>CM076569.1:756542597-756887379 GCA_034641835.2 Pinus albicaulis
ACGAAAAACACATGAAATAAAGAGATACAAAATTGTCCACCCACTCAAAGGAGGAGGCCCAAACAGATAAAAAACACTTTGCGAGCCCCACACCCTCACAAAAGGGGGGGAATCGCAAGGAACGACGATCGAGAAGGACTAGGGTGGCAAACCTAGGAGCTCGCACTGCCTTTCATCCTTCGTGAATGCCAATCCTTAATGATTCACCCTTTTCTACGTAAAGCTAGGGGCTGAAAGGAGGAAGGGAAAAAAGCAACCCAAAAAGAGAAAAGAAAAAAGAGAACCAAAACATGGCTGCCGGCAGAGAGGATGATGCTCAAACACAAAATAGGATTTCAAGGCCTTGTGCCCTCACAAAAAGGTGGGAACTGCACAGATCGACGATCGAGAAGCACTAGGGCGGCCACCCCAGCAGGAACTCACACTACTTTTTCATCCTTCTGAAAACGTCAATCCACGGTAATCCCACATTTTCTCCGTAAAGCTAGGGGGAACAAAACAAATCACAAGGGGAGGCTCAAACACAGTATAAGCTTTCCAAGCCCTGTGCCATGGAAAAAAAGGAGGGAACTGCAAGAAACAATGACCGAGAAGGACTAGGGTGGCCAACCTGGGAGTTTGCACTACTTTTCATCCTTCTCCGACATCGACCCACAAAAATTCTCTCTTTCCTCCATAAATTTTGGGATCGGAAGGGAAGAAAAGGACATGAAAGAAAGAAAAACTAAACATTACCCACCATATCACTCGTGACAAAAATACAATTTGAGACAAAGGGGGCCAAATTTTAAACAACGCTAGCTAGAAAAATAGAGGGCCACCGCCCCGTGAGGGGACGTTGGCTAAAGCAAAAAGAAGGAAAACAAGGCACCTAATCAAAATCATCCAACATTTTCGCACCCTTCCACATACATTGCCACACAACATCATTTCTATCTACACGACATAACAAGCAACAATCACACAAGCAAGCAGAAAAGCCACAACCTAAACTTCAACACTAGAAAATCTGAGGGCCACAATGAGACAAGTGCCTGGAGCATGTTACTACTGAGAGGTAAATGACCCGCCTACCCACACAAGGCTTCAGATGAAAAACGCACTAATAGCAAACTCGCCCCACTATTACACCCCTTCATGTACAGGACACCCGACAACCTTTCCAGCCAAAAATTCAAGGGGGCCCAAACAAACGGAACTCCAAAGATGAGATATTGTATGCTAACACTCAACACTGGATAAAGCCCAGGGCCACAAATACACCAGCGATGCAATGTCACACCCTAAAAAGAGGGAAGCCCCCAAAGCGCACACCACAATGTTATTGCAATAATCGACACATCCAAGAAATGACCAAGTCGCGCAAAAAACCCACAATCCAAATGGTGAGACTAGGACATAACCTGATTCCTACTTTCCTTGGAAGGGGGAGTGGCTCAAGAAAGGATGAAGAATTCCCTCAACACCAAAGGGGCATGAGAAAATAATGCTACCTCATGCCCATTGGTGGGGAAACTTGCAATTTTGATGGAGCTCGAACCAAGGGAGGGCTATTTCATTACCTAGACCCAACCCTTCAGTGAAGGCATGTCAAGGAGCAGTTGAGAGGACTAGGGTGGCCAGCCCAATGGATTGGTCTGCTCTTCATCCATCCCATATTTGACCCCACCTCGACATTTTCCCCTCGCGAAAGGGTTGAGGTAGGAAGCACATGCGCAACCACTCCCTTGAACCAACCACCAAAAAAAAGGCTCACCCAAGCAAACACATAAACCATCGACATCACCTTTTGGAGAGAACCAACTATGCAGGCCCACATTTTCCAATGAACAAAGGATCGAGCACTGACGCTACGAACGAGTCTGAATTTTTCCATCGTGTTTCCCAAGCACCTTGACTGCAGCAACCATGCCCCGCCGAATAGACTGTTGGAGAGGGGGCTCCCCAGCAACAAGCTTCTAAACCCCATACAAAAAACACATTAGGGGAAATAATAACAAAGGATGGGACAAGCACAAGCATTGGTTGCAAGTACACAAAACAGGAAGCATGAACTCAATATAGGCAACTAAAAATGTTGCGAGTCTCTTTCACAAAAGGCACCACCCTGACAAAGCATCAAACCCGTTCTTGTACAGACACACCACACGTTCCTAGATTACATACAATCAAAACCCACACAACCCAAATGAAAAAAAAAACCCTGCTATCAATGATCCTACCACAGGTTCACCTATGGTAACCTTGTTATGACTTCTCCTTCCTCTAAATGATAAGGTTCAATGAACTTCTCATGACATCGACAGCAGCGAACCACTGTTGTCGATGCAATACGAACACTTAACCGGATCATTCAATCGGAAGGAGTGACCAGCGGTGTTTACAAAGGTCAGGGATGTAGTCAACATGAGTTGATGAAATGCACTTACTAGGAATTCCTCGGTGAAGACCAATAATTGCAATGGTCTATCCCCATCACGATACGATTTGAGAAGATTTCCCGATGCTCTCAAACCAGGAAGAAAAACTCATTGGCTACATCAGTGTAGTGCGTGTGTGGCCTAGAACATCTAAGGGCATAACAGACCTATTATTGCCTCAAATTTCCATGGCCTAAATGGCCATAGTTCCTCTAAGAAGCTAGCAGCGAAGGGGAACCTCCACGTAGCTAGTTAGCAGGCTGAGGTGTCATTCGTTATCTGAATTAACTAGACAAATCGCTCCACCAACTAAAAACGGCCATGCAACACCACCCATATAATCAAGAAAGAGCTCTCAATCTGTCAATCCTTACTATGTATAGACCTAGTAAGTTTCCCCGTGTTGAATCAAATTAAGCCACAGGCTCCACTCCTGGTGGTGCCCTTTCGTCAATTCCTTTAAGTTTCAGCCTTGCGACCATACTCCCCCTGGAACCCAAACACTCTGATTTCTCAGAAGGTGCTGGCAGAGTCCTTAGAGCAACATCCACCAATCCCTAGTCGGCATTGTTTATGGTTGAGACTAGGATGGTATCTGATCATCTTCGAGCCCCCAAATTTCATTCTTTATTAATGAAAAAATCCTTGGAAAATGCTTTCGCAGTGGTCCGTCTTTCATAAATCCAAGAATTTCACCTCTGACAATGAAATACAAATGCTCCCGATAGTCCCAATTAATCATTACTCTGGTCCAAAAGGCCAACAAAATAGGACCAGAATCCTATCACGTTATTCGATGTTAATGTATTCAGAGCATAAGCTTGCTTTGAACACTCTAATTTTTTCAAAGTAACAACATTGGAGCCGCGACCCAGCCAGCTAAGGCCAGGAGCACGCTGCCGAAAAAAGGGATGGAAGGGAAGGTGCACATCGAGTAGGCGAACCGACCTTTATGACCCAAGATCCAACTACAAGCTTTTTAACTGCAACAACTTAAATATACCATCAAAAGTTGATAGGGTAGAAATTTGAATGAAGCATCACCAGCACAAGGGCTGTGCGATTCGTCGAGTTATCATGATTCACCAGAGAAGCGGGCAAGCCTGCGTCGGCCTTTTATCTAAAAAATGCATCCCTTCAAAAGTGTCGAGACTTGGTGCACGTATTAACTCTAGAATTACTATAGTTATTCGAGTAGTATGGTACCATCAAAAAAACTATAACTGATAATGAGCCATCCGCAGTTTCACCGTTTGAATTAGTTCATAATTAGGCATGCATGGCTTAATCTTTGAGACAAGCATATGACTACCGGTAGGATTAACGAGGTAGCACCCTCCCACTTCAAAGGGCATTCAAAGTTCTCTCTTATAGAGAGCCAGCCTTAACACCCATCAAGTCAAAGAGAGGTCAAAATATCATGTAAAGCTCTTATACCTTGCACCTCTTGCATCCCCAAGAAGGGATTAGAGCCCACACACACTACATGCCAAGGACATGCAAGACATCAAATGTAATTGAAGATGGATGCAAGATCCACAAAGTGAAAAAATGGGACACCCCATCGAGTCACATTGCACCGAGGCCGCCTAGGAGTTGGTAACCACCCCCCAGCCAGCAAGGATGGAAAACTCCTGATCACCCACGACAGCCACAATGAATAGAAAAAGGGGAGAAAACAAAAACAAGACTCTCTTAGAAATGTGCAACCCCAAACCCTCCTCGCCACACACCAAGGCCAGCTAGGAGTCCACCCTGATAGCGGAAATAGTGGACCTTGAGCACCTGCGGGGACCCCGATGCAAAGGCAAACAAAGGAAACAAATGGAGAATGACCAACCCCACAATCTCTCTCTCTCTCAAATGCCTCCCAACCGTCCCTGCCCCGCACCGAGGCCACATAGGAGTCCACCCCGACAGTAGCAACGATGGACCTTGATCACCCAATCGCCTGCGGCAACCTCAATGCGAAAGAAAAGTAAGTAAAAATATGGAGAACAACCAACCCCAAAATGTCTCTTAAAAATTCCCTGCAACCCTTCCCACCCAGTAGCGAGGCCACCTGGGAGTCCACCTGGACAGCAGCAACAACGGACCTCGATCACTTGATCACCTACATCAACCTCACTGTAAAGGAAAAAGAAGGAAGGAGAAGGAGAATGACCGAGTTGACAACCTCTATTAGAAATTCCACCCCGACCCTCCCCGCCCCGCACCAAGGTCACCTAGGAGTCCACCCGGCTAGCAGCAACATTTGACCTCAATTGTTTGATCGCCTGCGGCACCCTCGATGCAAAAGGACAAAAATTAAATAAGAACGATCGTTCCTGCAACCTTCCTTCAAAATCCCCCCTCCAACCCTCCCCACCCCGCACTAAGACCACCTAGGATTCCACCCGGATAGCAGCGCTGCACCTCACACACCCTGCGTACAAGCAACCTAGGAGATTGCCCCACTGACTTACCAACTGGAAAATGAATATTTTTCACCTGCAGCCACCTCCACATAGAGGAGGGAGGTTGAAGCATTCCAGCTTGAAGTCCTCCTTATAGATATATCCCCTGCCATCAACGTAGCAAGCCTCATCCCCATTGGACCACAATCGCATACACGATCAACAAAACAAGAAATACCCATCACCTTGTGTCTCAACATTCCAAGCCGCATAATCCTATGATGCACGCAAGATGCAAGGAAAAAGCTGACCACTCGAGCAAACATATGGGCCACCACATCTATCAAAACCTCAAAGCCAACATAGGGACAAACGACGTGCACTTTGAAAGGAATTCAAAATTTTTATTTTACAACAAGGAGAACTGCTCCTCACATCGCCCAATGGAAAAAGCAAGCAAGAGGGGTGGCTTACAGCCAAAACCCTTCCACATTCCTCTTAAATGTATGCATCTCAACCCACAGTGCTGACATAGAAAGAGTACAAGCATAAGAAACCAGCACCATAAAGAGCCAAACAATGAAGAGGACAGTCATCTCAAGGATCCACACACAAAAACGCATCCAATTCCGAGAACATGGGGTGAAGGGGGAATTTTTCACATATGCCTCCAAGGATGAGCACGACAAACATTACTGCTCATGTGCTACTGATTGGGGATGGAGAGAATATGAATGTCGACCACCCTACAAATGACCCAAGGCCATTCTTCAGGCACACCCAAACAAGAAACCCAATTACCAACCCACCTTTCACTCGAAAATCCAACTCTTCCCCCCACCAAAAGGGGAGGAGGTGAAAAATATAGCGAAGAGCCGATTTCATGATGCCAACGAGAAAGAATCCACCTCTCCCACCCACCAAAATTGGGAGGAGGTGAACAATATACCAAGGTCAGCATCGGCCAGGCCAACAAACGACAAAGGGCATGAGAGCGACATAGGCGGCCCGCCCGGTCGTCTCAAGGAGCCACACACAGTGACCTCATCCAACTCTGAGAACACATAGTGAAAGGGTAACTATTTTCACATATGCCTCCTAGGACAAGCATGGCAACATTACTGCTCATGTGCTACTGAGTGGGGATGGAGAGAAGATGAGAGTCGATGACCCTACAAATGACCCAAGGCCATTCGTCAGGCACACCTGAACAATCAACTCAATTACCAACCCACCTTTAACATGAAAATCCAACCCCTCCCCCAACAAGTAAAAAGGGAGGAGAAGAACAATATAGTGAAGAGACGACATCGACAGAGCCAACGAGCGACATAGCAAAAAGCTGATTTCAACAGAGAAAACATGCGACCAAGGGTCACAAGAGAGAGATACCAAAGAGTCTATTTCAAAAAAACCAACAAGTGGCCAATCATCTCAAGGAGCCATACACAACAACCCCATCCAACTGCTAGAAAACAGAGTGTACGAGAGAGATTGTTCAAACATTCCTCCAAGGACGAGCATGGGCAACATTACCGCTCATATGCTACAGAGTGGTGATGGAGAGAAGAAAGTCGATGATCCTAAAAATGACCCAAGGCCTTTCTTCAGGCACAACCGAAAAAAACAACTCAATTCACACGAAAATAAAATCTGACAAGGGCACCCTCCGACAAAACGGGCCGACCTGAACGCACTTGAACAGATGCCCTCACCCAGCGCGACACGGTGCGCCCGCCCGAACGGACGCACATGGGAGCAAACAAACCACCCAGATGTGAACAAGGCACTCTGGTGGTCAAAACTTAGCAAATATGGCACGAGCGCCCTCGGGCCAAACGACCCCACCGGAATGCCCTCGGTCGGGCGCCCTCACCCGGCGCGACACGATGCACCCGCCCAAATGGAAGCACATGGGAGCAGATGGAAAATGGGCCGCCCGAATGTGCACAAGGCACCCAGGCAGTCACAACTTAGAAAATATGGCACAGGCACCCTCAGGCCAAACGACCCCACTCGAATGCCCTCGGGCCAAATGACCTGACCCGAACGGGCACCCTCACATGGTGCGACACGTCACGCCTGCCCGAATAGATGCACATGGGAGAAAATGAAAAATGGGCCACCCAGACATGCACAAGGAACCTGGGCGGTCACAACTTAGAAAATATGACACATGTGCCCTCAGGCCAAATGACCCGACTCGAACGGACGCCCTCACCTGGCGCGACACGGTGCTCCGACTCAAACAGACCGAACACACGCACATGGGAGAAAACAGAAAACGAGCTGCTAGAACGTTCACATGGCAAACTTAAAAAATCTAACATGGGCACCCTCGAGCCAAACGACCTGACCCAAACGGACACCCTCACATGACGCGACACGGCGCACCCACCCGAACGGATGCCCTCACCCAGCGCGACACGGCGCGCCCGGCCGAACGGGCGCACATGGGAGAAAATAGTAAAAGGGGCACCCAGACGTGCACAAGGCACCCATGCAGTCACAAATTAGCAAATCTAACACGGGTGCCCTCAGGCCAAACAACCCGAAACGAACGGATGCACATGGGAGCAAACGGAAAACGGGCCGCCCGGATGTGCACAAGGCACCCGAACGGTCACAACTTAGCAAATCTGACACCTCCACCCTCGGGCCAAATTACCCGACCTGAACGGATGCCCTCTCTCGGTGCGACAAGGCGCGCCCACCCGAACAGACGCACATGGGAGAAAACAGCAAATGAGCTCCCCGGATGTGCACAAGGCACCCGAGCGGTCACAACTTTGCAAATCCAACACGGGCGCCATCGGGCCAAATGACCCAACCCAAATGGATGCCCTCACCTGACACGACAAGGCGCTCCCACCTGAATGGACCGAACATACACACTTCGAAGCAAACAACAAATGGACCACCTGGACGTGCACAAGGCACTCGGGAAGTCACAACTTAGCAAATCTCACATGGGCACCCTCGGACCAAACAACCCGACCCGAAAAGATGCCCTCACCTGATGCAACACGATGTGCTCGCCCAAACGGATGCCCTCACCCGGCATGACATGACACACTTGCCCGAACGAACGCACATGGGAGCAAATGGAAAACCGGCCACTTGGATGTGAAAAAGGCACCCAGGTGGTAAAAAATTATAAAATATGACACAGTGCACCCAACCGGACGGGCACACATGGGAGAAAATGACAAATGGGGTGCCCGGATGTGCACAAGGCACCCAGGTGGTCACAACTTAGCAAATCTGACACGGGCGCCCTCGGACCAAACAACCCGAACTCAATGGACGCCCTCACCCGGCGTGACATGGCATGCCCGATCAAACGGACACACGTGGGAGCAAACGGCAAATGGGCCGCCTGAATGTGCACAAGTCACCCGAGTGGTCACAACTTAGCAAATCTGACACATCGGCCCTCGGGCCAAATGTCCCAACCCGAACGGACGCCCTCACCCGATGCGGCACGGTGCATCCACCCAAATAGACACACATGGGAGCAAACGGAAAACGGGCCACCCGGAAGTGCACAAGGCACCCGGGTGGTCACAACTTTCCAAATCTGACACGGGCGCCCTCGAGCCAAAAGACCTGACCCGAATGGACGCCCTTACCCGGCGCGATAAGGCGCGCCCACCCGAACGGACTGAATGGACGCACTTGGGAGAAAATGGTAAATAGACCACCCAGACGTGCACAAGACACCTGGGTAGTCACAACTTAGCAAATCTCACGTGGGTGCCCTCGGACCAAATGACCCGACCCGAACGGACGTCGTCACCCAATGCGACACGGCACACCCACCCAAACAAATGCCCTCACCCGACACGAAAAGGCACGCCTGTCCGAACGAATGCACATGGGAGCAAATAGAAAATGGGCTGCCCGGACGTGAAAAAGTCACCAGGGTGGTCACAACTTAGAAAATATGACACGGGCACCCTCGGGCCAAACGATCCAACCCGAATGGATGCCCTCACCCGACGCGATAATGAGCGCCCAAGAAAACAGACGCACATGGGAGAAAATGGAAAACCGGATGCCCAGTCGTGCACAAGGCACCCGGGCGGTCACAACTTAGAAAATCTTACATGGGCACCCACGGGCCAAACGACCCGACCTGAATGGATGCCCTCACCCGACACGACACGGTGCGCCCACCCGAACGGCTGCACATGGGAGCAAACGGAAAACGGGCCGCTCAGACGTGCACAAGGCACCCGGGCAGTCACAACTTAGAAAATCTGACACGGGTGCCCTTGGGCCAAATGACTCGACTCGAACGGACACCCTCACCCGGTGCGACATGGCGCGCCCACCCGAATGGACCGAACAGACGAAATTGTGAGCAAACGGAAAATGGACCACCCCAACCTGCACAAGGCACCCGGGCAGTCACAACTTAAAAAATCTCACACGGGTGCCCTCATACCAAACGACCTGACCCGAAGAGATGCCCTCACCCAACGTGACACGCTGCGTCTACCAAAACGGATTCCCTCCCTCGAATGGGCGCACATGGGAGAAAACAGAAAACGGGCTGCCTGGACGTGCAGAAGGCACCCGGGTGGTCACAACTTAGGAAATCTAAAACGGGCGCCCTCGGGCTAAATGACCCGACCTGAACGGATGCCCTCACCCGGCACGACACGGCGCGCCTGACCCGAATGGATGGACATGAGAGAAAATGGGAAACAGGCCCCCCAGACGTGCACAAGGCACTCAGGCGGTCAAAAATTAGCAAATCTGACACCAGCACCCTCAGGCCAAATGACCTGACCCGAACGGAGGCCCTCAACCGGTGCCACATAGCGTGCTAGACCAAATAGACACACATGCGAGAAAATGGCAAACGATCCGCCCGGAGGTGCACAAGGCACCCAGATGGTCACAACTTAGCAAATCTGACACGACCCCCTCAGACCAAAAGACTCGACTCGAACAGATGCCCTCACCCAGCGCGACACGGTGTGCCCACTCGAACAGACCGAGTGGATGAACATGGGAGTAAATGGCAAACGGGCCGCCTGGAGGTGCATAAGGCACCCGGGCAGTCACATCTTAGCAAATTTGACACAGGCACGCTCGAGCCAAATGACCCGACCCAAATGGACGCCCTCATCCAGTGCGACACGGCGTGCCTGACCATAATGGAAGCACATGGGAGAAAATGGCAAATGGGCCACCCAGACGTGCACAAGGCACCCGAGTGGTCATAAATTAGAAAATCTGACACGGGCGCCCTCAGCCCAAACGACCCGAATCGAACGGACGCCCTCACCTAGTGCGACACGGCGCGCCAGACCAAATGGATGCACATGGGAGCAAACGGAAAATGGGCCACCCGGACGTGCACAAGGCACCCGAATGGTCACAACTTTGCAAATCTGACACGGCCGCCCTCAGGCCAAACGACCTGACCCGAACGGACGCCCTCACCTGGCGCGACACGGCGTGCCCACCCGAACAACTGCACATGGGAGAAAACAACAAACGAGCTGCCCAGACGTGCACAATGCACTCGGGTGGTCACAACTTAGCAAATCTGACATGGGCGCCCTTGGGCCAAACGACCTAACCCAAACGGACGCCCTCACCGGGTGCGCCACGGCGCGACCACCCGAATGGACCGATTAGACTTCCATGACCATCGTCCTGTTGTCTTAATCAACAAACACCCTTTGTGGGATCTAGGTTAGCGCACAATTCGGCACCATAACTCAACTTTCAGTTCATTCCGCATCGCTAGTTCTACTTACCAAAAATGGCCCACTTGGAGCTCTCGATTCCATGGCACAGCTCAATGGAGCTGCCGCACCCTTTTACCTATTTAAAGTTTGAGAATAGGGCGAGGGAATTATGCCCCTGATGCCTCTAATCATTTGTTTTCCCTGATAAAACTTGCGCGTGAGCTCTAGCTGTCTTGAGAAAAACTTCGGAGGAAACTAGCTACTAGATGGTTCGATTAGTCTTTAGCTCCTATACCCAAGTCAGACGAATGATTTTCATGTCAGTATCACTACGAGCCTCCACTAGAGTTTCCTCTGGCTTCGTCCTGCTCATGCATATTTCACTATATTTCGGGTCCCAACAGGTGTGCTCGCACTTGAACCCTTCGCATAAGCTCAAGGTCGGTCGACGATGCACCCCCCACAGAGAGGGGATCTCACCCGTCAGCTTCCTTGTGCCTCGCAGGTTTTCAAACCCACTGACTCGCACACATGTCAGACTCCTTGGTCCGTGTTTCAAGATAGGCTGAATGGAAATCCTGCCAACCAACACCACGAGCGCGCAGGTGCACATGGCCCGCCACAAGGGCGCGCGCTTCGTCCCTCGACCACCGCAACAGCAAACCGACAGGCGGTACTCCACCCGCTCTTGTGACGATGTAGTAGCCCGTGTTGGTTTGCACCTCAAGTCAAGCGGCAGACCGGCCTAAGCCATTCCACATCTGACCGAGACGTGTCGACAACCTCCATCCGCTTCCTTCCCAGCAATTTCAAGCACTCTTTAACTCTCTTTTCAAATTCCTTTTCATCTTTCCCTCGTGGTACTTGTTCTCTATCAGTCTCTTGCCCGTATTTAGCCTTGAATGGAATTTACTATCCAATTAGGGGTGCATTCCCAAACAACCTGACTTGCTGACAACGCCTCATGATGAAGCAGGTTCCCAGCCTGATGGGGCTATCACCCTCTTACGTGCCTCCTTCCAAGGGACTTGGCCCAGGTTCGCTGCTGAGGATGTTTCTACAGACTACAATTCAGGAAACGCTACCACCCAATTTTCATGCTAGGCTCTTCCCAATTCGCTCGCCGCTACTAGGGGAATCCTTGTAAGTTTCTTTTCCTCCGCTTAATTATATGTTTAAACTCAGCGAGTGTTCTCACCTGAGCCAAGGTCGAAAGTTGGAGATAAATCTGCCCTACCCAATGGGAGGACAAGAGAGAGAAAAGCAAGTTCCAGGGATGCCACACATAGCCCGCATCGGCTAACGCTGACTACCCAACCAAGGGGACAAGATCACTGCTTGCAGACGCATGCTGCAAAACATCGCCTACCACATTTCAGCAAACCATGACACATTGGGTAGGAACCACCACCTCTGCTGCTCCCTAACATATTGCAAGGAGTGCATTTGATTGGGATGTGACACCCAGACAAACATGCCCTCGACCGAAGCCTCAGGCGCAAATTGCGTTCAAAAAATCGATGATTCACGAGATTATGCAATTCACACTAAGTATCGCATTTCACTATGTTCTTCATCACAATAAGAGCGGAGATATCCATTTTCGAGAGTCGTTTCCGCGTGTTACCAAAAAAATCGCACCCCCACGAGAAATGGCTTCAAAGCCAACCAAATGTACGATGCGTCGCAACAAGACCCCTTCCCCCTGAAGACAACCGCACTCCATAACCCACTCACTAAAGGGAAGGGGCTCAAAAAATCCCCCCCAAACCCCATGACTTTGCGAAAAGGGGGGAACTGCAAGGAACGATGATCAAGAAGGACTAGGGTGGCCAACCCATGAGCTCCTGCTGCTTTTCATCCTTCTCGAAGACCCAACTGCAATAGTTCCCCCCTTTCTTCTCCGTAACACGGCTGGGGGCCGACAAGAGGAAGGGAAGGGGAAAAAATATCACATATGCATATAACAGAAAAGAAAGAGAAGGTGGCTCCCACCCCCTCACAAGGGAAATCTCAAGCAGGCAAGCAATCAGAAATGGTAAAATTGTAAAGAACGATGACCGAGAAGGACTAGAGTGGCCAGCTTGAAACTCACACTTCTTTTCATCCTTCACAAACATCAAGCCACTACAACTCCCCCTTTTTTCTCTGTAAAGATAGGTGCCAGAACGAGGAAAGTAAGAAAAACACATGAAATAAAGAGAAACAAAATTGTCCACCCACTCAAAGGAGGAGGCCCAAACAGATAACAAAAACTTCGCGAGTCCCACGCCCTCGCAAAAGGGGGGGAATCGCAAGCAACGATGATCGGGAAGGACTAGGGTGGCCAACCTAGGAGCTCGCACTTCCTTTAATCCTTCGAGAATTCCAATCCTCAACGATTCACCTTTTTCTCTGTAAAGCTAGGCTCCGAAAGGAGGAAGGGAAAAAATTAACCCAAAAAGAGAAAAGAAAAAAGAGAACCGAAACATGGCTGCCGGTAGATAATATGAGGTTCAAACACAAAACAGGCTTTCAAGGCCCCGTGCCCTCACAAAAGGGTGGGAACTGCATAGATTGATGATCGAGAAGCACTAGGGCGGCCACCCCAGTAGGAAATTGCAGTACTTTTTCATCCTTCCGAAAACGTCAATCCACGGCAATCCCACTTTTTCTCCGTAAAGCTATGGGGAACAAAATGAATCACAAGGGGAGGCTCAAACAAAGTAAAAGCTTTCCAAGCCCTGTGCCTTGGAAAAGAATGGGGGAACCACAAGGAACAACGACCGAGAAGGACTAGGGTGGCCAACCCAGGAGTTTGCACTACTTTTAATCCTTCTCCGACACCCACCCACAACAATTCTCTCTTTCCTCCATAAAGTTGGGGACCAGAAGGGAAGTAAAGGACATGAAAGAAAGAAAACCGAAAATTACCCACCCTCGCGACAAAAATACAATTTGAGAGAAAGGGGGCCAAATTTCAAGCAACGCTAGCTAGAAAAACAGAGGGCCACCGCCCCGCGAGGGGATGTTGGCCAAACCAAAAAGAAGGAAAACAAGGCACCCAATCAAAAGAATCCCACATTTTTGTACCCTTCCACATACATTTCCATGCAACATCCTTTCTATCTACATGACATAACAAGTAGCAATCAAAAAACCAAGCAGACAAGCCACAACTTAAACTTGACCACTAGAAAATCCGAGGGCCATGATGAGACAAGTGCCTGGAGCACGTTACTACTGAGAGGTAAACGACCCCCCGACCCACACAAGGCTTTAGAAAAAAAACACACTAATAGCAAACCCACCCCACTATTACACCCCTCCGTGTATAGGACACCCAACAACCTTTCCAGCCAAAAATTCAAGGGGTTCCAAACAACCGGAACTCCAAAGAGGAGTGATTGCAGGCTGATACTCAATGTTGGATAAAGCGCAGGGCCACAAATACACCAGCAGTGCAATGTCACACCCTAAAAAGAGGGAAGCCCCCAAAGCGCACACCACAACGCTATTGCAACAATCGACACATCTAAGAAATTACCAAGTTGTGCAAAAAACCCACAATCCAAATGGTGAGACTAGGACATAACCTACTTCCTACTTTCCTTGGAAGGGGGAGTGGCTCAAGAAAGGATGAGGAATTCCCTCAACACCAAAGGGGCACAAGAAAATAATGCTACCTCATGCCCATTGACGTTGAAACTTGCAATTTTGATGGAGCTCGAACCAAGGGAGGGCTATTTCATTACCTAGACCCAACCCTTCCGCGAGGGCATGTCAAGGAGTAGTCGCGAGGACTAGGGTGGCCAGCCCAACGGATTGCTCTGCTCTTCATCCATCCCATATTTGACTCCACCTCGACATTTTCCCCTCGTGAAAGGGTTGAGGTAGGAAGCACATGCGTAACCACTCCCTTGAACCAACCACCAACGAAAAGGCTCGTTCAAGAAAACAAATAAACCATCGGCACCGCCTTTTGGAGAGAACCAACTATGGAGGCCCACATCTTCCAACGAACAAAGGACCGAGCACTGATGCTACGAATGAGTCTAAATTTTTCCATCATGTTTCCCAAGCACCTCGACTACAGCAACCATGCCCCGCTGAACAGACCATTGGAGAGGGGGCTCCCCAGCAACGAGCTTCCGAACCCCATACAAGAAACACATTAGGGGAAATAATAACAAAGGATGGGACAAGCACAAGCATCGGTTGGAAGTACACAAAATAGCAAGTGTGAACTCAAGATAGGCAACTAAAAATGTTGTGAGTCTCTTTCGTAAGAGGCACTACCCCGACAAAGCATCAAACCCGTTCTCCTACAAACACATCACACATTCCTAGATTACATACAATTGAAACCCACAAAACCCAAATGAAAAAAAAAAACCCGGCTATCAATGACCCTACCATAGGTTCACCTACGGTAACCTTGTTACGACTTCTCCTTCCTCTAAATGATAAGGTTCAATGAACTTATCATGACATCGACAGCAACGAACCACTATCATCGATGAAATCCGAACACTTCATCGGATCATTCAATTGGTAGGAGTGACGGGCGGTGTGTACAAAGGGCAGGGATGTAGTCAACACGAGTTGATGACACGTGCTTACTAGTAATTGCTCGTTGAAGACTAATAATTGCAATGGTCTATCCCCATCACGATGTAATTTGAGAAGATTTCCCGATGCTCTCGAACCAAGAAGAAAAACTCGTTGGCTACATCAGTGTAGCGCGCGTGCGGCCCAGAACATCTAAGGGCATCACAGACCTATTATTGCCTCAAAATTCCATGGCCTCTATGACCATAGTCCCTCTAAGAAGCTGGCCGCAAAGGGGAACCTCTGTGTATCTAGTTAGTAGGCTGAGGTCTCATTTGTTATCGGAATTAACCAGAAAAATCGCTCCACCAACTAAGAACGACCATGCAACATCACACATAGAATCAAGAAAGAGCTCTCAATCTGTCAATCCTTACTATGTATAGACCTGGTAAGTTTCCCCGTGTTGAATAAAATTAAGCCGCAGGCTCCACTCCTGGTGGTGCCCTTCCGTTAATTCCTTTATGTTTCAGCCTTGCGACCATACTCCCCCAGGAACCCAAACACTCTGATTTCTCAAAAGGTGCTGGCGGAGTCCTTAGAGCAACATCCACCAATCCCTGGTCGGCATCGTTTATGGTTGAGACTAGGATGGTATCTGATCGTCTTCGAGCCCCCAAATTTCATTCTTGATTAATGAAAACATCCTTGGAAAATGCTTTCGCAGTGGTCCCAAAGGCCAAAAAAATAGGACTAGACTCCTATCACGTTATTCCATGCTTATGTATTTAGAGCATAAGCTTGCTTTGAGCACTCTAATTTTTTCAAAGTAATAACGTCGGAGCCATGACCCAACCAGTTAAGGCCAGGAGCACACCGCCGACAAAAGGGATGGAAGGGAAGGTGCACACTGAGTAGGCGGACTGACCTTTATGACCCAAGATCCAACTACGAGATTTTTAACTGCAACAACTTAAATATACCATCGAAAGTTGATAGTTCAGAAATTTGAATGAAGCATCGCCAACACAAGGGCTGTGCGATCGGTCGAGTTATCATTTCACCGGAGAAGTGGGCAAGGCCGCGCTAGCCTTTTATCTAAAAAATGCATCCCTTCCAAAGAGTCAGGACTTGGTGCACGTATTAGCTCTAGAATTACTACAATTATCCGAGTGGTATGGTACCATCAAAAAAACTATAACTGATTTAATGAGCCATCCACAGTTTCATAGTCTGAATTAGTTCATACTTAGGCATGCATGGCTTAATATTTAAGACAAGCATATGACTACTGGCAGGATCAACGAGGTAGCACCCTCCCACTTCAAAGGGCATTCAAAGTTCTCTCTTACAGAGAGCCAGCCTGAAGACCCATCAAGTCAAAGAGAGGTCAAAAGATCATGTAAAGCTCTTATACCTTGCACCTCTTGCATCCCTAGGAAGGGATTAGAGCCCACACACACGACCTACCAAGGACATGCAAGACATCAAATGTAATGGACGATGGATGCAAGATCCACAAAGAAAAAAAATGGGTCACCCCGCAAAGTCACATTGCACTGAGGTCGCCTAGGAGTTGGTAACCACTACCCAACCAGCAAGGATGGAAAAAGCCTTATCACCCACGACAACCACAGTGAACATACAAAGGGGATAAAACAGAAACAAGACTCTCTTAGAAATGTGAAACCCCAAACACTCCCCACCTTGCGCCAAGGCCACCTAGGAGTCCACCCCGATAGCGGCAATAGTGGACCTTGAGCACCGGTGGGGACCCCTATGCAAAGGAAAACAAAGGAAAAAAATGGAGAACGACCAACCCCACAATCTCTCTCTCTCTCAAATGCCTCCCAACTATCCCTGCCCCGCACTGAGGCCACCTAGGAGTCCACCCCGAAAGCAAGAACGATGGACCTCGATCACCCAATCGCCTGCAGCGACCTCGATGCGAAAGCAAAGTAAGTAAATAAAGGGAGAACAACCAACCCCACAATGTCTCTTAAAAATTCCCTGCAACCCTTCCCACCCAACAGTGAGGCCACTTGAGAGTCCACCAAGACAACAGCAATAGCGGATCTCAATCACTTGATCGCTTGCAGCAACCTCACTGCAAAGGAAAAAGAAGGAAGGAGAAGGAGAATGACCAAGTTGACAACCTCTATTAGAAATGCCACCCCGACCCTCCTCGCCCCACACCAAGGCCAGCTAGGAGTCCACCCAGCCAGCAGCAATGGTGGACCTTGAACGTTTGATCGTTCCTGCAACCTTCCTTCAAATTCCCCCCTCCAACCCTCCCCACCCCACATCGAGACCACCTAGGAGTCCACTCGGACAACAACAATGGTGGACCTCGATCGCTTGATCGCCTGGGGTAACCTCGATGTGAAGGCAGAGGAAGAAAATAAATGCAAATCCAGATGCTCTCTACAAAAGGCATGAACATATCTGAACAAGAGGAGGGATCAGGCAGCTCTGCACCTCACACACCCTGCGTACAAGTAACCTAGGAGATTTCCCCACCGACTTACCAATTGGACAATGAATACTTTTCACCTGCAGCCACCTCCACACAGAGGAGGGAGGTCGAAGCATCCCACCTTGAAGTCCTCCTTCTAGATATAGCCCCCACCATCAACGTAGCAAGCTTCATCCCCATTGGACCACAATCGCATACGCGATCAACAAAACAAGAAATACCCATCACCTTGTGTCTCAACATTCCAAGACGGATAATCCTACGATGCACGCAAGATGCAAGGAAAAAGCCGACCACTCGAGCAAAGATATGGGCCACCACATCTATCAAAACCTCAAAGCCAACGCAGGGACAAACGACGTGCATTTTGAAAGGAATTCCAAACTTTTATTTTACAACAAGGAGAACCGCTCCTCACATCGCCCAATGGAAAAAGCAAGCAAGAGGGGTAGCTTACTTTCAAAACCCTTCCACATTCCTCTTGAATGTATGCATATCAACCCACAGTGCTGACATAGAAAGATTACAAGCACAAGAAACTGGCACCATAAAGAGCCAAACAATGAAGAGGAAACTCATCTCAAGGAGCCAAACATAAAAACCCATCCAATTCTGAGAACATGGTGTGCACGGGGAATTGTTCACATATGCCTCCAAGGATGAGCACGAGCAACATTACCGCTCATGTGCTACCGAGTGGGGATGGAGAGAATATGAATATCGACCACCCTACAAATGACCCAAGGCCATTTTTCAGGCACATCCGAATAAGCAACTCAATTACCAACCCACCTTTCACATGAAAATCCAACCCCTCCCCCCACCAAAAGGGGAGGTGGTGAACAATATAGCAAAGAGCCAATTTCACGAAGCCAACGAGAGAAAATCCCACCTCTCCCACCCACCAAAATTGGAGGAGGTGAACAATATGCCAAAGAGCCGACATCGACGGAGCCAATGAGCGAGCAAGGGGCACGAGAGCGACATAGGCGACTGGCCAGTTGTCTGAAGGAGCCACACACAGTCACCTCATCCAACTCTGAGAACAAATAGAGAAAGGGTAACTATTTTCACATATGCCTCCTAGTACAAGCATGGCCAACATTACTACTCATGTGCTACCGAGTGTGGATGGAGAGAAGATGAGAGTTGACGACCCTATAAATGACCCAAGGCCATTCTTTAGGCACACTTGAACAAACAACTCAATTACCAACCCACCTTTCACACGAAAATCCAACCCCTCCCCCAAAAAGCAAAAAGGGAGGAGAAGAAAAATATAGTGAAGAGCCGACATCAACGGAGCCAACGAGCGACATAGAAAAAAGCTGATTTCAACAGAGAAAACATGCGACCAAGGGCCACGAGGGAGAGATACCAAAGAGCCGATTTCAACAAAACCAAAAAGCAGCCAATCATCTCAAGGAGCCACACACAACAACTCCATCCAACTGCTAGAAAACAGAGCGGATGAGAGAGATTGTTCAAACATGCCTCCAAGGACGAGCATGGGCAACATTACCAGTCATATGCTACAGAGTGGTGAAGGAGAGAAGAAATTCGACGACCCTAAAAATGACCCAAGGCCATTCTTCAGGCACAACCAAACAAAACAACCCAATTACCAACCCACCTTTCACATGAAAAGCAAATCTGACAAAGGCGCCCTCTTGTTAGGGTCCCGTGATTTGGCCGACTGGTGAGCCAAATGACGATGTAACATCAAACCAAGCTTTGGAGCCCAAGGACCTAGCCTTCCTGGACTCAGAGAGGGCTCTCTCTATTATATGTAAAAGATATTGGTGTGTTTGCTTGTGGTGTTTTGATATTAGGCTAGTTATGAAGTATGTTTTTTTTGGTTTCTTTTAAGTTAGTGAGGGATAAAGCTGATCAAAAGATATAGAAATTTGGATAACAAAGTTAAATCAAGCTGGGCTATGGGGTCAAACAGGTCAAGGAAAGCTATCAGATGATGATGTAAGGCTGCTGTAGGGCCGATTTGATTCAAGGTAGAAAGGATCTTTGGGAAAAATGGAGTATATGAACATCAAGTTTGTGAAAGACAAGGGATTTCAAGTGTAACTAGTTAATAGCAGACATAAACATGTTATAGCAAGCCATTAATTATGCTAAATGTAACTATGAGCTAATTAATACATAGAAATCAAACATTCCAGCCATGCATAGAAGTGTAAGACCTTCTAACTTCGGGAAATGGCTATCATACTTTGGGGAAAACACATAAGACGGACCAACAACTCAAAAAAACTATGCCGGAACACCTAAACACAATCTCTAAGTTATTGGGCACTTTGACAACAAGCTTTCATAGTTTTAGGCAAAGGGCTAGATCGGGACTAGGCCTCCTTGGTTCAACAAGATGATAAACTAATCAGTCAAAGAGATAGTTTCATGGACAGAACTATGGACAATTTATAGGTAAGCAGGGCACACCATACATCCTACTCAACATACATAGAACTTGTAAATAAAACTAGCAACAATACCTTAAGTTACTAAAGAGCAGTTAAGAATTCTTTAGTATGACTAAAGGAAGAAGAAAACATAAAGCTATGAAGATTCAGGAATTTTGAGGTGCCTCCATGGGCATATCTCAAAATTATTCTCTACTGATCTATAGCAGCAAGAAGAATGTATAATGAATGAAAACTAGAAGACAACAACAAAGTAAGAAACACTATACCATTCTACCATGTCATGGAATCCATCAACAATCCTTCATCATTCATCAAAAGCATCCAAGAGGCAGTCCAAAATCATAACACAAGTATGTTCTTCAAAGCTCATATGACCAATATATTGATTCTTCTCTCAAGTTCAGCCTCCTGTTTTACAATGAAGCCTTGTGGAATAAATAGGCTCGAGTGAGGAAAACCTCATGGAGCAACTAGCTATCCCATTGGCCTAATCAAAATTCTAAACTTGTCCTTGAGGCTTTGCAAAGCCCAAGGCACAAAATATCCCATAAAATATCTAAAAAAATGCTAAAAATGGAAATTATATTGACTTTGCACCATTTTCCAAGTGTAAAAATAGCTAAATGCACATTTGGAAAAAGCAGATTTTTGAGGTTCAAAAATTGCAAAAATACTTCAAATTTATATCAGAAAAAGGTCCCCTGACTTGCTGGAGACAAATGGCAGCCTTCCCGGTCTCAAAATGAGGCTCATGATAGCTCGTTGGAAAGATTTCTGTGTCTACTTTCCGGTGCAACTGAAATCACCTCAATCTTATTCCTAGAAGTCCTCCAAAACTATACCTGTGTGTAAAAATCCAGGAAATAGCAGACTGCTGATATGACGGGCAGAATGTGCAAAAAGTGAGCATTTTTCGTCAATTTGAGGGGGCGAATGATCTCCGAATGCTCTGAAAATCGTTGGGGACCTGCTCATAGGATTATGGCATCAACTAGTATCATCCTTCTCCCTTGAAAAATCTTCAAACTGAAATGGCGAAATTATGAGTTTTCGACCAAAAACCCAAAAAATGCCAAAAAACAAAAGGTTGCCGAAATGGGCCCAAAATTGGTGCGCATGACCCTCAAGGGTCCCTAGCAACATGCTCCGAAGCTGAGGCCAAAATATCAAGTGCTGATGTGCCTTTCTCCTCTTTCTGTGTCGGGCGCTTCTCTTTAGCCTCCTTTTTCATCACTGTTTTGAGTTTCTTCATGGCGCTACTTTTCATCACTGTGTTCTCCTTCACCTTGCTGCCTTGCCTTGGAGGCATTTTGACCTGAATATGCTTTGGAAGAAATAAACTGCTTCACTGTGTGTAAACTGCCTTTTTGCAGTCAAACTGTGTCAATGTACTGCTTTGACAGAGAAACAATGTGATTTGGATGGTTGCAACAAGTTTTCTTATAATACACAACCTCTGCTCTCTTAAAAAGTAGCCTTCTACCTTGAATGTACCTCAGCCAATAGAATTTCTCAATAAGAGACCAAACAGTGGAATGACAGACAGACTGTTAGGAGGAAATTGCTGTGAGAAGAGTCAAAATCACCCTGTTCTGTGAAGTTTTAGATGTCAATCAATACATTTGTATCTTTGCCTCAAGGTAGAATTTCAATCATTAACAACCTGCTCTTCTTGGAGTGCTAATGAATCAACAGACTTATGGCTATGCAATCAAATCTCAGTGTAGGTATACAGTCAAATTCACAGTTCTGAACAAGGTGACAGAATTTTGGAAAATGCCTCAAAAAGTTTCAACAAGGCCTCCAGGAGTCTATACTTTGCAAAATAAGAAAGACCTCTTACCAATGTAACACCCCTGGTTATGTTAGGAAAAACCTTTACTTTGGATGGATATCAACTTATCAATAAGCTTGAAAAACAAAAGGCAGTCAACCAACAAACACAGTGAATACTATCCTTTTGTGAGAAGTGTGAGCAACCTCCCCCTGTAGCTTCAGCCTATAAATTTATGTTTGATCAAGAACCCTTTCTCTTACTATACTTCACTGTTTTCTAAATGTATGTCACTCCATCAAATAGGATCATACACATACAAAGCTAACCTTCAGTGTGAGCATACAGTCAAATTCACAGTTAGAACAGAGGTAACAGGGTTTAAAAAGCTCCAAAAGCTTGAGCAGAGGCTGTAAGAGTTTCCTCTTTTCAAAATAATCAAGGCCTCTTTCAATATGGAATACCAGTCATCCTTGGAAGAATGCCTTTATGACCTCTAAAAATCCACTTGACAATGAGCTTTTGAAGAACAAAAAAACAGTCACAGAGTATACAGTGAACAACTATCTTTTTGGTGGTTGAGTAGGGTAACCTGTGCCCTGTAGCTTTCAATAGTATAAACTTCTTTTAATCTAGAATACTAGTCTTCCTTGGGAGAATTCCTCTATACTTTGTGAAAATCAGTTTCTCAAATGTTTATGAAGAGCCAAGAAACACAGTTATAGTTTTATGTCCATTGGATAAGGTGGCAGGTTTTTTGAAAAGCATTCGAAGTGATGGCAGAGGTCAGTGGGAATTCCCAAACAATCAAGGCTTCTTTTTCGATGAACCTCAACCATAACATGCTGCTTCAACAGATATGCCCATGCAAAAACTACCTTTTATTACTTTGGAAATTTCGAAAATTTCAAAGGAAATTTCAAAATACCTCTTTGAATTCGATGGAAGATCCTTGGAGAAGCTCGTGCCACCTTTAGCAGTGATTCGGAGGCGTGATGGAGGGTTTAAGCCTGCGCGGCACTCTGCAGAGAAAGAACGTCGCGCAAAAAACGGTGCCAGGTGGCTCTGTCGGGTCGGGCGGGCGCCGTGTACAGGCGCGTCGCGCATACGTTGACTTCCTGTGCAAACTTCCTTCCAGGCGCGTCACGCAGTTTGCCAGGCACGTCGCGTGGTGTTTTAAACTTGAAACTGTGTGCAAAATGCTCAAAATCGTTCCAGTCTTCTTCGTTTTGGTGCTGAGAACTTTAGAGGAAGACTCACTTGTGATTTTCGAAATGCAAATTCACCCTCGACTTTGCTCTTATGTCGTTTCAAATTCTGCAACGGTCACCTTTGTTTTTAAATGTAAAATGAAATTTTTGGTTGGCTCTTGCAAGGTTTTCACAGCCTTTTTGACCTTTTTCAACAATACCCCTCGGCGCATTTGCAACTTGGATTCACAAGTGATGCATGCATTGGAGATTTTCTATGCTTTTTAGACCGTGTTAATCATGGATTAACCTCTTTATAACAAAAAATATCTTGAAAGGTCAAACTCTGTTTTACTTATGCACATGGGTTCGAAGGGCGATTCCTGCCAGTTTTGTTTCTTGGGTGACAACTTTAACACCGAGATTCAAACCTTTAATAATAACTTAATAACCTTCATGCCATCTCTGCCACTGTGTTTTAAAAATGCTGGTGATATTTATTATGTAAAGTAACCCCACTTTAACACTGTCAAAGAAAATACTGAAGACTATTTGCTATTTTTGAAAGAAAAAGGTTTATCTTTCACCTTGTTTTGACAGTTTCTGTCTTCACTTGCTTTCTCACTGCGGGTATTCAAATTTGCTGGCCTTCTTTGGATTTAGTCATGTCTCTTTGATTTAAGAAAGGCGCCTTTTCCAATATGCCTTCTTGCTTAGAACATATCATTTATGATATCCCTGTCCCTTTGAAAAATGGAAAACTGTTGTTTGTTTCGAACTATCCAAAACACTAACAGTCTATGAAAACAACTTCTTTGCCTATTCATAAACTTGTATACCTATTTACAATGTCTTATTGGGAACAAAACCTGAATTGCCTCGCATCATTTTTGATGTATATCTGAAAGGGAAACTTTATGAACCAGGAAGAACAGGTCCCTTGGAAACACAGTTATCATTTCCTTTAACCAGTGCATTGATCTTCTTGTAACAGACTCATTCCAAGGTTCAAATCTGTCCACTGCTTGACACTTTTGGTGATATTGTTAACAAGGAAAAACCACTCAAGATCTGTTGAAGAGCATTGAGAGCTTTTTTGTGATTTTAACAGGAGATGGTCTGTCTTCTTCCAACTTGTTTGATAATTTCTGCTTCCAGGTGATTCATAAGCTCCTCTTTGGATTGTAAGTGCCATATTTTAGTTGCATCCATTCATACTTTCTTTCTCTGTCTACTTGAAAGGAACTCTTTTAGACTTCTTGGAATGTGACAGTGAGATGTTGTTTGACCCCTTCTCCTAAGGAAACTGCCCCTTTTTGTATCAATGGCATGCATATTCAAATTGTCTCCTGTCCACTATGATGTATAGTTTGAAAGACATTTCCCTATGAGTAGGAAAACCAATACCTTTTGAAACATAAACACCATCTGTTACCTGTGTAATGACTTTTGCTTTCCTCCTTTGTCTCTTTCCACTGCATCTTTGACCAATCAGTCTTTAAAAACAGCGAATGCCTTGGCCATCTGCTCATGAATGAAGGAGGCCCTTCACTTGGCAAAGTATCTGAAGATTGTTTGATAAGCCTGCCTGACAAGGGTTTTTCTTGGATATGATGGTAAGCAAACAAACTTGAAAACATTAATATTTTTACCTCTGCCTGCAATCACTACTGTGCTTCAGAAAAAACCCTAGTCAAGGTGTCACTGCCTCACTGCACTGCTCTTTGCTGAGGGGAACTGAATTTCACCATTTGCCTTGGTCAACTTATGAAAAATTATTTGAAAGACAATCTCTGTGAGTAGGGAGGTTAGCACCCTTTGAAAAACAACCACCTTTTCTTCTGCCTGTGTAATGACATGATTTGTCAACATTTCTTCAATTTGGTCTTGTTGAAACAACAGGCTGCTTATGATTAGAATTGTTTTTGCTAATGATGTGTCTCTCTAATTCATATGATTTGCAAACTTCAAAATAATTCCTTTACAAGACCAGAACTCTGTTTTCCCTTTAACTTGCATACTTCAGACTCTAGCCCTGTTATGATCATCACTCATACTCAGAAAACCTAGAGTCACTGTTTTCACTGTTCAGTAAAAAACAAACCTAGGCTTTTGCAATCCTTAAAGTCAATATTGGCCAGCGCCCTCTGCTTGTAGATGAAGGAGGCGCCCTAACCCTCTGCTTGTAAATGAAGGAGGTTCTTGGCCATGAAAAATTACAAGTCTTTTTGACAGTGTTGTTTTTCCTCTACCGTCTTTTCAGGCTGAATGAAGTTGCAAGAGCTTGATGAGAAACTCCTTACCCTGCAGATGTATCTCAGGCTCATGTTTTCATTGAGAAGCAGTTGTTCTTCTGAATGTGGATTCAAGAATTTTCTCCTGAGATGATGACATGTTTCCTGCCTTTGTAAAATCCATAAAACACTGTAAAACACCTAAAATCAGCTTGAGACTATGGTCTATGCATTGCTGAGACTTAGGGGTGTGTAAGTGGCGCGACTTAGGGCTGTTATCAATTTCATTTGTAGAGTGGGAAGTCTGTCATGATTGGTCTGTAGCAGATGGAGGTTTTTGGCCTTTTGATGGTTGCCAAGGGTAAAATGCCTTAAAGCACCACTTCCTAACTTAAGGGAGGCTTTTGAAACAGACTTGGATTATCCTTTTAGAGCTGATGGGCAGACCAATAGGGCTAAAGCTAGATAGGATAGTGATAATGAGGTTTAACCTTGACATGGGCGGACTGAAAAGTAGGAGGGAGAAAAAAATTTTATGAGGGTTTTCTAGATGACAAATTGACATATGGAGATCAGCTTCTAGAAAACTCAGCTATGGATCTAGTCATCACTAACAAGTGAAAAATACTGATGACTAACAGGTGGCCTAAAAGTAAACACCTTATCTATTATATTAAAATCCACCATGAGAATAAGGTCATACATCCTTTTGGCTAAAAAAAAATAGAAGAGAAAGGTTAAATCAAGGAAGATGAAAAACATTAAGGGGCACTCAGAGTTGGGACTACCTATGGGGATTTTTTTAAATTATTATTAAGCCAATGAATGTAAACCCGACCCGCCCCAACCTGACCTGACCCGACCTACCCAAATGTGTTTCCTTGGGTTCCCTTACAATACGGCACGAACCGACCTGACCTAACCCAAACTCGTTTCCAGCTAATTGGGCGCCATCACACGACTCGACCCGACCGGTATGAATGTGTTTCCTTGGGCGGCCTCACACGACAAGACCCAATCACCAGACCCAACCCAACCTACTCGAACACATTTCCTTGAGCGCCATCAGTACATGACTCGACCCGACCCATACAAACATGTTTCCTTGGGCGGCCTCACATGACACGACTCGACCAGACCCAACTCGACCCGACCCATACGAACGTGTTTCCTTGGGCAACCTCACACGACACGACCCGACCAGACCCAACTTGACTCACCCGAACGCGTTTCCTTTGGCAACCTCACAGGGCACGACCTGATCAGATCACCTAACTCGACCTGCCCGAACGCGTTTCCTTGGGCGGCCTCATAGGACATGACCTGACCCGACCAAACGTGTTTCCTTGGGAACCCTTACAATACGGCATGAACCGACCTGACCTAACTCGAACTCGTTTCCAGCTAATTTGGCATCATCACACAACTCGACCTGACCCGTACGAATTTGTTTCCTTGGGTGGCCTCAGACGACAAGATCCGATCACCAGACCCAACCCGACCTGCCCGAACGCATTTCCTTGAGCGCCATCAGTACATGCAGACTTGACCCGACCTATACAAACGTGTTTCCTTAGGCGACTTCACACGACACGACTCAACCAAACCCAACTTGACCCGACCCGTACGAATGTGTTTCCTTCGGTGACCTCACACGACACGACCCGACCAGACCCAACTCGACACGCTCGAAGGTGTTTCCTTGGGCGGGCTCACATGGCACGACCTGACCCGACCCGACCCGACCTGACCTCCCCCCCCCGCGAACGTGTTTCCTTGGGCGCCCTACAATACGGCACGAACCGACCTGACCTAACCCGAACTCGTTTCCAGCTAATTGGACGCCATCACACGACTCGACCCGACCCGTACAAATGTGTTTCCTTGGGTGGCCTCACATGACAAGACCCGACCCACCTGAACGTTTTTCCTTGAGCGCCATCACACGAGTCGACCTGACTCGTACAAACTTGTTTCCTTGGGCAGCCTCACACGACAAGACCCAACCCCGACGCGACCCGACTCAACCCGCTCGAACACGTTTCCTTGGGCGCCCTCACACGACACGACCCGATCTGACCCGCCCGAATGCATTTCCTTAGGTTCCCTCACACGATGACCCAAATGCATTTGGACAAGCGCCCTCAACCGAAATGACCCGACCCGAACACGTTTGAGCGGGCGCCCTCAACCGAAACGACCTGACCCTAACGGGTTTGGGCGGGTTCCCTCAAAATAAATGACACGGTGCGCCCGACCGAATGAAGGCACAAGGGAGAAAACAGCAAACGTACCACAAAAACATGCATAAGGCACCTGTGCGGTCACAACTTAGCAAATTTGATACGTCCGCCATCAAACGAAATGACCCGACCCAAACGCGTTTGGGTAGGCGCCCTCACACGACGCGACACGGTGCGCACGACGAAACGAAGGCACAAGGGAGCAACTAAAAAACAGGCCGCATGAACATGCACAGGGCACCCGTGCGGTCACAAGTACTTAACAAATTTGATACAGTCGCTCTCAACCGAAACGACCCAACCCAAACATGTTTGGGCGGGCGCCTTCAACCAAAACGACCTGACCCAAACACGTTTGGGCGGGTGCCCTCAACTGAAACGACCCTACCCAAATGGGTTTCGGCGGGCCCCCTCAAATGAAACGACCCTACCCGAACGGGTTTGGACGGGCGCCCTCAAACGAAACGACACGGTGGGCTACCGAACGAAGGCACAAGGGAGCAAACAACAAACGGGCCTCACGAACGTGCACAAGGCACCCATGCAGTCACAACTTAGAAAATTTGATACGACCACCCTAAAAAAAAACAACTCGACTCAAATGCATTTGGGTGGGCGCCCTCACACGGCGTGACACGACGCGCACGATCAAACGAAGGCAGAAGGGAGCAACCGGGAAACGGGCCGCACGAACGTGCACAGGGCACCTGTGCGGTCACAACTTAGCATATTTGATATGAGTGCCCCCAACCTAAACGACTCGACCTGAACACATTTGGGCGGGCGTCCTCAACTAAAACGACCCTACTTGAACAGGTTTGGGTGGGCGCCCTCAAACGAAACGACCCTACCCGAACGGGTTTGGGCGGGCACCCTCAAACGAAACGACACGGCGGGCTACCCAACGAAGGCACAAGGGAGAAAATGGAAAACAGGCCACACGAACGTGCACAAGGCACCCGTGTGGTCACAACTTAGCAAATTTGATATGACCACCCTCAAACGAAACGACCCAACCCGAACGCGTTTGGGCTGGCGCCCTCACACGACGCGACATGGCGTGCACGAATGAAAAAAAGCACAAGGGAGAAACTGGCAAATGGGCCACACGAACGTGCACAAGGCACCCATGTAGTCACAATTAGTGCTTAGAAAATTTGATACAGTCACCCTCAACCGAAACGACCACACCCAAACGTGTTTGGGCGGGCACCCTCAACTGAACCGACCCGACCCAAACGCGTTTGGGCAGGCACCCTCAACCGAAACGACCTGACCCAAACACGTTTGGGAGGGCGCCCTCAACCAAAATGACCCTACCCAAACAGGTTTTGGCGGGTGCCCTCAAATGAAACAACCCTACCTGAATGGGTTTGGGCGAGCGCCCTCAAACAAAATGACACGGCGAGCTACCGAACGAAGGCACAAGGGAGCAAATGGAAAACGGGCTGCACGAACGTGCACAAGGCACCTGTGCGGTCACAACTTAGCAAATTTGATACGACTGCCCTCAAACGAAACGACCCTACTCGAATGGGTTTGGGCAGGCGCCCTCAAATGAAATGACATGGCAGGCTACCGAACAAAGGCACAAGGGAGAAAATGGAAAACAGGGCGTACAAACATGCACAAGGCACCTGCGCGATCACAACTTAGAAAATTTGATACGACCACCGTCAAACGAAATGACCCAACCCGAACGCGTTTGGGTGGGCGCCCTCACACGGTGTGACATGGCGTGTATGACTGAATGAACGCACAAGGGAGAAACCAGCAAATGGGCTACACGAACGTGCACAGGGCACCTGTGCAATCACAAGTACTTAGAAAATTTGATACAGCTGCCCTCAACCGAAACGACCAGACCCAAACACGTTTGGGCGGGCGCCCTCAACCAAACCGACCTGACCCAAACGCGTTTGGACAGGCGCCCTCAACCGAAATGACCCGACCCGAACACATTTGGGTGGGCCCCCTCAAACAAAACGACCCTACCCGAATGGGTTTCGGCAGGCGCCCTCAAATGAAACGACCCTACCCGAACAGGTTTGGGCGGGTGCCCTCAAACGAAATGACATGAAGGGCTACCTAACAAAGGCACAAGGGAGCAAACGGAAAACAGGCCGCACGAACGTGCATAAGGCACCTGTGCGGTCACAACTTAGCAAATTTGATACGATCTCCCTCAAACAAAACGAGCCTACCTGAACGGGTTTGGGTGGGCGCCCTCAAATGAAACGACATGACAGGCTACCGAACGAAGGCACAATAGAGAAAATGGCAAATAGGCTGCACGAACGTGCACAAGGCACCTGTGTGGTCACAACTTAGCAAATTTCATACGATTGCCCTCAAACGAAATTACCCGACCTGAACACGTTTGGGCGAATGCCCTCGCATGGCGCGACATGGCGCGCACGACTGAACGAAGGCACAAGGGAGCAACCAGAAAATGGGCCACACAAACGTGACAGGGCACCGGTGCAGTCACAAGTACTTAGCAAATTTGATATATCTGCCCTCAACTGAAACGACCAGACCCAAACACATTTGGGCGGGCGCCCTCAACCAAAATGACCGGACCCGAACACGTTTGGGCGGGTGCCCTCAACTGAAATGACCTGACCCAAACACGTTTGTGTGGGCGCCCTCAATCGAAACGACCCGACCCGAACGGGTTTGGGCGGGTGCCCTCAAATGAAATGACATGGCACCGCGCTTGACTGAACGAAGGCACAAGGGAGCAAACGGAAAACGAGCTGCACGAACGTGCATAAGGCACCCGTGTGGTCACAACTTAGCAAATTTGATACGGCCGCCATCAAACGAAACGACCCGACCTGAGCACGTTTGGGTGGGCGCCCTCACATGGTGCGACACGACGCGCATGACCAAACGAAGACACAAGGGAGAAACCGGCAAATGGGCCGCACGAATGTGCACAGGGCACCCGTGCGGTCACAAGTACTTAGAAATTTTGATACAGCCACCCTCAACCAAACCGACCCAACCCAAACGCGTTTGGGCGGGCACCCTCAACCGAAATGACCTGACTCGAATACATTTGGGCGGGTGCCCTCAACCAAAATGACCCTACCTGAACGGGTTTTGGCAGGCGCCCTCAAATGAAACGACCCTACCCGAATAGGTTTGGGCAGGCGCCCTCAAACGAAACGACACATCGGACTACTGAACAAAGCCACAAGGGAGAAAATGGCTAACGGGCCACACGAACATGCACAAGGCACCCGTGCGGTCACAACTTATCAAATTTGATACGACCGCCCTCAAACGAAATGACCCGACCCAAACACGTTTAGGCGGGCGCCCTCACACGGCGTGACACAGCGTGCACAACTGAATGAAGGCATAAGGGAGCAATGGCAAATGGGCCACACGAATGTGCACAGGGCACCTGTGTGGTCACAACTTAGCAAATTTTGATGGTTAACATTTCTTAAAAATTTTGATGGTTAACATTTCTTTGATTTTCCCCAAACCATCGCAATACCGACACTTTGCACCTAGAGATATGGGAACGCTAGATAAAAATATTTTTTGAGCCTATGTTAGGAGTTGAGAAGAATATATACCCTACCATTACCATAAATTCATTGCAAGGAAAGAGAGCCAATGGGCATGTCAAAATTCTAGAGTAGAAAAGGGGAGTCCTTTAAAATGATGTTTGGGCATAAATATTTTATGTGGAAAGATGATCAACTTGTATAGGAGATTTCTAGGAGATTAATATTCAAGCAAAGGAAAAATGTAAGTCGTCATAGATCTCCTCCAATTTCATTTTGTTCTCATGGGTTGGTAGTGGATAACCCACCCAATTGTCTACCCCTTGACAAACAAACCTTCATGGAAAAAATTGAGAAAACCATAGCCTACCGTCGCAATAGTGACACTTAGCTCTAAGTGTCGCAAAACTGACACTCTCCTCCACAACATCACAAGTCCGACACTTTCCACCAAACCGTCGCAAGTCCGATGCTATGCTCCCAACGTCGCAATAGCGACAGTTAGCTCTAAGTGTCGCAAGACCGACACTTTCCTCCAATCCATCGTAATTTTGACGCTTTTCTCCAAACGTCGCAAAAGCGACACTTACCTCTAAGTGTCACAATATCGATACTTGTCTCCAAACGTCAGTATAGCTACAGTATTGGGCGAGATTTGAAAAATTGATAAAATTTGGGGAAATTTCCGACATTTGGTCAAAAGTGTCGGAACTAAAGTGTCAGAATTTCCGCCAAATGTACTAGTGCTTGCTACGTCATGTGGTCTCCCTTCCACCTATCCTCTCATATTCCATTCTAATGAAGACAATGTGGAAGCCATGACCACCCTTGATGTTCCCTAGGATGATATGCACCATTGTGTGTACTTCCTTCAGAAATAGTCCCATGACCAACATGCTGTGGAGTCCAAAGACTTCATCCATAGTGAGGTCGATTAGATATATCCCCCCTTACATCGAAACCATGAATTTGATCCACATACACCTTGTCGCCATTACATTGACACCCAATTTTTGGGCAAGGGGGAATATCTCTTATAGGATTTTGAAGGCCAACTCCTTCCTAACCCTCGTAATGCACTTTATCTCAAGAAATTTTACCCATAGCATCTCACATCGAGATACCTGTTTTATTCCCGTCATGCATTTAGGTAGCTTGAATTGTTCATCATCATCTCATTTATTTTCTTGTGGCACCTTTCGGATGGATCCATCATCCACATCGTATAACTGCTATGCCGACGGTGCAAGTCGCTTCTCCCTGAACCTAGCCTCGACAACTTGGGTCATTTTTACCCCCATGCATTCATTAGCCCTCTCTAATGACGTATGCATTGGTTCTTCCACCAATAATTAGACTAAATATGATGCAGTGATGGGTTTGTAAGTCGATTCCCTTGATAATCGCATCCTTCATATTCATGTTCATTTATATTCCTTGCTGCTTGTCATGCAATTGAATCGAATGTATCATGTGAATAACCATGTTCTTTTTAGAAGATATTTATGAGTGAAGTTCTTAGTGTGTGGATTTTATAGAATTACATTCATTCATGTACCTACAACCCAAAATCACTATGTAGTAGATAGCATTGCAAACAATATTCTAAAGTGGCACTTATCAGATGCATTTAACATAAGAAAACAATCATAAAACAAATGGCGAACCACATACTCGTCATATATAAAAATATGCATATCCATAATATGTGGCGACAAAATCATAAATTTTTTGGATTCTATACTCTAATACATCTGACATGCCCATATCATGTTGCAAAATAAAAACTGGGGGCACCACATGCCCCTACATCTAATCACTATCTAGAGGGTCCCGAGCCAATGGCTCGGATCCTGCAGCTCGCAGATCTCGCATGGCCTGTCCGACCATTGCCATGCACCACATAACCCCTCGCCACTCATAGGGTAGCCCTATACATCCCTTGATGTACAAGTCCTCAAGATAATGCCATATGTGCTCAGATACACTGGTTATAATCAACTCACATATGTGGCTGACATCCTCCAACAGGGCCTGATAGTCAGGTCCCTGGTCTCCTCTCACTCTTCTAGAATCTGCAACCCCTAGCACTGCGAGTCATTCAATATACCCTTTAGGATTCACCAATGCCATATATGCATACCAAAAGTAGCGAATCAGTACCGCATACATATTCTAAAAACTTTACAATGCATCATAGCATATAACAACTTTCACTTCCCATTTGGTCCCCATGCTCGACCCGGTGGAAGTGGCAAGTCAGGGTCCCCCTGAAAGTTCATACCTCTGTATGGATAGTCATCCATATATAATGGAATATGATCCCAATGTGCAAATAACTTGGGACAGAACACTAATCCAACACCCCTGCCTCCTCCTCTCTGCAGTAGCTACCCCCAAAGGTACATCCTGTTTTCTCGTGGGCACCCATCCTAGATCTATACATGAGGCCGAAGTTTTGGGATCTTCTCGAAGAAGAATTAACATAACACTATACCAAAAGAATAGTCATGGTTCACCTGTCTCTTGCATAGCAACAATTTTCATTTCACTGAAGAAAGCATAATCTGGGCCCAACTATAGTAGGTACCACTCAGTACACTCTCAACTAACATTATATACCCTCTGGTGATGTGATGGAACACCTGTTTGCCCAGGATCTGCAGAGCTACTGTGGCAACAACCCGTTTCTCTAGCCTCACTAGATCACTAATCAGTATGGTTGTGCCCTTAGCATGAGCATCTAGTTTGCAATGGCATTCCACAAACTCTGATATGTTCTACCCTCGCGGTAACACCGAATGTATATCTCCCACCACCCCTAGTGGTGGGAGCCTGGTCAAGAAATAGATGTCCTATATGGTCAACTCGATCGGGTGCCCCTGCACTACAAAGGCCTCCTGGTCTCGATCCCAATCTCAACCAAATTGAGAACCCCATACCTTGCAAGTGCACCTCAGACCACCTGATCCCCCCAGATCTTAGCACGAAGTGCATCCAAATCCCTCTCTCTCTATTTTATCTTTAGCTATGCTATACCTACACAAACCCAACATGTTTGTCAGCTCAGAGAAAGAAAAAATGCATCAAAATCATCAAGTCCCAGTTCCCAGCCAAAAAATAGGACAAACCCACTTTTTCTACCAACTCGCACTTTTGCAGCCCTGTACCTACAAGCTTGTAGTTTTCCCCTCTGGAAACTACAAGCCAACTCGCAGTACAGGACCTAGGAAGTGTAATCCAACCGTGAGGATGGGAAGAGTGTTTTTCATTGGCTCTGGGCGCCTAATCTGAAAAATTGATCCATTGAAAAAGTAGCGTAGGGTTAGGCCACCAACCTGCAACTGACGTATCTCGATTCCAACGGTTGGTTTTTCTGCTATGATCGCCACAAGATTAAGGGCCTTCTCCTCCTCTCCAAGTTCACCACACCTTCAATATCAAATGAATCAAATTGGAGGGAAATTGCCCTATTAAAAGAAAATCCTTAATTTTTCTTTCACCAATTGCGACCAAACCTTAGCTCGGTTTGACGAACCATAAACACCATTGGAAAGCTCTCACTGAGATCTAAAATGGGTATCCTTTTGTTTTTTGGTGATTTTATACTTCACCAGGAAGCCATTTTTCCAAGAAGGGTCACTTCGACGCCTCTCAAAATCAGATTTCTTCACTTGCGCTGCTTATACTTTGGGAACCACTTTTCCTTCATACTTGTCAAAGTGTGTGTTTATTTTTGTCAGGAGTAACCATATTTTTCTCATGCTTTTATGGTCCCACAGTGCCTATTATGTGTGGAAGCCTCATCGAGTCGCCCTTTATTAGAGCATCCAAGTTGAGTCACCATCACATCATGGACTTTGTCTCAAGTCCCTTTGCCTCCAATTACATTATTCCATCAATTTTTTCCTTGTACCTCTCTCGTGTCACCCATTTTGGCCTCCAGTCATACTGTCCCCCATCCCCTCCGGAGTCGAGTCAGTCGCTGCCAGGTCATCCATGATTTTTATGCTTTGACAAGGGAAGTCATCTGTCCACTACTCAGTATTCCCTCTTCCATCATCATCCATGGTGTCAGTCCATCAGTCACTTTACTATGATCCCTCGTGCCTTAGTTGAGGACTCATCATTGCCTCACTTATGGCAGACCTCCTTCTGTCGACATCAGCACATTCATTCAAGAAGACGAGTCAAGAGGGTAGTGTACCTTGGTTCGAGCTTCCATTCTTGTTCAAGGCCTCAGATTAGGAAAAGGGACTTAGCATTTCCCATTTACTTGATTGTTTCTCATCCACTCAGCTTCAGCTCCTTATCGCATGATAAAGACTCATATACTTGGAAGTTTGGTGATCTAGCAGATTATACCAGTGATTATTTGGTGTGTGCGATGTTTCAGATCTCATGAGGGGGTGGAACTTCAGGTAGCCCCCCACATGCCCAGATGACCTCACCTTATGCTACAACCTTAGATGCAGCTCCACAGATTTGATGGGTTCGGTTCCATCCGCTTGCAACACCAACAACATCCATGTATCACTCAGATGATCCATTCATATTTTCAGAGCCCTTTCCTTTTTATCAGGGCTTCTTTGGTTGTTATTATGTCTCACGTAGTCTGATATTATTGTATTCTGTCTTGGATGCTGTCCCAGGCACAATATGTATGTGGGATCCATTATATTTTTGTCTGGCCCATTTTATGCTAGCATATCATGTACTTTATAGCTCAGTCTCATTTTACTAGGCACACCATTATTCTTTGTACTTTGTCATCTTGGTGAGCATAGGTATGCTTCCCCTGTCTCACTGAGAACATGTACCCAAACATTAAAGGAGACTTATATCATTTGTAGGTCTTGCCCCCTCAGTTATTGTCCTCTCACTCTTCACTTTGTCTATGCGTCTCTCTCTCTCTCTCTCTCTAACTCCCCTTTGGTGTCCTGTGATTGTGTTCTTACAACGTACTTCGGTCATGCGATTAGCTCCTAATGCTCGCACGTTTGGGGGCAATCTATTACACCAATTTTTGGTCATCTAATCATTTACAATTAGATGGATCAAAATATAGCTTGTAAGAACAATTTTACCATAGTAAAATTGCTTTCACTATAAGAAATAATTTAATAAACCATATTTTATTAAGTTATTTCTAGTTCAAATAGGAAACTCCATTAGGAATAATTAAATAAATCCCTATTTATTTGATTTTCTTATACGAATAATTAATTAAAACACTTTTTAAATAAAATTCCTGGTCATATTTAACCCAATTAATGAGAAATAATTAGATAAATCATTATTTATCTTATTTTCCTCTAGGAATAATTAATTAAATCATTATTTAGTTATTATTCCTTGTTAAATTTGACTAAATCACCTAGAAATAATCAAACAAATCATTATTTGTTAAATTATTCCTTAACCCCATTCTTGAAAAGATAAATAAATCATTTATTTGTTTATTATTTCTAAATAAATGTATTTAACCAATTTAAATTCCTTTTCCCTCCAACAAAATATAATAAAATATTCCAAGCAGTTAGATCTAGATCTTGGTTAATAATATTTTATTATTCACCATTATCAAGGATAACTCAATATTTTGTTATAAATAGGAGGGTTTTCCATTCTTTATTCACTTTTATCACCTTCATTGTCGCACTTTGATCATTCTCATTGCCGCTACTATTTTCTCACTTCTTGAGCTCCCATAGAGTTCAACACGTCTTGGGATTTCTACAACATTGAGAGAGAGAAAAATCTGGACCTGAAGCATTGAGGACGGTCAAGAACCCATCCCATTGAGGGGGAATGGTAACATCATTCGTTGTTCCCTTCATAGGTCTTATAACAAATATAAAATTATTTATATCTTGTCTTGTCCATTGGATATTTGGAGCAACTCTTATTTCTTTTTACCATTTAACTGATTTTACTGCATAGATCTGGGATTTTCTTGCATTTTTTTCGATTTTCTATTGCATAGCTAAGGAATTTAAGCAACCATCTTTATTGTTAGGGTCATTTTTCACACACAGGTAAAGTGAACTCTTTTCATACACTTGCGTTAATAATTTATGTTAACAACACCTTTGACCAACAAAACGTTGAAAACAAAACATAATTCCAATGGAGCTTCATAACATAGCTTGATACAATATGTACAATGACATCCTATTGAAAGCAAAACAAACATACCGCTTATTTGAGCTTTATAACACAACTCATTGCGATATTTACAACAACATCCATATACATATATGTATATGAACAACTCATTTTCTTGAACCAATGAATAATGAAGGATATAAAGCCCACATATGATCAACCATCTCCCATGTAGCTTCATTGGGCCCAAAGTGCTTCCACTACACTTTACATTTCTCTATTTCTCAGTTCCATAGGATGTGTTATTTTTGCTGCAATATACATTGTGGTTATGGATGGAATTATCCCTCTGGTTCCACCTATAATACAAACTAGTCAATCACATGATCAACATCCCACACATTAATATTAATCAACGAAACTTGGAAAACATCATGGACTTTTACTGTTGGTAGAAATGCAATTCTATAGACCATTGGTCCAATCCTCTCAAGGATCTAAAAAGGATCGCAATACCGAGGTGCCATTTTTTCACATGATCCAATCCTCAAAGAGCTCCTCTTGCGCTTGATGCATAGGTACAGATGCTCCCTAACCGGAAACTCCTTGAATGCTTTGTGTCTATTGGCATAACTCTTCATCCTTTCTTGTGTTTGTAGCTTTAATTTCTTATTAATAACTTGCATTTCCTATTCCATATGTGCCAACATATCCATTCCAATCAACACATTTTTCACTAGATCACTCTAGCTTATAGGAGTATTACAACTTCACCCATAAATAACCTTAAATGGAATCATATTCAAGGACTCCTGATAACCATTATTATATGCAAACTCTACCAATGGAATATACTCTTCCCACTTCCTCTACTGATGCATGACATACATCCTCAACATATCCTCAAGAATCTAGTTAACCCTCTTTGTCTATCCATCTGTTTGTGGATGATAAGTTGTACTGAAAGCTAGCTTTGTCCCCAAACCTGCAAACAACTCCTTCCAAAACCTAGAAGTGAACTTGGAATATCATTCCGATATAATATTATTGGGAAAAACATGCAATATTACTATCTCCCTAATGAAAATGTGGGCTACCTCACTAGATGAATTCACATATTTAACAACAATGAAGTTAGCTACCTTACTTAACCTGCCGACCACAACCATTATGGAATCATGTTGCTTTTATGTCCTCAGTAAACCTGTAATGAAGTTCATGGAAATGACCTCCAATTTCCACTCTGGAATAAAAATTGGCTATAAAAAACCAACTATATGTTTACACTCTACTTTTACCTGCTGATAGTCCAAACATATAGAAACAAAATCAACCACCTATCTATTCAAGTTCGACAAATGATATAACTTCTTAACTATTTTCAATGTCTTCTGATATCCCAGGTGACCTGAATACAACTTAACATGAAATTCCCTCAAGATAAGACTCTTGAGCTCACTGTCATATGAAACATAAATCTTGTTCCTAAATATGACCAAGGAATCTGTTGTGAGATGATACTCCTCATCCCTATCACCTTCACCTTACTGCTATAACCTCTACCTCAACTGTTGATACTTGTCATCATGTTATCCTGCCTGAAAGATCCGCTCCTTCAAATTTTTCCCATAAAAACTCATTGTTACAATGTGATTCACATGCACTATCCTACTAAGAGCATATGCTATCATGTTCTCCTTTTCGTTACCGTATCTTATCTCAAAGTAAAAATCACTAAGAGTAATTAACCATATAGCTTACCTGACATTCAAATTAGGTTGGTTAAACAAGTACCTCATTCCACTATGATCACTCATCAGAATGAACATCCTTCCAAGAATATAATGTGGGCCACATCTTCAAGGCATAAATAATAGCTTCCAACTCAAGTTCATGAGTAACATAGTTCTGCTCATGCTCATTCAAAATTCTTGACTCATAGCATACCATCTATCGTTCTTGCATTACGACTTCACCAATTCCTCTCTAGAAAACATCTATACATACCTCAAACTCTTTATGAGGATCTGCAATATTCAAGACTAGATCATTTCTAAGAAAGTTCTTCAACTTCTAAAAAATAGCTGCACACTCCTCAGTCCATTCAAACTTCTTTCGTTTTCTCTACAATGATGTAATAGGATAGGAAATATGTGAGAAGTTCCTCATGAATCACCTGTAATAACCTTCTATTCCCATGAATTATCTTACCTCATCCACATAACTGGGAGCCAACCATTCCATGATAATTTTAATGTTTTCTGGGTCTACTGTTATACCTTCCTTGGAAATGACATGTCCCAAGTAATGAAATTCAGTTTGAAAGAAACTGTAGTTGCTAATATTGGCATACAACTTATGCTCTCTCAACAATATCAATAATGTTCTAGGTGATCTACATGCTCTTCCTCATTCTTAGAATTTATCAATATATATCATCAATGAATATTGTCACAAACTTGTTCGGGTAAGGATGCAACCGACTATTCATCAAACACATGAAAGTAGCTGGAGCATTAGTAAGACCAAATAGAACCAATACAAGCTCATAATGCCCATACCTAGTATAAAACGTTGTCTTGTATATTTCCTCTTATTTTATGTGTTTTAGACGATATCTTCATCTCAATTCAATCTTCAAAAACATTATTGCTCCCTTTAAATGATAAAAAAAGTCACCAATATGTGGAAAAGGGTACCTATTCTTGATCGTAAACTTGTTTACTTTCCTATAATAAATGCACAACCTGAGAGCACCATCCTTCTTCTTCAAAAACAACACTGGTGCACCACAAGGAAATACATATGTACTCATGTATCCCTTATCAAGCATTTATTTAAGTTGCGACTAATGAGCCCTGGTATTGCATCAAGAGTGATGCAACTCCCAGAGGCTAATTAACTTTAATTATCAAACCAGGGTTTGTAAAAACTTAGATGTGGCAATGTCATATGCACAACAGATGAGTTTTACTCATGCCATCCTCATCTTAGTTCTACTATGAGGTGCTAGGAACTATTGTTACTCTAAGAGAGAGAGATTCTATCAAACTTCTAATTGCAACTCAATACTAACAAAAAATCGTGATCACTATTCTATATGCAAGAAATGAATCCATACTCGATTTCACTCATTCATATAACTAACATGTACTTTTGCAATGAGGAAACTAACACTTACTCTAGCTGCAAGAAAGGAAATTAAACTATATTGCATTCATTATCTTAACTACTCAACCAAATTGCAAGAAGGGAACTAATCTATTTTAACACACACACTACATCAATCATGAATTAAATTTTACCTACTAAATGCTAGTTGTTGTATTAATGATTCTATTTCTATGATAGGCCAACACACCAAAACTACTCAGTTTTGTAGCAAAAGGAAAAGGAGTTTGAGTGGCATAGGGGTATCCTTGAATGAATAATTCAGATCTGGTGGTAAACTAAGGCCTATAATAAGTTCATATGAGATGGAGGATTGATTATGGAGTGAATAAGGTGGCTCCCAATGCTGCTACAGGAATTTGCTACAAGATCCATGCTTTTCTATAATAAGTTGCTATATGATCCTTATTTTGCTATAGGAAGTCCTATAATGCTACATGAAACAATATGAGAGGGTTTTGAGACTTGAAATGGTGGAATAGAGGTGAAGACGAGTGAGGGAAAGGTGGATCTCATTGGATGGGGGGGTGACCAACTCCCTTGGACAAGATTAGAACCCTTGGAGGGCATGTCTTGCACCAAGAAGGCTGCTCATGATGGCAATGAAGATGGTTTTCAAAAAATGGCTATGGGTAGTGTTATCATTCTATAATTTTAAGATTGGAAAGAATAATTATATAGGACAACATAAAAACCACTTTGGAGCCTAGAATCTAGCCCTCTTAGACTCAAAGAGGGATCTCTCTTTTAGATTTAGCTTTTTATTATGGATCTGATATTAGGCTAGTTATAATAATAGTGAAGATTGTGTTTTGATTGATTGTTTAGTTGGATTAGTAGATCTATTTAAACTAATTCCATTGGGCTATGGAGTCATAAAATGTTGGGTTGTTGCATCAAATTTTAAAGAGCATACACATGGCAAGCTAACTACATTTATTGGATCTTAAAACATAATGAATTATGAGATGAAAGAAATAGTGAATTCAGTAATGGTTAAAAATAAATTAAGAATTTATTAACCAGACTTTAGAAGAAAAACATTCATATTTTAAACACAGCCAGAAATAAGGTGCTCTAACAACAAATCTTAATCTTTATATTTATGCTTTACAATCAGATTTAAATGATGCACTGAGAGAAAAAAAATGGAAACATTAACATAGAAAATGAATAACATCACTAGATAACATAGCTCAAGTATCCTGCAAATGGTATTTTATTATTGATGTTCCAGCTTTAAGAAAATACAATGCTCCAACAGAAAAGTTTACAATCCAGGGTTGAGCCCCTGATACTCAAAAGGTATGAAATACTTAACTAAACTCTACAGCGATCGCCGTGTCTACTAGGAAATTGGTTATTAATTACAATAATAAGAAAAATTTGACTAGTGTGACCACGAAATGGAAACGGTGAAATAAATTTTGACATTTGGCCCTATTCTTCAGAAGTTCGTTGTTGCTTGATTTGATCTATTGTTGTGCTCGCATATTTGTGTGATACGTTGCTGTGATGATGTGGTTGATTTGCTGGCCTTGACCCTTCTTGGTATTCACATAAATTTTCCCACTACTGCTCATCATGAATCTTTATCGTGATCACCTTTCGATATATCTCATCTATCTCTATGAATCTAAAAAAAAGGTGGCATCCACACAAAAATGTGTTTAATTTCATGTTGGATGAATATATCGTTGCTCATAGCGATGTCTTTCAGCTTCTTCACATAGTCTTGCTTGGAAATAAGCTTATCATTTCTTACAAATAGTGAGGGTAACCCTCTTTTGGTCAGTGGATCGATTCTGTTAAAGAATATACTGACACCAATTTCTAAATTGTGGCACTTTTCCTCCAACTGTGTAACCAGGATTATCTTGGTGAGCACCTTCTTGACCTCTAGAATTTTTGTTGTTTTATCCTCAACTCCAAGGTCCTCCAATTCACACCTGCTCTTTGAATTTAAAAATATGATGATATTATTTGTTGTCTCAGGCATATCCCCAAGATCCTTGGTTGCTTTAGCTATGGCATCATTTACCTTTTCAATTGGCTCTTTCTGTTCAAATATGATTTGAATAGAAGGCCATATTTCATTCATAGAATCAATTATTCTTGTCCAAATGATCTCCTTTTCCTGGCCAATGGTGTGACCGATGGAAGTTTCCTTCTCTGCCTTTATTAATATTTGATTTTTTTTGGGCTCTTTGTATCTCTATTTGATGTGCATTGTCAAATCTTACCTTTTGATCCTTCAAGGTATTAATTTGGGCTTCCAGCTTTTTAATCTCATGTGTTTGGATGGACATATTATCTATGGATTTAACGAGCTTTTCTGTACCACTTGATGTTCCTGTAGTTGTTGCTGTAACTGAAGGGATGACTGCAATAGCAATAGCCTCCAAAGGAATAATGGCCATCTCTGCTGCTTTTTACTTTTCCTTTACTAATTTCTCCATTTCTGTCTCTATCTGCTTTAGTTGTGTGGACTGTTCCATTATCAAATTCATCATCTCTAAATTTTGTGCTTCATTCTCCTTTATGTCCTTTGTTAGAGGGTATTCAGTAGGTGACATTTTAATTTGCTTTCTTAGGGCTTCTATGTCTACGTTTTTCATTTTCATAATCTTCTCTATTTCCTCTACTTTTTTTGGATCATACCCAAACTTAAAAACTAAATCCTCCAAGGACTTAATTCTAGTATCCTTTTCAAGATAAGAAATCTTCTCCATCTTGAGTTTTGATTGAATACTAGCCAGTGATACCTGCAATTTAGATAGGCTCATTATAGTGCTATTCAAGGTAATTGAGATCATCTCTCCAGCCTGCTTGTGCATCTCCATCTGATCTATTGGGTGGATGTCCTTGACATTAAACTCAAAAGAAGTATGCTTGAAATTAGCAGGTGATTTTGGCTGAGAAATCTGGGCATATAAGAAAGCCACGCACATCTTTCCCTTCTCTGAATCAAAGGCTCATAAAAGCCTACTTTGTGAACTGGTGGTCTGCTTCCAAAATTGGTTGCAGGTGCTAGTCTTCAATATCTCATTTTTCCTCTTAATCTCCCTGAAGGTGTCATATATGTTTTCCTCCTTTTCCCCTTTAGAAACAGTAGATGTAGGTGTTTGTAGGCTTTGTCGCTGAAATTGAACTGTAGTTGAAGTTGTAGGAGAAAATATAGTTTGGCCACCTATTGGAGAAGAACTAGGAGAATCTCTGATAGTTATGGTTGTTTATTTCTCTGTTTCCTTGCTTTGATCTATTTCCATATGAATTCTTGCTCTCTTTCTATATTTCATTTTGAACTCCCTGCTAGATGTATCAGTCTCCAAAGTAGACTAATCATCTATTGACCTTTTTCCTATTGCCTCTTTCTTTTTATCTTTTCCCTTGTCTTGTTTATATTCTGTATTGTGCTTTTCTTGTGGAGTAGGGGTCTGTATACTTGAAGATGAAATCACCTGCTCTTCAGCCTCCTGCAAGGTGTTTGTTTTCCACCATCTATGTCTTATGAATTTCTCAATCTCGAGCCTATGGGTGTGAATGTAGGGAGTTGATTTATTTTCTACCCTCTTCTTAGAAATAATGGCCAATGGGTCATACGACCAAGTGACACCATGTGTAAAATTCATCTCCTTCAGCATATTGCCAGACTCCTCTCATGCTGCTCTACTGTTGCAAATGAAAGGACCAATTTGGGATTTGATCTTGAATTGAGACTTTTTTTTAGCTGATACAAAATGTACCTCATCTACATTTATCATCTGCCTAATGTACTCTAGGGAAAAGACCCTCATGGGGAGGAACTTTGGCAGCTTGTAAGGGGGAAACTCACACTGTTATGAAACCAACTCCAAAAATTAGAATAAAAGAGATATCAATGCCTTAGAAATAAGCCACTTCGACCGGGGAACCTCCAATACATTACATGAATGAAAATTCTTGGATGATACAAATTACAAAACCTCATTTCTATATATAGGACTCCATGGGGCCATAATGTAATCCTAGTGGGGCCACAATGTAATTCGAGCCGACCTAACAATAATAATTTAAGGGCACAATAATAACATTATGGGGGTTATAGGGGTACAATAATAACAATAAGGGGGTTACACTAACAGCAATAAGGGGCTATACTAGTAATATAGGGACCTAACATGCCCCTCTCCTTGAAAAAAGTGTTGTCCTCAATGCTTGAGTAGCTTTGGGTGCTTCTGTATAAAATTATCATCCTCCCATGTAGAATCTTCAGTGGGTAAGTTCTTCCACTTGATGAGATACTCTGAAATTGATCGATTTTGTAGCTGTCGAGTTCTTAATTTCGTGACTGCTTCAGGTTCCAATATGATTTTTCCTTCCTCATCACGTTCTAGCAATATTGTTTGAACTGGAATATTTTCACGTAGAACCTTCTTTAAGCATGAAACATGGAAAACTCGATGCACTCATGAAGAAGCAAGAAGCTCCAATTTGTATGCCATAATACCAATATTTTGCAACACCTTGTAAGGACCATAGTACTTTGGCGATAATTTATTATCCTTCTTAGCTTGCTTGAGTAAAAATACCCAGTATCCTACATCAAAACTTCTCTTACTACGATGTTGATCGGCTTGTTGTTTCATTCGATTTTGTGCCAAATTCAGGTTATCCTTTAAGAGTTGGAGAACTTCTTTTTGATGCTCGATGTGATCTTCCACTGCTTGAACCTTAAAATTTTATCTTAAAGATGATGTGATGGATGGGGGATGATATCCATAAAGTGCCATAAATGGGGTCATTTTTGCTGTAGTATGGAAGGAAGTGTTATACCACCATTCAGCGAGAGGTAACCACTTGACCCATGGTGTTTGTTTATCAGATACAAAACAATGAAGATATACTTACAAACATTTATTTACTATCTTAGTTTGACCATAGGATTGAGGATGATAAGATGAGCTATGAGCTAATTGAGTACCCAAACAAGAAAATAACTCCGTCCAAAAATTTCCAGTAAAAATGGGATCTCTGTCGCTCACAATAACCCTTGGGCTTCCATGTAGCTTTTGAATTCTGTCCATAAATGTAGTAGCAACTGTACTTGGTTTAAATGGATGAGATAATGCACAAAAGTGTGCATACTTGGTAAGTCTATCAACTACCACCATGATGACACTCTTTCCTTCAGACTTAGGTAAACCTGTGATAAAATCCATTGAAATCTCCTCCCAACGTTGACTTCGAATGGATAAAGGTTGTAGAAGACCTGGGGTCTTAATTGTCTCAACTTTATTCTGCTGGAAAACCAAACATTCTGCCACAAACTTTTGAATATCAGATTTAAGGCCATCCCAAAAACATTCTTTCTTCACCCTGTGGTAAGTTTTTAAAAATCCTGAGTGTCCTCCTAAAAGAGAAGTGTGCAATTCCAAAAGAATCTTTTGTTTTAGTTGGGAATTCTTACAAAGATATAAGCAATCTTTGTACCATAAGGAATCATTTTTCCAACTAAATGTATTATATGTACTAGGATCTTGCTGCAACTTTTGAATGAGTGTCCACACTTCTTCGTCCTTCTTCCATTCATCTCTTGCTTTGATTATCCAATCTGGTTGGATAATAGAAATGGCACAAAGCAATGCTTCCACCTCTTCATTCTTTCTTGAGAGTACATCTGCAACAACATTTAGCTTCCCTTTTTTGTAGATTATTTCAAATTCATAACCCAACATCTTTGTAACCCATTTTTGATCATCTTATGAACATAGTATTTGTTCCAAAAAGTGTTTAAGACTAGTATGATCAGTTTTTACCTTGAAGTGTCATCCCATTAGTAAGTTTGCCATTTCTTTAGTGCATGCAGTATTACTAACATTTCCTTCTCATAAATAGGTTTCTGTAAATACTTTCCTTTGATTGGATGACTTTCAAAAGCAATGGGTCTTCCTTCTTGCATTAAAACAATACCAATTCCATTTCCTGAGGCATCACATTCCACAATAAAGGTTTTTGTGAAGTCTGGCATAGCTAAGACTGGTGCTAGGCACATTGCCTATTTAAGATGTTCAAAGGCCTTAGTTGCTTCAGGAGTCCATGAAAATGTATCTTTCTTCAATAATGTTGTTAGAGGTGCTTCCATTTTCCCATAATTCTTAAAAAACTTACGATAATACCCTGTTAACCCAAGAAATCCTCGTAATTGTTTTATGGTTGTGGGGACTTTTCATTCCTTAATGGATTTAATTTTATTAGGGTCTACCTTAACACCCTCGTGAGATACAATATGACCCAGATATTCCACCTCTTGTCCTCCAAAGAAACATTTGGATGTTTTTTCATATAATTGTTTCTCCTACAATATTTTGAGCACCCTATCAACATGTTGAACATGATCCTTCCAAGACCTGTTGTAGATTAGTATATCATCAAAAAATACTAGTACAAATTTTCTAAGGAAGGGTTTGAAAATGGAATTCATCAACCCTTTGAATGTAGAAGGTGCATTGGTAAGGCCAAAAGGCATGACCAAAAATTCATAATGACCCTCATGAGTTCGAAATGTTGTTTTTGGAATATCTTCAGTCTTCATTCTAATTTGATGATATCTTGAACAAAAACCAACTTGGTAAAATAAATTGCTCCATGTAATTCATCAATCACATGAATGGGAAATTTATCTTTAATGGTGAGCTTATTGAGCTCCCTATAATCTGGACACATGCGCCATGATCCATCTTTCTTGTGTACCAATACTACAAGAGCAGAGAAATAACTTTGACTAGGTTGAATTATACCTACCTCTAACATTTCTGCAATCATATGTTCAATTTTGCTCTTTTGGACATAAGGATATCTATAAGGCCTGATGTTTGGAGGAACACTTCCTGGAATCAAATGAATAGCATGATCATGATCACTAATAGGTGGGAGTCCTTTGGGAGTTTCAAACACCTTGGAATGCTTGTCCAAGACTTTTTGGAGATCTGCAGAAATAAATGATTTTGATGTTGGAACTTCTAGTGAGAATAATTGTGCAATTATACCTCGTTGTTCTTCCTTTAGAAGCTTCGTCATGACATTAGAGCTTATTATCTTTCCTGGCTTCCCTGCAATACCCCGTAATTCGACTTCCTTTCCTTCTGAAAAAAAATTCAAGAAAATTTCTTGAAAATTAAAAGCTACCAGCCCCAAAGATTGTACCCATTATACTACTATTACAACATCAACACCTCCCATAGGAATGGAAAGCATTAGACTATTCAATACATATTCCCCCATGGTTAGCTTGATATTATGGCATTTTCTAGAGCAATTTATAGTTCCTCCATTTGCAACCATCACTTGACATGCTGGTGCTAGGTATAGGAAAAAATAAATTCCTTGGCTACCTTACAATGAGTAAAATTATGGGTACTACCTGAATCAATAAACACTATTACCTTTTTCTTCTTGATATGTCCTTCTATCTTGAGAGTTTGAGGAGTGGTGATTCCTACCAATGCATTACACGATATGGTCGGACTCATTTCTTCCTCTTCTAGGGTTCGTTCTTGGTGTATATACTCTTCTTTTGAAGATTCTTGTTCATTTTATTCTTCCTCTTCACAATCTATGTAAAATAATTTCTTCTCAGCACACTTATGACCTTTAGTGTATTTTCTATCACAACTATAGCAAATCCCTTTTTCTCTTTTTTCTTCCAATTGTTGTGGTGTCAACTTTGTAGGTTGTGGAAATCTAGGAGTAGCAACACATCCATATTTATAGAAGTGAGTGGTAGGCTTCCTTATTTCCATAATTTTACATTCAATTTTTCTTGACAATCTGAATGCCTTCTCCAATGAATCAGGTTCCAAAATGCAAACTTCATGTTGGATGTTATCCTTTAAAGGATCAAACCTGTGTTCCTTTGGAATATCAGTTACCCTTATATTCAATTTTTGGAAGTCCTCAATGTGCTCCCCCATTGAACACTTTTGTTTGATATTTATCAATTGGCTAAAGAAAGTGTTGCTCTTTGTATCCTCATAATTTGCTATCATTTCCTCCGTAAAAATTAACCAAGTGACAATTTTTTTATGGGAGCAAAGCCATCAATACCATACAAATGTATTTTGTTCTAAATGTAAAGTTGCGATTCGTACCTTTTGTGTGTTTTGCACATTATTGAGATCAAAATATTTCTCCATCTGTAGTATCCATTACAGGATCCTTCCATCAAGCTTCCTCATATCCATTTTTGGAATATGGTGGTTCTTCCCTCCAACATTAGAGTTTATGAAAACACGATTAACATTTATTTTGTTCTCATCATGAGTTTCCTCTACTATCTTTTAACCATTAGGAAACATTTCTTGTATCAACTTTGTCAAACCTTCCATGTCTGCTTTTAGATCATTCTTCATGTTTTCAATCTTGGCTTCCATGAAATTCTTCAAACCATCCATCTTAGTTTCCATGCCTTTCTTCAAAACTTCCATGTCATTTTTTGTTGCTCTTTGCGAGAGCGAAATTTGTTTCACTTCCTCTTGTAATTTTAATATTTCATGTTGCCATTCTTCATCTTCATGAGTCATAGTAGAGCCTTCTAAAGGCTTAATGGGTGTTGAATTATTTTTCAGGGGAAATTTTAGAATCCAATACTGATATCTATTCTACAATATGCCCTTGGAATCAATTCAAGTTGATTCTTCAAACAAGACTTATGAAATTTGGAAAACAAATACACACCTTTTACTTGCTTTTGAGGAGCTCGATATTGAAATTGACTTATCTCTATCCTTGCAGATCCTCAATATATGAAATCAGGCCTTGTAGTAGTCTTCTAAAGCTTCTTTCAAATTCCATAGGTCTGAATTGATTTGGATTCTTCAAGACCAAGTTATGTCCAATCTCCCACAATGACCTAATTATGGACTGGTTCAGTAGAGAGAACTTGTACGACTTGCCACATGTCACTTTTTTCTCATTTGGCTCTAAAATTTATAGACAGGAAACTACGGTCCATTTGATTCTAGTCACTTTTTACAGAATTCCAATCTGATGCTCAGAGAGAGAGTTATGAATATTTTCCCACAATCACCTCTTTGAGATGAAATTTGGGAGCTTGAAAAAGACCTAACATCCACAGATCATATCTCCGAAAATATTGCAAAGAAAGAGCTGAAATTTTGCGATGATGTTCCTCAAGATTTCGGCTTCACTCTCTAAGATGTTCAACTTCTGAAACTTCATAGAAAAAAACGTTATAGCAAAAATTCCACGATGACCGTTTTAAGTGAAATTCAAGAGCCTGCAAAAATCCCTAACTTCCATAGATCATATCTCCGAAAATATTGTGAACCAAGATCTGAAATGTTTTGACGATGTTCCTTAGGATTTTGGCTTTGCACTCTAAAAATTTTAGCTTCTGAACCTTTTTATATAAAAATTTATAGCAAAAATTCCATAATGACCTGTTTGGAGCAGCAAACCCCTAGAATCCAAAGCTCTGATTCCAAATGTTGTGAAACCAGCTCCAAAAATAGAAGAAAAGAGATATCAACACCTTAGAAATAAGCCACTTTGAGGGGGAAAACTCCAATACATTACATGAATGAAAAATTCTTGGATGATACAAATTACAAAACCTCCTTTCTATATATATGAGTCCATGGGGCCACAATGTAATCCTAGTGGGGCCACAATGTAATCCTATCCGACCTAACAATAATAATTTAAGGGCACAATAATAACAATATGGGGGTTACAGGGGTGCAATAATAAAAATAAGGGGGTTACACGAACAACAATAAGGAGCTATACTATTAATATAGGGACATAACACACACCCATATATTCTAAGTTTTGTGTAGTTCTAGTACAAGTACCAGTCTCCAGTTCTGACTTGATTTGACAGCTGCATGATCTTTCTAATGTCTTCATTGATCCTCGATTCTACTGTGCTATTGAGGATAATCATAGTTGGATGCAAAAATAATTCAATAAACCTTTTATAAGTATATTCTTTTTTATCCTTCATCAACATTGTTGTCCAAAAGATAACTAATTGAGGTTGGGAATCTTCATTCACTTTTATCATTGTAAACTGGAACCTGTTTGCTCGAAAATATACAAAAATACAAACCATAACTGAAGTGTATTTAAACACTTCTTCTATGTGAAACTTGACAAACTGGTCGTGAATGGCATCTGCCAAGAATTGACTTAAATTAAACATAATGGAGGTTTTAGATTCTAATGAAAGTATGGACAGGAAAACTATCATTGCTTCATCTATCCACTGATCTGAATGGTATCCTAGTAGGTAAGAAAGGACAATGACTATATTCTAAGTCCTATCAGGGAATGTAGAATATGGATATGGAGGTTTTTTCTTCGGCAAGGGAGTATCTGTAGCCATGAATAATTCAAGAGTTTTGGCTCTGCTAGAAAAATCCAACTTATGGTACAATTCTCTAAGGGTTTCATAGGAAAAAGGTATGGTTTCTTCAACAACAGGAGCTTGCATCATTTGCATGATGGACTGGGCATTAATGGTAAAAATAACTTCTCCTATGGGGGCAACAACAACCCTTTGATTTTTATCATAGCATGCATGCAACCTTCTAATAAATTCAGGGCTACTGTGGGTTTGTGGGAATATATATATATGGTAATTTAGTGTCCCACAACCCTATATCATCGACCTCATCAATAAGCCTATCCTCCAACCAACAATATATGTAAAAAAGCTCAAACTCTGAAAGAGTCTCATGTATCTTAAAATATTTGTCAGCCAGGGCCACATGGTCAAGGTCCACATGAGGGTGAACCATTGGATTAAATGATTCCTGCTCTTTCTTCTTTGGAGGCATTACTGCTCACTGAAAAAGAAACTGACTATGTTTTTTTCAGGTGAACAGAAGGGGATTAGAAGAAGAGGGGAAGAAAGAAAAGGGATTTCTGTTGATCAGAATGAGAATTGGGAGAAAAGGGGGGAAGAAAGAAAAGGAAATTCTACTTGATCTGCAGAAAATTGAAGTTTTTCCGCGCATTTATTTTGATTTGTAAAGCCTTGAAATTTAATCAACTGTTATCATAAAAAACTAGAACACTATTGTTAGTATCCTATAAATCATAGTATCTCAAGGTGATTGAATATTTCATGAGTTGCAATTTCATATTGAGGATGATTTTCAATATTCAAGTGATTTCCAAAAAATAAAAAATAAAAGAAAAGAAAAGGGGGTATAAAGAAAAAAGAATAAAAAGAAATAAAACCCCCCAAAAAAGAATAATAATGAAAGTGATGCAAATAAAAATGCCACTACTGATTAAATTAGCTTGTTCAATCATACAGTTTAATCATGATTGTACAATTTTAATTTTTTGTTGATAGGTTAGAAAATAAGGATTTTCCAAATTGTTTAAACTTGGCATATGAGTAGTTAGGTAGAAATAAAATTAACTCAATTGTTTAATCTGAGTCAACGGAAGAAATAAGGATAGATGTAGGTTAGAGTTTTAAAGAAAAAATGAATTGGGTTTGAAATTCTAAATCCACCCTGCAAAGAACAAAAAATGTTAGATTAGTGACAGGGGTAGGTAGGGATGAAAAGAGGAAAATATCAAGGAAACATGAAGGTTATTCCAAAGGTTTATCCTAAAAGGTTTCATGTGTTCCTGATTAGAAGGGAGAAATGAAAACATAAAGGTGTTTTTGTTCTAAATTTTGGGAATTGATCTTTTATTGCAAATACATTTGACATATCAAATGTCATATTCTCCATATCCTAAGTTTCGACATTACATTCCCACCCCCGCTCTTCATTAACTCTCACCCGACCCCACCACCCACTCACGTTACATAACCACTAAAATCCCTCTATCTCTTGTCCCATCTCCTCTCCCTCCATCCCATCTCATGGCTCACAATTTTTTCAGCCCCCCCTCATCCTCCAAACGTTAACACCGGGGGGCTGGGGGTCCGAAATGGATGGTTTTCCAAACCACCCCGCCTGCTACGTGTCGTGCACCATTTATTTTGCACCCCCCAGGAACCTTACCACTTACCGGCCATACCCCCTATGAAAATTTATTTTCATTGTACCAAAGAAACACCACTTACCGCTGCGCCAATGACCATTGCATCCATTACCGTTGCGCCATGACAGATCCTTCCTGTCACCTCCATCTATTCATCTATGCTCTCGCCTTAAGCCTGCTATAAATTTAATGGCTAAGGCCATTATCCAATGGGTCTGCACCATGTCAACAGTCACCCAATCACTCTACAAAACCAATTCTCCTCACTTGTTTCAAGTTTTACCACTGCTCCCATATTCTTATTGTTGTAGGTGATCGATTTTTAAATGTTTTTACAGTGAAGACAGGCACAGAAAGGTTTTCAATTCTCTCACAGGTCAAACAGAGTTTTTATGTAATCCCCTTTCTTATCCTCGTTCCCCATTCTGATCTGCAGAAGCTCCCTTCCTTTATTCCCATCTTATTTTCATCCCTTTCTGTACACCTGCACTCAGTTTCTATTCAGCAAACAACAATGCCTCCAAATAAGTATCAGCAACCATTTAATTCAATGGTTTACCATCAGGTAGACTTGGATCATGTGGCTTTGGCTGACAAAGACTACAAAAATCCATGAGACAGAGTTATAATTTGACTTTTTTGATGTCTATTGTTGGCTAGAGGACAAACTATTTGATGAAGTTGATGATATAGGGTTATGGGATACCAAGTTACCCTATTTCATATTTCCAAAGACCCACAACTGCCCCGAATTTGCAAGGAAATGTCATGCTTTCTACGTTATCAATAAGACAGTTGTAGTAGCCCCCACAGGAGAAGTCCTTTTTATTATCAGTGCCTAGTCAATCCTACAAATTATTGAAGTACAAATGATGAAATCCCATATTGTTGAAGAAACCATTCCATTTTCCTATGAAGCTCTTAGAGAACTGTACCAAAAACTGGATTTTGTTAGCAGATCCAAAACACTAGAGTTATTCATGGCTACAGATGCTGCCTTGCCCAAATCAAATCCTTCCTATCACTCGTCTAATTTCCCTGATAGGACCCAACATATTTTCACTGTCCTTTCCTATTTTTTAGGGTATCATTTAGACTAGTGGATAGATGAGGCCATGATAGGTTTCTTGTCTATTATGTCATCATATTCTAAGCCATCAATCATGTTTAACTTCATTCAATTCTTAGCTGATGCCATCCATGATCAATTTATAAAGTTTCACATAGAAGAAGTGTTCAAATACACTTCATTTTTAGTATATATGTTTGTCCATTTCCAGGCCAGCAGGTTCCACTTCAACACGAAGAAGATTAATCAAGACTCCCAACCTCAATCAATCATCTTTTGGACAACCATGCTAATGAAAGAACAAAAGGACTACACCTACAAGATATTTGTGGAATGTTTGTGCATCCAGCAATAAGCATTCTCAACAACATAGTGGAACCAAGTATTAATGAGGAAATTAAGAAAATCATGAAGTTATCAGACCAAATTAGAACCAGAGATTGGTATTTGTACCAAAACTATACTGAGATCAGAATTTATGGAAGTGAATTAGCCCCTTACAAGCTACCAAAGTTCCTTTCCATGAGGATCTTTTCCCTAGAGTACATCAGGAAGATGATAAATGTTGATGAGGCACACTTTGTATCTACCAAGAAGAAATCTCAATTTAGGATCATGTCCCAAATTGGTCCTTTTATTTTCAATAGCAGAGAAACAAGAGAGGAAGTTGATAATATGATGAGGGAGACAAAATTTAATCACAACTTCACTTGGTCTTATGACCCATTGGGCATCATATCAAAGAGAAGGGTGGAGAACAAATCAACCCCTTATATTCACACCCATAGGCCTAAGATTGAATGGTTTTTGAATCAAGCAGAGTGGGTGGAAAATACATTGCAGGAGGTTGAAGAGCAAGTAATTTCCTCTTCAAGCATATTGACCCCCACACCACAAGAAAAGCAGACTATAGAAGGAAAATAAGACAAAGGAAAAGAACCAGAGAAAGAGACAACAAGAAAGAGGCCCAGAGATGATCTGTCTTCCATGGAAACTGATACATATAGCAGATAATTCAAGATGAATTACATAAAGAGAGCTAGAATCCACATGGACATTGACCAAAATAAGGAAACATAGAAACAAACAATCATCACAGTCAGGGATTCTCCAAGTTCATCTCCAACAGGTGGCCAAACCATATTCTCTACATCTTCAGCCACAATTTCGTTTCAACAATAGAATCTACAAACCATACAAATACTGCTACTATAGGGGGGAAAGGAGGAAAACATCTATGACACTTTCAGGGAAATTAAGAGGAGAAATGAGGTATTAAAGACTAACACCTACAACCAGTTTTGGAAGCAGACCAATAGTTCATAGAGCAGGATTTTATCAGCCTTTGACTCAGAGAAAGGAAAAATGAGAATGGATTTCTTGGAAGCCTAGATCTCTCAGCCTAAATCAACTGTAGATTACAAGCATATTTATTTTGAATTCAATGTCAAGGAAATACATCCAATAGACCATATGGAGATGCATAAGTAGACTGGAGAAATGATCTCCTCCACACTAACAAGCACTGCCATGATCCTATCAAAATTTCAAGTGTCATTGGGCAAGATACAACCTCATCTTAAAATGGAGAATATTTCTTCTCTAGCTAAGGATACTAGAATCAAATCCCTGGAGGATTTAGTGGTGAATATTGGATATGATCCAACGAGTGTTGAAGCAATGGAAGCAGTCCTGAAGAAGAAGAATGCTGACATAGAAGGCCTCAGAAAAAAAACTCAATATGTCAACAATTGAAGACTCTTTAACAAAGGACATTGAGGAAAATGAAACAAAGAAAGCCGAAATGATGAATTGAATCATGGAGTAGATAACATAGTTGAAACAAATGGAAACATAGATGCAAAAATTGGTTAAAGAAAAGGAAAGAGCAACAGAAATGACCATCGTTCCTTTGGAGGTTGTTCCCATTGCAGTCATCCCTACAAATACTCTAGAAACTACAAGCACATTAGGTGGTGTAGAACAGTTGGCCAATTCCATGGAGAACATGACTTTACAGTCACAGGAAATCAAAAAACTAGAAGAAAAATTCAACACTCTGAAGGATCTGAAGGTGAGGTCTGACAAGTCATATGAGATAGAAATTCAAAGAGCCCAAAAGCAGATTGAAAGACTGATAAAGGAATAGAGTGAAGCTTCAATTGGTCAAAACAATGGCCAAGAAAAAAAAATTATTTGGGCCAACATAATAGAATCCATGAATGAAATATGGCCTTCTATTCAAATCATATTTGAACAAAAGGATCTGGTTGGACTAGTGAATGATGCCATAGACAAAGCTAACAGGGAGATGGTAGGGATGCCTGAGAAAAAAAACAATATTATCAGATTCCTGAATTCAAAGAAAATTTTTGAATTGGAAGCACTAGGATTGGAGGACAACACAACAACCATTCTAGAAGTCAAGAAGGTGCTCAACAAAAAGAGTTTGGTCACACAGTTAGAAGAAAAGTCTCACAACTTACAAATTGGTGTCAGTTGATTCTTCAATAGAATCTAAACATTGACCATGAGAGGATTACCATCACTATTTGTGATCAATGATAAGCTTATGTCCATACATGATTATGTCAAGAAGCTGAAATTAATTTCCAAGGATACAACAAAGTTTGCAGGAATAAAAGGATTAATGACTGGAAGAGCCTTCCTAGAAGCCATGGAAAATGATTTAGACATACAACATGAGATCAAACACATCTTTTTGTTAAGGCCAACTTTTATGAAATACACAGAGATAGATGAAATTTACAGAAAGCTGATCAGGATCAAAATCCAAAATGAATAAGAGTGGTAAAAATTGTGTGATTACTAGGAAGGGTGACAAATAGCGCATGAGAAAAACAGCCAACTCAACAAATCAATTAATTATGCAAATCAACATATCATCTCAACATATCAACATCATATTGTCTAAATCTGCCAGCACAGCAACATATTAAAGCATACAGTAACGAAATTCTGGAGATTAGGGCCACATGTCATAGTTATTCTATCGTGTCCACTTTGTGGTCACATTTGTCAAATTTCAAAAAAAATATTGTAGTAAATAACAGATATCCCATGTAGATACGATAATCACTAGGATTTAGTTAAATATTTCATTTCTTTTCTGTATCAGGGTTTGGACCCTAGATTGTAAAACTTTCTTTTGGAGCATTGTATTTTGGAGCTATGGCATCAATAATAAAATACCATTTTGCAATATTATTGAGCTATTTTTATCTAGTGATGTCTTTTATTTACTGTGTTTAATTTGTTTTCCATTGTTAATTCTGGCTGTGTTTACATTATAAATGTTTTTCTTCTGAAATCTGGTTAAATAATTCTTAATTTCTTTTTAACCACTACTGAAACCACTATTTCTTTCATCTCATAATTTATTATGTTTTAAGATCCAGTAAGTGTAGTTATCTTTCCTCGCAAATGCTCTGGAAAATTTGATGCAACAACCCAGCCTTTTATGAATATGTAGCCCAATGGAAATAGTTTAAGCATATCTCCTAATTAAACCAAATAATCAATCGAAAAACAACCTCTACAATAATTAAAACTAGCCTAATATCTGAAATCGTTAAACAAAGCTAAAATCTAAAGAGAGATCCCTCTTTGAGTCTAGAAGGGCTAGATACTAGGCTCCAAAGTGGTTTTGATGTTGTATTTTTATGATTATTCTTGCCAATCTTAAAATTATAGAAAGATAACATAGTGGTGACCATACTGGGGACATAAACTAAAAAAATTGTCATTTCATTATAACTTAGGAAACCCCAGTTAAAAGCACTGTATACTAGAAGTATTTTCTAAGATTGGTTTCTTTCAGTTTTTGAAAATAATTAGTTTGTTTGTACTTCTTATCTAAATTCTGGCTCCTAAAATAATTTCTACTAGATCCCATCCTGATCCAAATCCTCCTCCTATAGTAGACAATCCTGAGAAGATTTTAAGAAAAACCCCTAGAATTGAAAGTTAAACAAGTAGCAAGATTCTCCATAGAGCCTAAATTCGCTCCCTAAAAACTTTGTCACTTTACAAGACATTCAGTTTGATTTACATTTTGAACAAGGTTTATTTGGGACTAAATCTGAGAATTGGACAGACAAGACAGTATTTGATCCATCTATTTTGCAAAAAATTCCAATGAGAGAATCTTATTCACAAATTCAATATGATTTTCAGATTCTCCAAGATTTTGACACTCTCCAAGGTTTGGTAACAGAATTTACTTCAACTGTTGATGATTCTTACTTACAAAAATATGTAGAATTAACTAAATTGACTATATAAACTTCTTCTATTACTTCTCAGATTGTTCATTTTAAGTCATCTAGTCCCACTACTTCATCAATCCCCACCACTTCGTTTATTCTTCCCCATACTCAAACCTCCACACATACATCTTCTCCCATTGTCCATCCTACTTCATCCACTGTTCACCATCCTCCACCACCTCCACCAATCATGGCAACCAAATATGCCCCTTTAGTGTTGCCAACACCATTGGTACCTATGCCACAGGATTATCAATCTAAAATTGAATTATATGATGGAACTGGTTCTGTAACTACTCACCAACATGTTGACAAAATGAATGATTGTTTTGACCTGCAAGAGGTAGATTAAGAAAGTGTTAAGTTAAGGATGTTTGCTCAGAGTCTTAGTGGAGAAGTTAAGAAATGATTCAAAGCCTTGTCTGCAAAAAATATCAATGACGTTTCTGCATTTCATCAAACATTCCTAAATAGGTGGGAAGTAAAAAATAACCCTCTTCAAATCTTATCTGAATATGAAAATATTAGAAGGGCTCCAACTGAGAGTGTCCAAGATTATTGCACCCATTTCAACAGTTTATATAATGCAATACCTGCTCATATAAAGCCACCACAAGGTTTAGCCTTGGTTAAATTTCCATATGGTTTTGAACCAGAAATGTCTTATTAGCTAAGGGAAAGAAACTCAGCCACATTAGAAGAAATGCAGAGGGATGTAGTGAGTGTAGAAGCCAATCTGTTAGAAAAAAGAACTAGAATGAGAACTAAGAGAAGAGTTACAATAATAGAAGAACCTCCAACTTCCACATCTGATGCTAAAATTGACTCATTGGTTAGAACTATGGAGAGAATCATGGAGAGAATTAATTTAAATGAGAGAAATATTCCTAAGGAAAATAAACCACCACCTCAAAACAGAAACCAAAATCCTAGGAGAAATCCTCCACAGATAAGAAAAAGAGAGCAAAGAGGTCTTGATCAACAGATTAGGCCTCCATTCCAAGAAATTTATGTTGATGAGGATGAAGGAGTACTTGAGGAAGTAGAAGAAAATCAGATAAATTTGATGGGAATCAATGAAGATGACTCTATTTTTCTCACCCAAGAAAAACAAGAATTGTTTTCATTGACTCAAATAGAGTTAGAATCTGAAGAATCTGATGATTACAAGAAAGGATTTGAGAATGATATCATCGAGGTTCACAAGAAATATAACCTTAGAAGAAATATTTTTTTTGATAATTCCAATAAAAATAATTCAGAAAATGTTGCCAAAAGAGCCTCTGAATCTGATGTCAACAAAACAGCTGAAAATTCAAAGAAAATAGTGAATAATTCAAAAAAGAAGAACATAGATAACGTTACTAGGAAAACAATTGATACCCCTACCAAAATTGGTCAAACATATATTCCTAGTATAAGTAAACAAACTGAATTTACCCAAAAATTAGTGGCTGAAAGAACTGATTTTTCAAATCTGCTCAATGTTCAAACACCATTCAACATTGAGAGCGAACTTGCTAAATTGAAAATATCTATTCCTCTCACTGAATTGATAAACAAGGATGTGTATAGGTCTCAGGTCTTAAAGGTACTAAACATAGGGGAGATTACTGATACTGTTAATCTAAATGATGATCAGCGTGAACTCTTGTTTGGGCCAGAAGTTGATAGTAAACTCCAAGAAGGAGGTGTCCCTCCATTTTATGTCAGTCTTAATGTTCATGACAAAATTCTCCATAATGCCATGTTGGATTCAGGTGCATCACACAATCTTATGCCAAAGGAAATTATGGAGAATCTTGGCCTTGAAATCACTAGACCTTACAAATATTTTTACACATTTGATTCAAGCAAAGTTAGATGTCTAGGTCTTATCAAAGATCTTTGTGTCACTCTAGCTCAGATACCAGCAAAAAGTCTAGAGATGGATATGGTAGTAGCTGGCATCCCTCCTAATTATAGCATGCTTTTATCATGCTCATGGGGAGAAAAATTACAAGGGACCCTTCAAATGGACATGACTTATGCTACAATACCGGTGTTTGGTCAACCAAGAAGACTATATAAGGAAACCTTAATGAAGTACATGGTGAGTAGTCAAGAAAAACCACACAATTATCCTCTATACTCTGTTCATACTGACCTTGACTCCTTCATTCTTTATAATGATGGGGTCATTGATTCATAGGTTACCCGTGCATAAAATGATCTTAAAGAAAAACATGACAGTCAAATACAAACTATTCAACAAGATCTTGAAGATGAAATCTTTGGGATATGAGTTTTGATGGCTCATGTGGAAAAGTAGGCTTAGGAGTCGGTATTTGGGTGTATAATTCAAGGAACGATCATGCACAAGGTCACTCATACACGCTAAATTTTTAGTGCACAAAAAACGTAGCATAATATGAATCCATACTCTTAGGATTACAGTTGTTGAAAAGATTAGGAGCTAAGAGGATTTCTCACCATGGTGATTCTGAATTAGACATAAGAAAAATAAAAGGACAATATGCTGCAAAACATCCTAGGTTGAGAGCATACAGAAACACTGTACTTGATTTCTTAAGAACCTTTGATCAATATGATTTAGCATTTATCCCTAGAAATCAAACTGTCCTAGAAAATAGTTTAGCCTTTTTAGCAAGTACATATCAATTGCCGCACCCAAACAAACAATACACAATAGAGGTTAAGCATCGTCCATCTGTGCAAGATAACATGAGATATTGGCAAGTATTTGGTAGTGAAAAACAAATTTAAAGTTTCTTACAATCCAAGGATGAATTTGAAGATAGCAATATAGACCTAGATTTTTGAGGAAGATAGTCACTCTGATGTAAAAGTTAGTGTATAAAAACATTTTGTTGTTTTTTATGTAAATATTTCGGCAAATAAAACTGTACATGAAACATAAATACATAAAGACCCACAAAAAGAGGAGTTTGAAGTACTGCAACTCAAAGATAATATCCTTCCTAGAGGGATGGTCCCTTTAGAAGAACTGTTTGATTTTAATGATGTGGCTAAGAAACCGAAAATGGAACCAACAGGGACAAACATTGAAGAGTGTAACATAGGCACTAAACAAAAACCCAAAATTATATAACAGTCAAAATCATTGCCTATAATTACAAAACAAATGTATATCGCTATATTTAAGGAATTCATAGATGTATTTTCTTGGAGCTATGAGGACTTAAAAGCTTATGATACCAGTATCATCCAACACAAAATTCCAATCAAGGAAGATCAAAAACCTTTTAAACAAAAACTCTGTAGAATAAATCCTCTCTTAATGCCCTTAGTTGAGAATGAAATCAAGAAAATGTATGATGCCAAAATAATAGTTCCATTCATATATTCAAAATGGGTATCCAACATTGTGCCTACAAGAAATAAAACAGGTGAAATTAGACTTTGCATTGACTTTAGGAATCTGAACAAAGTATCTCTTAAAGACAACTACCCCTTACAAAAAATGGACCACATATTTCAAATGGTAGTAGGTTCCAGTAGGATCTCTTTGTTAGATAGATTTTCAAGTTATAATCAAGTTTTAGTACATCCTGATGATCAAGAAAAAACAACCTTTACTACTACTTGGGGGAATTTCATGTATGTGAAAATGCCTTTTGGATTAATGAATGCTAGTGCTACTTTTCGAAGAGCCATGGACATTGATTTTGTAGATGAAATTGGCCATTTCATTGGGATATATCTTGATGAAATTATAGTATATTCAAAAACTGATGAAGAACACTTGGCACATTTAATAAGAGTTTTTGAAAAATGCAAAAAGTTTGGAATTTCATTAAATCCCAAGAAAACATTGTTTGGTCTTGAAGAAGGAAAGCTCCTTGGTCACATTATTTCTAAAGAAGGAATTAGAATTGACCCTAGAATAATTGATGGTATACTTAAAATAAATCATCCCAGGAATCTCAAAGAAATTCAATCTTTCATTGGTAAAATAATTTTTTAAGAATATTTATACCCAATCTTGCAGAACTTTGAGGAACATAACTAACATGCTTAAAAAATATTCAGAAATTAAATGGAACATTGAAGCTATGTAATATTTTGATCTAGTTAAGAAAGCATTGACAAAAGATCCAGTCCTAATTAGCCCAGGTTTTACCAAAGACTTCATAGTTTTCTCTTTTTCATATGAACATACTATTGTTGTTGTGTTATTACAAAAAAGCAACGAAGGACATGAAAAGCCAATAGCATTTCTCAGCAAGTCATTGAGAGATGCATCATTGAAATATAACATCATGGAAAAATGGGCTTTTGCTTTGGTTAAAGAATTAGATGATTTCATAGTTTACATTATACATTCACATATTATTTCTTATGTGCCCAATGCAGTAGTCAAAGACATTTTAACAAAAAATGGTCTCGATGGAAAAATAGGCAAATGGATTGTTGTCATTTTGGAATATAATCTAGAAATCAAACCTACCAAATTAATCAAAGGACAAGGACTAGCCAAATTGATGGTTGAATCCAATTTTCATGCATTAGATATCAACACGGTCTATTCATTGGATGATTAAAGGGAACCGGCGACTCCACTGATTGATGAAGCATTCTTAGATTCTCCCTGGTATGCATATATCTTATATGTTTTGTCTAATTTGAATGCTCCTCCTAGTTTGTCCAAAACTAAAGCCAGATTTCTGAAGTTGAAAGCCGTCAAATTTTGCATTCTAGAAAATCCCTTGTATTGGAAAGATATTGGAGGTATTTTACTCAAATGTTTGCTAAAGGATGAAGAAGATAAAGTTATGCAGGAATTCCATGGAGGTAACTGTGGAGGCCATCTTTATTGGAGAACCACTACTGATAAGATCCTGAGGGTTGGTTTCTACTGGCCTACCCTTTTTTCTAACATCCACAAGATGGTCACTGCCTGCCACAAATGCCAAATTTTTGAAGGAAAGAGAATTTTTTTTCCCTTGCCCTTAAAGCCTATTTCTGTGGAAAGCCCTTTTCAACAATGGGGATTACACTTCATTAGATAAACTCATCCCCCATCCTCTGCCCAACATAAATGGATTCTTACTACCACAGACTTCTTTACCAAATGGATAGAAGCTACTCCTTCTAGAAATGATATTGGTTCTGTGATCATTAAATTCCTTGAAACCAATATTCTTTCCAAATTTGGTTGTCCTAGAAAGCTTATCATTGATAACGCTGCAACCTTTAAGTCCAATAAAATGGTTGATTTTTGTCATAAGTACCACATAAATTTGGGACACTCAATAGCCTATTACCCTCAGGGTAATGGATTGGTTGAATACTCAAACAAAATTTTGGTGAATATCATCAAAAATCTCTTGGAAGATAACAAGAAATCATGGCATAACAAGCTGATCAATGCACTTTGGGCTGATAGACTTACTACCAAAAAATAAATTGGCATGTCTCCATACCAATTGGTTTATGGAATGGATGCAGTATTTCCTTCATCTTTAGGAGTTCCAGTCATGAATATCATTCAAGAAATTCAAGCTGAACGAAATTACACACAAGGAAGAATCAATCAAACCATTCAGTTGCAGTAGTCCAGAGAAGAAGTTTATAACAAAATTCAAGTGATCCAAGAGAATATCAAGAATATTTTTGATAAAAGAACAAAGGCTAATGATTTTAATTTAGGAGACAAAGTTTTGAAATGGGATTCTAGAAGAGAAGACAAAGGTAAAGATGGAAAATTTGACAATCTTCGGCAAGGGCCATACTTCATTGATGCTTTCAAAGGGAACAATGCATATTTCCTCAAAGATTTGGATGGAATAGAGATACCTGGAGGTTCTGTCAATGGCAAGATTCTGAAACATTATTTATTTTAATAAAGCAGGTTGGTCTTTCATCATAATAAATATCACAGTTTTACAGTTTGTGGTTTGAATAATACATCAATAAAGGTTGAAGCCCATGGAGAAGGCCCTAAGCCTGGTTTGATGAGCTGTCATAAAACAGAAAAAGAAATCAGATGAAGATTTTGCACAAAATGGAGCATTCAAGGCTACTGGTCTTAGGTTCCTGACACTTCACTTGGAGAAGTGCCATCCCCACCTGGAGCCACTGTTAGTATCCTATAAATCATAGGATCTCAAGGTGATTGAATAATTCATGAGTTGTAATTTCATATTGAGAATGATTTTCAATATTTAAGTGACTTCCAAAAAATATAAAAAAATAAAAGAAAAGAGGGTATAAAGAAAAATGAAAAAGAAAGAAAAACCCCAGAAAAATAATAATAATGAAAGTGTTGCAAATCAAAATGAAACTACTGATTAAATTAGCTTGTTAATCATACAATTTAAGCATGATTGTACAATTTTAAATTTCCAATGATAGGTTAGAAAATTAGGATGTGCCAAACTGTTTAAACTTGGCAATCAGTAGTTAGGTAGAAATAAAATTGACAAAACTGTTTAATCCGATTCAATGGAAGAAATAAGGATATATGTAGTTTAGAGTTTTAAAGAAAAAATGAATTGGGTTTGCAAGTCTAAATGCACCCTACAAAGAACAAAAAATGTTATATTAGTGACAAGGGTAGGTAGGGATGAAAAGAGGAAAATATAAAGGAAACATGAAGTTTATTCCAAAGGTTTATCCTAAAAGGTTTCATGTGTTCCTGATTAGAAGGGAGAAATCAAAACACAAGTTTCGACATTACAATTCCACCCCTACTCTTCATTAACTCTCACCAGAACCCACCACCCACTCATCTCACATCAGCACTAAACTCCCTCTATCTCCCATCCCATCTCCGCTCCCTCCATCCCATATGAATACTCACAAATATTTCGCACCCCCCTCATCCTCCAAACGCTAACGCCAGGGCGGGGGGGGTTCCAAAAGGGATTGTTTTCCAAACCACCCCGCTTGCTATGTGTTGGGTGCCATTTATTTCACACCCCCTCCCCCTGCACCTTCCCACTTACTAGTCATACCCCCTGCAAAAAGTTGTTTTCACTCTACCAAAACCACACCACTTACCATTGCGCCAATGAACATTGCATCCATTAACGTTGCACTATGACAATGCCTTCCTGTCACCTCCATCCAATCAGCTATGCTCCCACCTTAAGCCCGTTAGACATTTAATGGCTTAGGCCGTTATCCAACGGGTCTGCGCCATGTCAACGGTCACCCAATCACTCTACAAAACCAATTCTCCTCACATGTTTCGAGTCTTACCACTGCTATCATACTCTTATTGTTGCAGGTGATCTATTTTTAAAGGTTTTACAACAAATACATGTGTAGAAAGGTTTTCAATTCTCTCACAGGTCAAACAGAGTTCTTTTGCAATCCCCTTTCTTCTCCCCGTTCCCCATTTTGTTTTTTAGAAGCTCCCTTCCTTTATTCCCATCTTCTTTTCATCCCTTTTTGTACATCTGCACTCAGTTTCTTTTTAGTTAACAAGAATGCCTCCAAAGAAGGATCATCAACCATTTAATCCAATGATTTACCCTCAGGTAAACCTTGATCATGTGGCTCTGGCTGACAGAGACTACAAAATCCATGAGACAGAGTCAAAATTTGACTTGTTTAATGTCTATTGTTGGCTAGAGGACAAACTGATTGATGAAGTTGATGATATAGGGTTATGGGATACCAAGTTACCCTATTTCATATTCCTAAATACCCACAACTACCCCAAATATGTGAGGAAATGTCAGGTTTGCTATGATATCAATCAGAGAGCTGTAGTAGCCCCCATAGAAGAAGTTCTTTTTACTATCAGTGCCCAGTCAATCCTACAAATGATGCAAGCCCCTACTATTGAAGAAAATGTTCCATTTTCCTATGAAGCTCTCAGAGAACTGTACCAAAATGTTGATGAGATCTTCTGGAATCTAGAATATCTCATCAACATGTTCTTGACTGTGGACATACACACACACTAACTATACCAAAAATTGGACTTTTATAGCAAAGCCAAAACACTAGAGTTATTTATGGCTAGAGATTCTCCCTTGCCCAAATCAAATCCTCCCTATCCCTCATCTACTTTCCTTGGTAGGACCCAACATATTGTCATTGTCCTTTCCTATTTGTTAGGGTATCATTCCGACCAATGGATAGATGAGGCCATGATAGGTTTCTTGTCTATTCTGTCATCAGATTCTAAGCCATCAATCACGTTTAACTTCAATTAGTTCTTAGCTGATGGCATCCATGATCAATTTATAAAGTTTCACACAAAAGAAGTGTTCAAATACACTTTAGTTTTAGTGTATATGTTTGCCTATTTCCAAGCCAACAGATTCCAGTTCAACATGAAGAAGATTAATCAAGACTCCCAACCTCAACCAGTCGTCTTTTGGGTAACCATGCTAATGAAGGAACAAAGGACTACACCTACAAGCTATTTGTGGAAATTTTGTGCATCCAACAATAAGCATACTCAACAGCATACTGGAATCAAGGATTAATGAGGAAATTAAGAAAATCATGTAGTTATCAGACCAAATTAGAACCGGAGATTGGTACTTGTACCAAAAATATATCGAGATCGGAATTTATGGAAGTGAATTAGTGTAATATTCCTAAATTAGCATACAACTAATTGGAATATTGAATTTTGATTTTTCTTCATAGTTAGAAGAATAAGAGGGTATGGAGACCCTCTAATATTCCTAAATTAGCATACAACTAATTGGAATATTAAAATTTTGTTTTGCTTCTTATTTGGAGGAATAAGAGGGTATGGAGACCCATAAATATCCTTAGTAGGAATAAAGACACTCCTAGTGTGAATGGAGGTCATCTAAAGAGCTGGATTGAATACCCTTGTGTGTGAAAAGGGGTTGGAGCATGAATACTGGGCCAACTTTGACCAAATCAACAACGCTATTATGGAGAAGTGGCATTCATTGAGGGACAACGCAGTTTTGGTTGGAGGCTCCTTGCATGGAAGTAGTGACTTAATGAGTGGGTCCAAGGGTGAGGAAGCTCATCACTTATATCAGAAAGAGGATGGCAGCCATAGGAGTTATGTTTTAATTATTATTTTTTCTATGGTATGAATTACTATTTTCTCTCTTCAGCTGTTTAGCTAAGATTGCATTGTTGTTTAACATAGGGTGTTCCCGAGCAAGAATCCCACATCTTTCCTTGAGGAGCCTCTAGGAAGATTATTTCACTACATTTCCACATTTTGGAATTAGGCCAATCTCTATCTCTTCTATAGCACATTTTCTGTTAAGAGGTGTGATGAGTTGCAGGGTGCAGCAGTGGAGGGTTGAGAAACCCAACTTCTGAGCTTGTTTTCCAGTGGAGGGAGCAACCCTTCATCCGGGAGGCTTGCAAGGAAGATTCTTGAGCTTAATTTCATCATTCAGCATTAGGATAAGGTACTACTATCAGTTACAGTGCAGTTTCCTGAAGGGATTGCGTTATTTCAGAGTGCAGTTGCAGTAGGGAGTTTAGAGCCCTAGCTAGGGAGATATATTTTCAGTGAGGGGATCATCCTCTCATTTGAAGAATCTATAGGAGGATTTTTCATACATTTCCAGATCATATCAGCCACCTCCTATCAGCTATCCAGTTGGAGAGATTATTCAGCCCTAGGGCCATATTTGTATTTTCTGCATTTTGTGTATTTCAGGAAACCCTTTCCGGGTTATCTTGGAAATGTGTTTGGGAGCTTAGATCTCTACTCTCGGCATTATTTGAGCCATATAATATCAGATCTATGTATTGAAATTTTCCAGCAGCAGTTATATCTACTAAAGTTGTGTTGTCTTAGCCTTGTATATTGTTGTGTAGCAGTTTTCTTCATATCTCATGTACATGTCTCTTGAGGCTTGTTTTTCCTAACTTGAGTGACATTATCCTCAAGAACTTGTATACATTTTGCTGCTATGATCTTAATATGATGGCTATATGATCTTATTAGATTTTATGTGTTGATTTATCACTGTTATTTCCAATTTTTGTTCATATATTTTTGCTTCCCCATTTGGGAATATTACAGTGGTATCAGAGCATAATCTTGGCTCAGCCTGTGGATCTCAACCAATATGCTATAAGAAGAAGAAGATAAGAAGAAAGAGATCAAAATGATGGAAGGAATTATTTTTATTTCATATCTTTTCAGATCTATGAGGGACCTCACCAAGGAGGTCAAGCAAAGAAGAATGGAGAGAAACAATGAGACCTCATTAGGGTTTCAAGATGAGGAAGGTCCATGCACTTCCTATCAGCATAAAATAAAACGGGTATTGCATAGTTCTCCAAAGAAATACACTATGTCTACTTTCTTTGAAGAGGAAGGTGAAAGACGTTGAGATGGAGGAAACTTAGATCATGAGATTCTAAGTGAGTATCTTGCAGAATACAGATCTCAACCAAGAGCTTTCAAGGAAAATCTAACTCTCCCATAGTTTATTCAACTCAAAGAAGAGAGAAGACATTCCAGCAATAGGAGGAGAAATTACAATAGATTTCTATTTTCTACATCTGATGGGTCATCCACATGCACATCAAGGTCTTGGGGAATGGAGTTGGATGCATTCTTCCTGCTACATCCAGTGGTATGAAGAGAAGATGTTGAGATTGCAGTGCTGCACCTTGAGGGTGAAGCAAACATATGGTGGTTCAACCATTTGAGTCATGCAAAAATGACTGCATATGCATATTTTACTCAAAGGTTGATCAAGAGGTTTGACAAGAAGAAATCAGAAGAGAAGAAACTTCCACCACCACTTTCTGTAGGAGCATGTACATCAGGGGAAAGAACACTTGCACCTTTGCAAAGTGGTCTTGATCTCTTGACATTTAGAGTCCCATGCATTATTCCGGAGATGCATGAGGAGGAGGAGATTTAGAACAGTGCTGGTGTAGCCATAGAGGAGCAACCATCATCATCAGTAGTTGGGGAAGTCATCACACTAGAGGAAGGAACCCTTGTAGATGTTCCCAAGCTTTACCAAGGTATGCACATATTTCCACTTCCTATTATTTTAGCACATCATATGGAGGGTTGTGGGGGCATGCCATCAAGGAAAATACATAACCTAGGGTCAAAGCACATTGCTGATTTGGAGCAGCAGACTATCACTACGCAGAAGACCCTTGATTTTTTCAAGGAAGAGATATATACCCATCCTGGTTTCTCATTGATGGGCTGCACACAACACTTTGGGTTGGAGTGTAGAGTTTTGGAGGATAGGATGAGAATTTTCCTAAAAAATCCAATGCAAAACTATATGTTCAGCATTGAACATGATCATGAGTCAACCTATGTATCATCATGGAAATCAAAATAGATTGGATGATCAATTGAAGTTTATCCTAGCTGAGCTAACATTGCTTCTAATGGAATGCTGGAGGCATCAATATGGACGTGGAATTGTTTGTCCCAGTCAGGATGAACTAAGATGGTGCACTTGCTAGCTTTTATTTCAATGTATTGAGGGCAGTAGTGCATTCGTTAGTCCAACTGAAGTGCTTTGAATTCTGTAACAACCTTTCCAATGGTGTTGTTATCTTTGTGTAGTCGCAGATTAATCTTCTGTAGTACCTAGTATGCCCGAGTAGTGATCTTAACTATTTCATAGTTTTTGGTGCTTCTATGTTAATAATGACTACTACTTTTTCTGGATCGACACAGACACCCTGTTTACAAACAACATGTCCTAGCAGCGTCCCAAAAGGTACTACAAAGATGCATTTCTTAAGATTCAGTGAAATTTGGAGTTGTTTGCATCTATCGAACATTATCCTCAATAAGGTTGTATGATCTTTCAGTAAGTTGTAAACTGTCCAATCATCCATATAAACCTCAAGGAACTTGTGGATATATTCCCGAAATGCTGCTATCACTATTCATGAAAACACTGCTGATGCATTCTTCGATCCAAAATGCATGACATGGTATGTGAATGATCCCCATTCAGTTGTAAAATTGGCCTTCTTCTTGTCTTCTTCAACTATTCTCACTTGATGATACCCTGAGAAACCATCTGTGAATGAATAGGCTTCATTTCCTGCCACATTGTCGAGCACCTCTTCACTAAACAGAGTGGGAAATGGATCATGTATGCATGCATTGTTGAGGCTTCTGTAATCAACACATACTATAATCTCAAATTTTTCCTTTGTGATTTGTATGACAATGGGACTGACCCACTCTGCTTAATCTACTGGAAAAATCAGTCCTTCTTTTAGCATTTTATCTATTTATGCCTTGACTTTCTCCTTTACCCTTGGATTTAGATGGTAAGATCTATTCTTCACTGGTTTTGCGTCGGTCTTCAAGATTATGCACATTTTCCCCATGTCCCCTTTTATCCCCTTTAGCTCCACTACTGAGGATGGGAATAAGTCTTCATATTCCTGTAAAAGGTCAAAGATCTCCTTAGTTGTTTCTGTATCCCAGTGGTCACCAGTGGACACTATTTTGGGTTTCTCTAGGGTTCCAATGTTTAGCTTCTTGGTCCTCAAGGGTAGCAGATGTAGTCCCTCTGTTGTATTTTCTTCTTGTATATCTCGCTCCCCTTCTTTCTCTTCAAAGTGTAAGTGTCAGAGATTTTCTAGATCATCGTTATCCATTTCACTATTTATTCTTTTGCATGCTATTGATTGTTTGATAATGTACTCCTAGAGCGGTTTCACTTTGTCTTCTTGAAGTTCTAGAAAAAATAGTACTCTTTTGATGGCTTGTAGTACCTGTGTAATCGGTTTTTTTTTCTCCTTCAAAAGAAAAACATTGTGTAAAATTTTCAACAACTACTTTCCAGGTTCCAGTTCCTCTCTTCTTTTCTTCGGTTAAGTACTAGGCCTGTGGAATAGTATCTAGTGAATGTATAAAATTGTGCATCCACAAATATTCTGGATACCCTACTTTCTTCCAGTGGTACTCACAATTTTGTGAATGCTCCATGGGGTCAGAATCCCCTTGGTACTTCTCAATGACTTGTGGTCCTACATCTTCTTTGAATCTGGCTCTTAGTGCTATTGCAACATCTTCCCATCTTGGAAGTGAGTTGCGATGGTTGCTCCACCATCTCGCCGACATGGATTGTAGGGCTACATCCATAAGAGGGACTCTATGTTCTATAGGTACTTTTTCTTCTACTTTTGCAATAAATGTATTTACAACATTCATATATGATAGATTCGAATATCCTCTTACCTCAGTCCCAATCCAGTTGACTCCTCGGATGTTAGCACATCTTCTTGTATTAGTCTTGTATCCTCCCTACTTCCAATCATCCCAAGCTATTTCCGAGCCCAAGTCTGAACTCTAAACGCTTCTCCAGCTTACGGTCCCTCTAGCTGTTGGATTGATATAGGTTTCTCTCTTCCCTGCCATCATCTGGTAAAGATGATCAAGAAGTTGAGCATCCTCTCTGTTGTCAACAATTTCTGTATATCAGGGTCCCTGATATGGTTCAAGTGGTTGAGTGACCCTGACTTCTCTGTCTTCAAATATCGTCAGTTCCTTTTTCAATTCGATTAATTCATAGTTCTTAAACGCCCAATCTATCCCCAACAATGCAGGATATGGATACTTATCCCCCATGATATCTATTACTTCAAAATCTATGTATGTTTTTACTCCCACAACATCAACCTCAACCTCTTCCAGCCTTCCTATGGGCACAATACAGTACTGATTTGCCATGCAGAGTTGTATTGGTGAGTATGTCAATGTTGGCCTCCCCAGTGCTTCCCACGTCTTTCTTGGTAGAATGTTGACATTTGATCCTAGGTTGAACATGGTGTCTTTGATTTGAAATCCCGCAATTTGAGTATTCACGCAGAATTCCTTTCCTGTTCTTCTCTTATTTATTTTTGTCCTCCTTATATATTTCTGGGTTGATTCTCTTGACTCTTCTGGCTATGCATTTTCTTGCACCACCATCTCTAGATTTTGCTTTAGTTGTTCCAGCATTGGTGCATTGGTTAAAATTTTTAAAAATAGTCAGAACCATTCCTCAATCATTGTACTTATATGGGTATGCTTCTCTTTTTCTACGGTCTGTTATGGAAGCTCAATTCCTTTTCTCCCCCCGATTTGGGAAATTTTTCCCACTGCCTCTTTAAAATATTTCTTTTGCTTATTTGGTATGAAAATGGGTTTTGGAGATACTGGCTTGATCAGCTTTATTGGGTCTATATTATGTGCATCCACCCCTATTCTCTTTCCTACCCAGGTTACTATGGCTACATTTTACATAGCCTGAGCCTCTACTATTCTTGGTTCTGCATTCACCATATTCTCTCCTCTCTATCTAGCTCTTTCCTCCCACCTCTTAATTAATTATGGACAATCTTCAGTTGCGTGTGTATTGAATCTGCATTGACAACACCATGGTCTTTTGGGTAGTGGACATTCCCTTGCTACGTGTCCTTCTTGATCACAATTGTAGCACCTTACAGGCCCTCTTCCTCCATTTATGCCTCCTCTCATTCCTCCTCCTCGTCCCCTTAGAGCCTCATTCACTCTATAAGATGGTCTATCCAATCGTTCTGCCAGTGCATCCAGGGCTCTACACTGCTATGTATTATGTGTTTTGGAAGCGCATAACTCACAATATGTATTGTTTGGAACGTTTGAGTACTTCTGCAAAATTGGGCATAGTCGTGGAGGATGACCAATGCCCTTACATATTTCTTAGTATTCAGTTGCGGTTAGATTTTGTTGAGCAGGGAAACCTGTAAAGTGGGGTTGCGGCTGGTATAATCCTTGAGTGTTTATCTATGAAACTCCCCCAACTGGTGGAGTCCCTTGTGTCCCTGCTGCTGAAGCTCCCGCATTCTGCCCTCAATGGTGACGTGTCCCTCCATCAGAATATGGGTACACCACACATTGGTCCTTGCAGGTCATATCGGCTGAATGTCCTTCAATTTCTCCATTAAACTGGCTATCTGATGTTGTAGCCCCAATATGGAAGGGTTTTGAGCTGATGCTCCTCCTCTGAATTCTTGCGCCATAACCTCTATCTTGATAGCTTGCTCCAGGGCATCTTGAAAGGTATCAATCTTTTGTAGTGTCTGTGGAGTTCTCATTAATGGAAGAAGTGCTTTAATAAACCAATCTCGCTGACGATTCAGATCTATTGGGTAGCTCAGTTTCTCAATCGCATCGTTGAAACTCCTCATCAGGTCCCATGTCGTTTCACCTTCTCGTTGTTTAATCTCCCACATTTCATATAACCCTTGTTGATCTGTCTGAGGTAACTTAAATTATTTGACAAATTCTTTCTTTACATCATCTATTGATGGGTTTGGATGAGCTTCGGACCATTTAATGAACCAACAAAGAGTTCTCTCTCTTAGAGTATGTAATATTCCAAAAATTTAGCCTTCATCTAAATGGAATATTATAGTTTTTTTTGTCACTAGATAGGTGAATAAGTGGGTGGGGAGGCCCATAAAACCCCTTTAGAAGGAATAATAACACTCCTAATGTGAAAGGAGGAAGAATAAGAAGCTGGATTTAAGCACCTTTGGGTGTGAATAGGGATTGGATCATGTTGATTCAGTCAACTTTGACCAAATCAACAACATTGTCATGGAGGAGTGGCCTTTATGATGAGACAGCACAGTTTTAGTGGATGACAACTTGCATGAGCTTGGTGGCAAGTATGGATGGGACCCAATGTGAGGAGGTTCACATGCTATATATGGAAGGGATGGCAGCCATTGTTATTCATGTTTTAGATTATCATTTTGATATTGGTTTGTTTAGACTTTGCATTCCTTTGTTGTTTAGCAGGGTTGACGTGTTGTTTAGGACATGGGTGTTCCTGATCGGGAATCCCTACCTCATCCTCAGGGAAGGATAGGTTCTTTGGGCTGCACTTCCTCATTCCAGCATTCTTTCCAAGCTACCTCCTTCAGCTACAACGCAGTTTCTGTTTAGAGCAGGGTTGTGTTGCAGGGTGCAGCAAAGGAGGAACACATTGAGCCATTTCTGGGCTTATATTTCAGTGGAGAGGTAGCCTATCCATTGGAGGATCAGAAAGGAGGACTCTTGGGCATATTTTCACATATTTGGCTTCAAGCCAACCATCTACCATCCCTCACAGCACAGTCACAATTCTGAACTGCGTTATTTTTGTAGGAAGTTGCTGGGAGGGTTCATTGAGCTCATTAGGAGGGTCTATTTTTGAGTAGAGGGATTAGCCTTCTATTTCGAAATACCATTGGAGGACATCATCATTTCAGATCTTTCATAGCCGCATTCTATTTAGATCCAGTTTACAGTGACATCTCAACCCCAGGGTTATTTGTCGCATTGTATATTTTGTTGATATTTCAAGAAATCTTTTCTGGGTTGGCTAGAAATCATGTATTAGAGCCCACATCTTCTTTGTTGGGCATTTATTTTTTTTCTATCAGCAAAATTTCATTTATATATGTATTCAGAAGTAGCTACACTAATATAGAAAGTGTTGTCACTACTCTCTGGCATTCGATACAGTTGCAACAACTCATGTGCTGATTGTTCTACTCATTGGAGGCTTGTTTTATTTTCTTGAGTGGCTTGTCCCTCATGAGATTTTCATATAATGTTGCTAATATCTTAATAAAATGATGGCTGCATATTGATCCCTCTTATGTCATGTTCATATTTTTTGTGTTATACATTTTTATGAGCTATATTGCTTCTATTTCCCTTTTGGGATATTACAGTGGTATCATAGCATAATCTTGGCTTAGCCTATGCGTTCAAGACATTATGCCATTAGAAGGAGAAGATTCTTCTCACAGAAAGGAGAAGCTATACAGAAGAAACAAAATCATGACTCCATTATTTGGAGAAATGAAGGAAGAGAGGATCTCCCAGCTTCTTTTCCAAACTATGAAAAATATCAAAGAAGATCTCAAGGAGATGAAAGGGGAGAAGTGCAGAAAAATTCCAAGCAAGTTTGAAGGAGGAGCAAGCCCTAGATATTCACATGATGGGTGTGGAAGTTCAGCCACACATGTAGATCCATAGCGCAGTTTATTTCCAAAATTTATTGCAAGAAGGATAAAGGAAGAAGATGCACCAAGGGAGGAGACCTTGAGTGACTATCTTCAGGAGTATGAGTCTCAATCATGGAGATTCAAAAAGCACTTGGACTTCCAAGGATTTTTCCAACTCAAGGAAGATAGAAGATCCAACAACCATAATAGAAGTAAGAGAGGTAGAATATTTCTATCTAACTTTGATGGATCAGCAAAGTGCATAGCCAAAGCTTGGGTGAGGGAGCTAGATTCATATTTCCAGCTACACCAAGTTTCAGAAAAGGAGGCCATTAGAGTAGCAGCACTACACCTCAAAGGTATGGCCCATGATTGGTGTTTTTGTAGTTTTGCTTCATTTAATCATGTAAATTTAAACACTTATGTTGGGTTCACTAAGAAATTAGTGAGAATATTTGATATTAAACATTGTAAAACATCATTTTTTGAACCCAAAAACTCAAAACCTTTGCATGAGTTGGAGAGATCCATTCTTCCAACTCCACTCCTTATTTCTATTGAAGGGGATAAAAACATGCATGATGCCTTGCCAAGGGCAAGATCCCCACTTCTTAGAGAGCCCTATTCTATAAATGAAGACATGGAGGTTCCTCCTTCAAGGGAATACCAAGATCAAGGGTCTCTCATTGATGATGAGGCACTCTCAAATATTGATGAAGAGGATGAGAAAAGAAGAGCTAACAGTGTTGTACCATCAGGAGGAGATCCATCACCACATGGAGATGGGAAGGGAGCCATTTCTTCCATTAGAGGAACCCTTGTGTCTTTGCAAGGAGTTCTGAATGATCTAACCTGTGGGAACCAAAGAACAATTCCGAAGCATCATGCATCAGTTTTTTTGGATTGTGAGATGGACGAAGAAAAGGATTAGCATCAAGGGATGATGAGCATTCACCCTGATCTATTTCAGGAGGTTTCTGCACAAAAGCAGACTATATTGCATAGTGAAGAGAAGGACAAGTCAGTTCACTCATATATACAGTCCACTTCAGATTTTGATATCTCACTACATGGGGGCATTCCACCAGGGAGGCCACCAGATCTAAAGTTGGAGAGAGACATATTTCCATGTGGTTCACCACTCTTAGATTCCATAGGGGTGAAGACCTTGGAGGACTCTAGTACAATGCAGAGAGTTTGGGATAGACTCAACGAGGAGGGAGACATTCTCCCATTTTCAGCATTACCCACTCTCACTACACATACTGTACTGACAGAAGTTGTTGCAATGATGGAGGATGGCACCTTCATGGTGCAAGAGAGTTGCTCCATGGATTTGGAGAAATAGAGGGTAATTCCTTTGAGGAAGGAATCCTCCATACTTTGGAGTAGATGGAGGCCACTCATGCTTACATTGGCCAAGATCAGGAGATTCTTTTTGGATGGGAGCTTCTCATGGGAGGCTAACTTCCAAAGGTCACCACTTCTATTTGAGCATGAGAAATTGCATGATGGGCATGGAAGCACTTTGGAGGATGACTTTGGCATGGGGGATGTCAAAGGAGTATACAATAGCATGTGGGGAGCTTCACATTTCAGATCATCAGCGTTGTCTCTTAGGAGGATTGATCCATATTGGAGGTCTCAACTTTTGGTAGAGTACTCCAAGGATCTTGGTGCTTGCATGATTCTTGATGACCCGGAGAGAGATGACAGATACATGGTGGATGATGAGGTCATCTATTCTTGTGGCAGAGTCTTCTTTACTAGAGCTTCTAAGCTCAAGTACAAGTTGTTACATGTAGCACATGTGGACTTTCTTTCCATGCACTTTGATGCATTTCATTCCTTGATGGAGGAGTTAACTTGGGAGGGCATCTAGCAGGATGTATATCAACATGAGGAAAGATGCATAGCCCAGATGGAGATGGAGAGGATGTCACAACTACTTCCCTACTCATTGAGAGTGATGGATAGTTTTCAGTTGAGCCATTTCAGCTCAAGGACCAAAGTACATAGTAGAGAAGGTACATTTTTGCATTATGATTTGCACTGCTTTAATTTATATGAGCAGCATGTTGTATTAAGGAGGGTCATTCCTTCTTATACCTTATATTATGATGTACTTGAGGCCAAATGTAGCATTGAGATTGGCTATCCTATTGGTGGTTTGTGGGGGAAGACACATGATTCTTGGTGTGCACCATTGACACCACATTTTACCTTCATGATCCTATCTTATAGGATGATTGTGGCAGAAAAAAAGTGGCTAGAAAAGTACTTGTTATTATTTTTTTTGAGGCAGGAAAGGGATGCACTGTGCTGGTTCCATATGTGGAACTATGATCCAACTCCTAGTTGTCATATGGAAACTTGTTTTCATTGGTTTTTGCTTCCATATGTTGGAGATGTTCTTATGTTCATGGAAAGCTTTGTTGGGAGAGTGACACATGAGTTGAGGGTGCCCATTGGGAGTATGATTCTCCCTACTATACATGTTGCATTTTTCAGGAGAAACAATGGGAAAACCATGATTGCCATACTACATCTCTTTTCTTCATGTGGGAGGAGCCATTTGGAGAACTTGAGTTCTTAGAGGAGGCACTTCATGGCTGATTTGTTTGGTCGGGAAACTTGGTCCATTCTTGGAGGCCATGAAATTTCAGCCCAAGATCAGCAACAGCCCCATACTTACCATAAATGGAGAAAGAAACAACTTGGATAGGAAAATATAAACTCTCCATGCAGCCCCAACACATTGCATAAACCAGGGGTTGAGGATTTCTTTGATGAGCTACCTAGAATGGCTCATTTCATTTGGATGATAGCATGGGTAGGGGAGACTCTCATTGGGGATGAGATTCCCTATGTTTATCATCACTCTTACCTTGAGGAGGCCATTGGACAGCAAGAAGGTTTCCACTTACACCTTCCACTTTTTCTTGATGTGAACCAATTGGGTTTGCATAATTGGGAGGAACCATTGGAGGGTAGATTTATTGCAGATTATGTTGAGCTATGGTGGAAGTTATTGATGAGAATGCCACAAGAAGAGGAAGGGAGGAATTTTGCTCCACCTTTACAGTTGCTTGAGGACAAACAACATTTTGGAGGGGAGGATTGTAATATTCCAAAAATTTAGCCTTCATCTAAATGGAATATTATAGTTTTTTTTTCACTAGATAGGTGAATAAGTGGGTGGGGAGGACCATAAAACCCATTTAGAAGGAATAATAACACTCCTAATGTGAAAGGAGGAAGAATAAGCAGTTGGATCAAGCACCTTTGGGTGTGAACAGGGATTGGATCATGTTGATTCAGTCAACTTTGACCAAATCAACAGCACTATCATGGAGGAGTGGCCTTTATGATGAGACAGTGCAGTTTTAGTGGAGGACAAATTGCATGACCTTGGTGGCAAGTATGGATGGGACAAAATTTGAGGAGGTTCACATGCTATATATGGAGGGGATGGCAGCCATTGTTATTCATGTTTTAGATTATCATTTTGATATTGGTCTGTTTATACTTTGCATTCCTTTGTTGTTTAGCAGGGTTGTTGTGCTATTTAGCACAAGGGCGTTCCTGATCGGGAATACCTACCTCATCCTCAAGGAAGGATAGGTTCTTTGGGTTGAATTTCCTCATTCTTGCATTCTGGCCAAGCTACCTCCTTCACCTACAATGCATTTTCCGTTTAGATCAGGGTTGTGTTGCAGGGTGCAGCAAAGGAGGAACACATTGAGCCATTTCTGGGCTTATATTTCAGTGGAGCTCCTGGGCATATTTTCACATCTTTGGCTTCAGGCCAACCATCCACCATCCCTCACAATGTAGTCACAATTCTGAACTGTGTTATTTTTGTAGGCAGTTGCTGGGAGGGTTCGTTGAGCTCATCAGGAGGGTCTATTTCAGAGTAGAGGGATCAACCTTCTATTTAGAAATACCATTGGATGAGGACATCATCATTTCAGATCTGTCATAGCCTCATTCTATTCAGATCTAGTTTGCAGTCACATCTCAACCCCATGGTTATTTGTCACATTTTATATTTTGTTGATATTTCTAGCAATCTTTTCCGGGTTGGCTAGAAATCATGTATTAGAGCCCACATCTTCTTTGCTGGGCATTTATTTTGTTTCTATTAGCCACATTTCATTTATATATGTATTCAGTAGTAGCTACACTAATATAGACAGTGTTTTCACAGCTCTCAGGCATTCTATACAGTTGTAGCAACTCATGTGTTGATTGTTCTACTCATTGGAGGCTTGTTTTATTTGCTTGAGTGGCTTGTACCTCATGAAATTTTCGTATAATGTTGCTGATATCTTAAAAAAAATGATGGCTTCATATTGATCCCTCTTATGTCATGTTCAGATTTGTTGTGTTATACATTTTTATGAGCTATATTGCTGCTATTTCCCTTTTGGGATATTACAGTGGTATCGGAGCATAATCTTGGCTCAACCTGTGCATTCAAGACATTATGCCATTAGAAGCAGAATCTTCTTCTCACAGAAAGGAGAAGTTATAAAAAAGAAAAAAAATGCGTGACTCCATTCTTTGGAGAAATGAAGGAAGAGAGGATCTCCCAGCTTCTTTTCCAAACTATGAAAAATATCAAAGAAGATCTCAAGGAGATGAAAAGGGAGAAGTGCAGAAAAATTCCAAGGGGAGAAGTTCAAATTTGTTGTGTTATACATTTTTATGAGCTATATTGCTGCTATTTCCCTTTTGGGATATTACAGAGTATTATGGAACTCGATCAACTTGACCGCCTCTGTTGTCAGCCGATCCCTCCATATTTCTTCGCAGAGATACTAGTGCTGCTTCACTGTCATCGTTGCCCCTCCCAGAGAATTCTGGGTATCGGGTAAATGATCCTACCATATTTCTTTATATGGGTGGTACTAGAATAAAACCTCTACTTCCTGGCTGTGAAATTGTATTACTAGCACTATTGCTAGTATATATTTGTATTGTAGACTGAACACTATTCAACTTGCTAAACTCTCGTAACTTAACAAAAATTTTACCTGGTGGCTGATAGAGTACCAGGGGAAGGTTGGGACTAGAGCTACTTGAAATTTAGGGAATAGATTTACCTTGAATTACAGGTGTCGGCCTCTCTCGAAATAGTTGCTCCATTGCAACATGCAACTCCACATCAGATATCTCCTCGGGGCTTATGTCCTCCACGTTGGAATTTTTTCCCTTTTCTCTTTTGGTTGGGCTCCTTTACACTTTCCTAACTTCTTTTATGGTCCCTCCCATTCCTTGGGATCCCATCTGACCTTCCATTTCCTTTTTCATCTGCAGCACCTTCTACTTGTCCTATCAACTACTTTCCTTCTTCTCAAACTCCTTCATCACTCTTTTCTGCCACTTCTCAACAATTTGTGCCCTCCGATGTGCTCATCGCTCTCTCAATCTACTAGAGGTTCCAGCATCCATATCCCTATTCCCCCTTCTAAATTACTTGTAGAATCTCTCCCTCATATCCTTCCCTCAGTACTGGAGGTTTAAGTCTCCATCTTAGACTTTTGAAATTCTATCAAACCCTCGTCCACCATTAAAGCTTTGATCCACAACAGAATTTCCTTCAACAGTTCTTCCTGCAATCCGGATCTGAATACGTCTTCCGCTTTTGAAAATGATTGGTAACACTTGACTGCAAAATCCACAATGTATCCTTCCAAGGTAGATTATACCCAGAAATCTACAGCTTGAGTCAAATCAGTATCTAACCGATGTAGTGCTACTAGGTTCGTGTGCGTCCACTTGCGACAGACCCTACGTGACCCTCCTTGGAGTGACTTGACTTGTAGTCTCCGCAAATAATTATAAAGTTCTTCTAGAAACTTTCCCCAGAAAATTTCGTATAGGTCACTTGCAGATTCAAAAAATAGGACCTGATCCTTGACATTTTTCTCCCTCTGTTGTCACAACTCCGCTTGCTATGATATGAACTGATCTAAGTAGTTATCCCACCAGCTTCGTAGTTCTCTCTTGTAGATCCATGATACCATGATCTAGCTTCTAAATGAATTTTTGGGTCCCGGCAACTGAACCATTTGTTGGCGAAAAACGAGGTCCCTGAGCAAGACCACAGTTCAAGATAGAGGCCAACAAGGTTATTGCACTAGTCTAGCACAACGCCGACATTTTCACCCTACTTCAAGGAGCAGAGCATCTCACCCAAGGCGTGTTGTGACCTTAGTAAGGTTAGGAATCAGATCAAGTATCAACTGATTACAACCATGAAGTGTAACTAAAGGAACTTGAAATAGAAAACACATCTCGCTACTTTGTATAAGATATCACTCATTAAGCATATTCAGGATGCTGAATTAAAATTTAAAATAGGGCATACATTCACAATAAGCAACTGATTAACACTTAACTTAGAACATCAAACACAACAAGAACCATATTTCATTATCATTATCAAACAACTTACATCACTCTGCAAAGTCTATTACAGGGTGATTCAACACAATAGAGATCTAACAGAGCTTTCCTACGTCTCTCTCTCTCAGCCTTATGCCAGACTAACCCCCTGTCTACGTTGGTTGATTGCCTAAATTTTTTTCTGTCAACGTGACTGTCAGTTTTTCCTCTTTTCCTTCTCCGTTGTTTGCCACTTCTCCTTGATTACTAGGAGTTCCGCTGATTGTATTTTTCTCCCATACCTACCATCTGTGATATTTTCCGAAACTGTCGTGCCACCTATCTTCCAGCTATCTGCAACCGTGACAGCTCCCTGTATACCATGATTTCACTCTGCCACCTGTTCTTCGCAACTCAAAACTGTTCCTTTTTCAAAAAAAAGGCCCCAATAGTCCTTTGATGTTCCATGATGTCAATCAACTCATGACACATCACCACCACCAATCTCCATCCTTGAAAACTATAAAAAGTGAATTTAAAAGCAAAAAGGTTGCCACCAATTTTTTCGTAGCCTTTTCCTGGCTTTAAGCCTAGGAAACACTATGAAACTGTGTAAAAACCCAGAAATTGCCCATTTCAAAACTCTCTCCAAAAAGTGACCTCCAGTTGCAAAACTTGATTTTCTGCATGTAATGAACCCTCTAAAGCATATTTAATCTCAACTTATGGTTCCTGTGGTGTTTCCTCATCATTTATGATCAGTTGAGCAATGGGCTCCTCAACCACAGTCATCTTCAAACCTTTCTTTTCCAGCTCTTCATGAATCAGGTCCAATTGTTCTTGAAGGTCTTTGACTTGGTCCTCCAATGTCCTATTCTTATATTGTAAGTGAGAGTTTGCCTTTTTAATGTGCTTTACCTCTCTTCTTAGTGTCTGAGTCCACCTTATCATTTTTTTCTGTTTTTTCCAAGGTCTTTGAGACACTTGTGACTTGATACTCCCAAATCTTCCTCATTTGTTCAAACTTCACTCTTTCAGCTCTATGCTTATTTTCCTCTTTCCTCAAGACTAATATCTCTTCACTTTCATCTTTCAACTACTCCATAAGGGCTTCAACTTCTGAATTTTCAATGATTTTCTCTTTTCCCTTATTTTTTTTTATGACCATATCTTCTTTTGCAGGTGAGGAGAGGTCTATGATGCTTGGTGGTGGCTGACTAGTTTCACTGAACTTCTGAGCCTCTTTGCTGCTTTCTAATACCTTTCTTGCATGTCTTTTCATTGGTTTTCTAGCTTGAAACATGAAACCAACATCATCACCTAAAAATTCTAAATTCTTAGCTGTGTTTCCTTTCTTAAGCTTCCTTCCTCCCTCATATATGTATTCAGCTTGGACAATGGGAGTTTCTTCAATATCAATGGCATGCAAGATGTCCTCTAAGTTACCCTTAACCACAATTTGGCTCCTTGTAACTCTCTTACTGCCATGTTTGCTAACTGTTGGCTTCTATTTTGCAGGTGTAGCTTTGGGTGTGTCAATATTTTTCAAAGGCTCTATCCCTATGCTCACTGGTTCAACTTGCTCCACCACTGTAGGTGATGAAATATCTCTAGGTTTGGGAACTCTTTTAGGAGTAACAAAGTCTAATTCAAAAAAAATGATGAATAGAAACGATGTCCAATCTCTGCCTAATCTCTTCAACTCCTCTAACACCAACAACTTAATCAAACCATGATGAAATAGAGAAGTTTCATTTCCTTCTTTTTTAACTTGGACCTTATCTGACATTTTAGTGAGACTTCTGTATAAGTAAAAGGGCAAGTCAAGAGACCTCTTACCCAAAAAATGCAGTAGAAGCCTAAGGTGGTAGGAGTAGACCATGTGAAACCTCCCTTCACAGGTGAAGCACTTCTGAATAATTAGCAACAGCTTTGAGAAATTTCCTTTCATGTAGCTCTTTGGGATAGCATTTGTGAGATCAATTTCACTATGCTCTGGCTTGATGAATTCTCTGTGGTCTTGCATGATGAACTTGATTCATTTGAACCATTTTTCCCCTCCCCTAGGGATTTCTGTTGCTACTGCAATGGTGTGGTGTTACTGTGATATTTAACATTCCCACCTTTGAAGCTGTCCCATTGAAACTGATAGAAAACTCTTTAGAAACCTGTAGATGATAACCCTACAGCCTTTGGCAGAACTGCAAACAACCTGTTCTTCTGAATATCTCCAAGGAATTTGGGTCTTCATTTAAAAAATTCATGTCCATAGTGTTAGTCATCAGTAATTTTTGCTTCTCATTGATGACTAAAATACTTATCCTAGATTTCTAGAAACAAAGTTCATGAACATTGTGAGTTCTAGAAATATCACTGCCTTCATTATCCTTAGGATAAATTTTCACTAGTTTATCATCCTTTCTTGTCAAGGTCAGCCTGCTACTCCCAAAAGACCCATCATGGGCTCATGCTATTCATTTTTTCTTGTCTGGTCACCTTTGGCCTCAAGCCCACTGTTCTTTTACTTCCCAACCCCTCCACTGCTACCTAAGGTCACCAACCAATGAACTCTCTTATGTCTCCCACATGCATCAAGCATTGATGATCTCAAAAATATCTTTGTAGGCTCTTTAGATAAATCAATTACATTGGATTTTGGATCTTCAATACATCAGTTTGTCCAAAACTCTGTTTTACACCTAATAATCCCAAGTCAAGTTTTCAAGAAGAGACCAAGTCCAAAGAGCCTCCCACTAGGTCAGTTAGGGTTTTATAGGTTGTAGGGTTGTTTTGATGATCTAAGTCACTATTTTTCATATGCCAAAAAGGTAAAATCAAAGAGGATGAAGATCAGCAAGTGGTTGTCCAAAGGAGATCAGAAAATCTTCCAAGGAAGGCCTCTTTGACCAAGCACAAAGTCTGAAAAGGAAAACTACCCATTTTGACATTTTTGCAAGGGGTGTCAAGTTGGCTATCAACAGAGAACTAGGTAAGGTAAGAGGCCAACTCATCACTAAATACACCTACAGCAAAGGAGAGGCAACATGCCTATTTTCAGAGAAAACTAGGGTTTTCAAGGGAACTTTTCTTGGTTTCATGACCTCCATGATTAAATTGTCAACAAGGATTATATCTTGATGCTCTTACACCTCCTCCTATCCTTAAAATACCTCCATAAACACTTCCCATCACTCCTATCCCTCGAAATCATCATTTTTCTACAAAACCTAGTCTATTGCCACAAATTGACACTTTTTAAGACTAGGCCTGTGTTTTGAACTTGTGGACCCCTTCCCCTTATTCAATTCCTGAAATTACACTTTCCCCTACTCCCTAACATCTATCCCTATCCCCCAAAATTTCCCCAACAATTTAGAAAACCCTTTACCCCTACATTCCCCTCCCTCTGCAAGGCAGTCCTAAATCCTCACACCAAACCCTAATTTCCTCTTCCAACTAAGCTAGGGTTTGACATGAAAGGGAGGCACAAGAGTAAAGGATTCATTTGATAGATCATGTAAGAAATAATAATTCTATACTGGCTCATAAAAATCATTCCTCCATCATTTTCCAAGAATTCATTCCGAGAGACAAGCCATGTGTCACACCTAGGGCTAGTTTTTCTTCAAATTGTGTTTCAAAACAAACAGAGATGAATTTGGAAAAAGTGGGAGAGGTTTTTGTCCATAATAGGGCCAAGAAGAAAAACCTCCTACTTTTTTTACACAGGTATCATGGTTTGAGATCAATGTCAAAAATACAAATGTCACGGGAGAAATTCTGCACTTCTGGAGTGACCTTGGGAAAATCAGTTTTTCTCATATCTGGAGCGTCCAAATGACTTTCTTAATAAGTCAAATTAAAACTATACTTCAATATATTTCCAATGAGCTATCATGAGCTCACTTTGGAATTGAGGAAGTCATCCAAAAGTGGTCTGCACCAGCACTCTGCATTTCTGCACCAGCATTTAGTACTTTTTCACCAATTATGGGAAAATAAACTTTTGACAAAAAAAATAAAATTCAATCAAGAAAAAAATTGTATATTTGGAAATTATACAAGTCAATATTTCCAACGAGCTATCACGAAGCTCATTCTGACACTGGGAAGGCCTCCAAATTCCCTCTGCAAAATGGCGCTGCGCACAGGAGAAGTTTTTATGTTTTTTCCAAATTTGGGCCCCTATAAGCGCAGCACCCTAGGCACTACGCTTTTTTTGGGGGCATCCTCAGCCACTAAAGTTTATATTTTTGGGTTTTTCATGTCTCTAGAAGTCTCCAAAAAAAAATTCAGATCATTTTGAGCACTTTTTCCCCCTCAAAAGGTCAAAAAACACCTCAAAAATGACCTTTCTGCCTCCTTTTGAGGCCTGGCGCTGCACGTTTAGTAGTCATGGGATATTTGATTTTTGAGTAGGTAAATGGCATCCATTCAACACAAAACAAGTATTTCTGGAAATTAGACTCTCCAAGCTTTCCATCAAGCCATCACAAGCCTGAATCCGATGTTGGGAAGGGGTCCAAAACTTAGCTGCAACAGACCCCAAATTTTGCTGATATGGAGCTACACACATAGACAGCTTTTTGCCAAAAAGTCAACAAAAGACACAAATTAATGGAAAATTAGTTTTTTAATATTTTATTGGATAAAACACTCCTGATTTGATTAGGGATTTATGTTTTGGTGTGTTTCATTTATTTCCTTATCTCTTATGTGTCTTGGGCCTTGCATGGTCATTAAGCACATTTATGACATTTATGGCTGAATTAGGGTTTCTAGAAGCCTCTTAGGGTTTCCACCACCTCATTTACTCCATAAAGAGAGCATGAGCCTCTTGTATATTTTGTTGGATTTTGATGACTTATGCTGGAGTAATACATAGCCCTTTGAAGCCTTTGATGAGAAATTGATGTCTTGGAGCTCATGCTTGATCTGATTTGCTTGTGGAAGGAGAAGGATTGTTTGCAGGATCCATGGGCCTGGTTGATGGTGAATTTTTCTCTTGTTTATGTTTTTTATTTTTCCATTATGTTTTCCATCTTGCTATGCTGCAGTAGGACAAAACATTTACACTAAGATATGCTTGCTAATGGCACCTTAGATCTGTTTGTTTCCTTCACTACCTTAATGTTTTCTTCTACTAAGATATGTTAGGGAATTCATTTCTTACTCTCTAAGAAGTTCTTAGTTTTTCCATTAGTATCAATTATGATTTATGGTTAGCCTTGCATATTTTTGCCACTGAAATACTTTGTTCTTGGAATCATCTTTTGAAGCAGCTTTGCCTAGGGTTTGTCAAAGAAGTATGTCTTAACCATGCTATTTGCCTTCACTTAGTTGAATTTGTTTCAAGGAACCTTCATAGCTGTAACTGTGGATATTAGGTTTTTCTCTCTTTCTATGGTTATAGTTATTTGTGCATCTTAAATGTTTTTCTGCTCTGGATGATAAAATATTTGAAAGATTAGACAAGTTTTTTCCTTTCTATGTTTTATCTGATTGTTGTCTTAGTTGATTATCTATTTTCAGTTTGAAATCGAATGGATTAGGCTTTTCTTATGCTTTTGATCCTCTTCCTTCACTTATAAATATTCTAACTCTCTCAGTTCACAAAGCACATAAGGATTCAGTTTCCTGCCTTTATTAGCTTTGTTCTTAAACTTAATGTCCATCTCATAATCCTTCACAAACCTTAAAATATCCACCAACCAAGTAAAATTGCCCTGCAAATGCTCTTCACTCCATAATGATGACCTCCACAATATCCTTTATGAAACTCCTCAATCACTTTTTCAGCTTCATCTTCCAGCAAACAATTCAAAATAATACCACCAGTATCTTTCTGATACATATTTGTATCTATGATGCAGTACCTCAGATATTTCAGCTTTACAAACCTTGCTTTCGATTTTGTTAATTCAGTAGGAGCTCTATGATAATGTAAGACAAAAACAATGCCTTTGTACCACTCAGAAAAAATGCACTTCTCTTCAATGGGAATCATCTCTTCATCTTCATCAGATAATTCTGAAATTTCTGCAATTAAATTCATATCAAGACAGTCAAAATTGGATTGAGCCATCAGATTTGCTAGCCCCTGACATTTCACCAATTTTGTAGGTCTGATTTCTATATCATATTCCAGCAAGTTTTCTATCCATTTTCCTCTCTTACCATCAGGATCATCTTGTGTTAAGATGTTTTTCACAACATGATTAAGAACAAATGCTATGATATGAGAATGCAGAATATAAATTTTTGAAATCTTTGATGGCTTTGACCAAATCATATGTATGTTTCTCTAAGATGTTGTACTTCAGCTCTAAATTATCAATGTTCCTGCTAAAAAATGAAATAGGCTACTTAATACCTTTCTTTCCTTTCTGCAAAAAAACTCCAACAATTGTATTTTTTGATGCAAATGTAAAAAATAGAAATTCCTGTGAAAAATACGAGCTAATCAACACTGGTTCTTGAGTGAGTGCCTTCTTGATTTCCTCAAATGAGTGCTTTGCTTCCACTATCCATTTGATGTCAACTCATTTCTTCAGCATCTTGGTTATGTCTTTGACAATCTCAACAAAGTTGGGAATAAACCTTCTCACAAAATTCACCCTTCCAAGGAAACACTGTTTTTCCTTCCTGCTTTTAGGAAGATCTACTTTTTGAATGGAATTTACCCTGTTTGGATCAATCTTTATCCCATATTTAGATATAATGTGCCCAAGAAACTTTCCAGAAGTTAAAGCAAAAATACTCTTAGTGGAATTAAGAGAAATACCAAACCTTCTACACTTCAAAAGAACTTTCTCCAGATGTTTCAAGTGATCTTCCTCTCTCCTTGACAATATTTTTATGTCATCTAGATAGACAACCACCAACTTATCCTTTTCCTCAGCAAAGGCAATGTCCATTGTTCTTTGAAAGGTTGCTCCTGCATTCATCAGTTCAAAGGGCATCTTGGCATACATAAATGTTCCCCATGGTGTTGTAAAAGTAGTTTTCTCCTAATATTCTAGGTGCATTAGTATCTAATTGTATCCTGAAAAACCATCCAGCATAGACATCCTTTGGGAACCAAAAATGTTCTCCAAAATTTGGTCCATATTTGGGAGAGGGAAATTGTCCTTCAGAGAATATTTATTCAAGTTTCTGAAGTCAATGCAAATTATGATTTCTCCACTCTTTTTCCTGACTGGTACCAAGTTTCCAAGCCATTTTGAGAATCTAATTGGGACAATAATTTTGGAATAAAAAAGATTCTTAATTTCCTTCTCAATCAGAGGCATGAGAAGCGGATTAATCCTCCTCAGCATTTGTTTGAAAGGCTTTTCTTTTTCTTTAATAGGAATGGTATGTTGAATAATAGTAGGATCATATTTCTTCAAATCAGCATAACTCCATGCAAAAACATCTATGAACCTTTTCATCATCTCAATATATTTATGTTTCATATCTGCAGAAAGAAATTTAGAAAGTTTGATCATTTTTGGCATTTCTATTGTACCAAGGTTACAACTCTCTACCTCTTCATCATTAGCTTGTATCCTAGGAGACTTGAACACATTATTCTGGTCAAAAATATTTTCAAGTGGGATGAGACCTATGGATATAAAATTATTCTTCAACTACAACACTTCAGAATTACCTTTAGTTTCAACAAGCATGTTTTGTTGATCTACTTGTGTGCTTTCAAACTCCTCTTTCAATTCTATGAAATTTTTGACTTGTTGGTCATCCTCAAAAACTTTCTAGTGAATTATGTTGTCAGGGATAGAAGGCCTATGACAAACTTAACCTCATATCTTTTAGTGGAATGTGCAGGAATAATAAGCAGACTTGCAGAAATGGCTAGGGAATTAGTTACTGAGTTTTGATCCCTAGTCTTCACAATAAAGGAATGTTCTTGAAAATTCTTTAACATCTCCATGATCAAATTTCTGTATGCTCTCATTCTCACATCCTTGGTTTGATATACACCCTCAACTTGTTTAATAACTAATTCAGAATATCCACAAACAAAAATATTTTGGGCACACAATCTTTTCAAAATTTCTAAACCCAAAAATAGAGATTCATACTTAGCCATATTATTTTTGTAATCAAAGTTCAATGTGAAAGAATAGAACTTAGTTTCATCCTCTGGAGTTGTGATCCAAATTCCTTCTCCAGCCTCCTCTCTTCCTATTGATCCATCAAAGTGTAACAACCACCAACCTTCTCCCTTTTCTTCGATGATTTGTTCATTTTCTGCTTGCTGATTTTCAACCTCCTGAATTTCTGCTTTCCTTTCATATTTTGCTTCATCAATTACTTCATTGAAAAGAATAGCTAATCCTAATTCAGTTTCAATAGCATATATTGGGAAATTCTGAGGTTTTTCCTTACTATTTACCGTATAAGCCATCCTTGTTTCTTTGTACAGTCTTATTTTTCACCAAAAATAGGGATGGTGGCATCAGTTAGGTCCATTTGCATGGTGCCTTTGATATTTTCTACCCAAGACCTTGATAGCAGCATGCCAAACTTGGGTGGAATGTTTGCTACCACAATGTCCATTACCATTGTCTTGGCAGGGACTTGTGTAAGACCAACAACAACATATTTTATCAAACCAATGCACTAAACTCTTTTTGAATCAAAAGAAAACAAATCCTTATATGGCCTAGTGATTTCCAATCCCATCCTTTCCATAATTACTTTAGGCATGAGGTTATGAGAGGCCCCTGAATCCAACATGGCATTGTGTAATTCCATGCCATGAATACTAAGGTTGACATAGAAAGGAGGCACCTCTTCATTATTCTTATCTTCCAATATTGGTCCCAAGTAGAAGGTTGGATGGTATTCTTGTACATTAAGGATGTCAGCAACCCCTGGTTGGGAATTCAACATTTTTACAATTTTACTTCTATATTAATTCACCTTAAGGATTTCTGCAAAAGGGACTGGGATCTTGATTTTGGAAATCTCATTCTCCAAACTAAAAACAAAATTAATTTTCTCGATCTCTTTGACATGAGGAGGATGCATTGGATATTTTCTAGCCTCAACAGCTTTAGGGACATATTTCTTAGGCTGCATTTTATTTGCATTAATTGGAACATTTATGTTTCTAAGGTTGTAATGCTTCTGCATCTCAAATATTGCATGTTGATATCCTTTAAGGTAATCAGATTACTCCTCGCCCTTGTTTACATTATGATCAAACTCATCATGTTCTTCCTTAGTCAAAAAATTCCAGACATGTTTTCATCTAGGCAATGAATGGAGTCTTCTAATATTTCAGGATGATCTTCTTCATCAACTAATTTTTTCTGAAAAGGAGGCCTTACTTGAGGGTCAGGCTGATTTATGTTTTCCCTTGGTCTCTGCTGGTTTTGAGGTCTTCTGAACTGAGGATTTCTAAACTGTGGCTTATGTTGTGCAGGAGGTGCAAAAATATTTCCAAGGGAAAGCCTATCCATCAGTTTTTCCATTTTTTCATCATGGATTCAAATTTGTCATCTGAGGTGGAAGGCTTATTTTCTTCTTTCAATTTTGTGTTTCCCATCTTGGACTTTTTAGCTGCTATCATATTGACTTCCGCCTTCACTGCATAATTTTTCATTTCAGCTAGTGAAGGGGATTCTCTTTCCCTGACCAGGATAGAAAAGTCATAGTCAAAAGCCTCAGCATATCTCAGTTGAGCTGCTCCTAGTGGAGGCTTAAGATGGGCAGGGATGGATTCATAAACTTTGTTAAATCTCTTGGAGAAATTTTGAATCATTTCATCAACAACTCTTTTCAAACTATTGTACTCAGTGAGGGCTTACACAAGGTAGGTTCTATTTCCCCACTTTCTCAAGAAGGTATCTTCAAATTCATTCCAATTATGCAGGCTTCCTAGAGCAAGGGCTTTGAACCACTTTCTGACCTCACCAATGAAACTCTGAGAAAAAAGCCTCATTTTGACATCTTCATGGTCAACCTCCTCCCTGTCTATGAAATCATTAAACTGGTCTACATGCTCTTCAACTGTAATCTCTTCATCACTACCCCAAATTTTGATTCTAGCAGAATATTTTCTTGGAAGGGCATTAAGGACAGCTAGAAGAACAAGAGGGGCATACCTATCAGGTGCAGCAACAAGGTGGAAAATTTCCAACCATGATGATAGGAACTGTGGTATTTTTAGGGATAGCAGTAGTAGAAGAAGAATTGTTAGGAGGTGGAGTGATTGGTGTTTGTAGTCTAGTTACAAATGTACTTCAATCAGGTAAAGGAAAACCAGATTTACTTCTTAGCAAGATTTCAAATGGGTCTAGTTCCTTCAACCTATCTAAATATTCTCTCTCTAACAACAACTCTGATGTGACTGCTTCCCAAAATTCTTCTTTATTTTTGTGGGTCACTAAGGCTGAGGTATCAATACCTCTTCTTTGTAGGTCTAAAACAATCTCAGTCAATTATTTTTCATTTTCAGACCTAAACAAGACTTCTTGAATTTTATCATCAAACTTTTTATCTTCGGGACTTCTTAAAAATTCATAGGATAAGGAATTTGTGTGTAATGGAGTACCTAGTTGTGCAGAACTTCCTTGAATGCCTATGGAAATTTTGTTTAGATTATCCACAATTGTAGGTGGATTTGGGTCAGGATTACTCCTCGTATATCTCCTTTTCAAAGCCACCTCTGAACATGAGAATTTTGAATGGATTCACAAAGGTAGCTGCAGCCTCGAAAAGATTCTGAGCTCCTGCTACCTTCAAGAGTTCAGCTTCAAAATTTTGGGAAAATTATATCTTCAGGCTCCTAGCAGATGCACCAAAATGTTATCACAAAATTGTACTTGATTGGCTGCTTATCAAACAAATCTATGTAACTGTTTCAAACCACTTCTAATTGAAGCTTAGCCTCTTCAGTTTGAGAGGGCTCTCTCAAGGGGGTTTTATAATACTGAATAATGATAGTAGTAGATGGCTAACTCTATGGGAAATGTAACTTGTTTTTTATGTTTGTAGGTTGAAAAGAATGCAAGCTTGCTACCATTGGGCTTATGGAGTCAACAATCAGTAGTTTCAATGGAAAATTTTCTTGACATGGAAGCTAAGGCAGATAGAGGTCTTTAACAGAGGAAATTCACACATAAAACATAGGATAACACAGTCATTTCATCACTAAATGAAGTCAAATAATAAACTAATGAATTCTGAGTAATATAGATGAAATATACTGCAAGTGTTAAACATAAAGATATAGATCAAAAAAGCATTAAAAACCTCATGACAATCTCAGGTCTGTCAAGAAGAAATTCACTATGTATTACTGATATAAGTCAAATACATAAAAGCAGAAGTTTTGTGCAAAAAATATCCAACCCTTGACTAATTCGATGCTTTGTATTTAAATAGACCTTTTTTACAATAAGTATTATCTACCTGGTGGCTAGACCATCGAATTCTCCTATGACACATCACATAACTGAAATACATGACTTCTAACAGAAAGCTGACAGCTACACCTTAAAGAAAACATTTCCTAATAGGACTCTAACTCCTATTTATTACATAACTCTACCTTATCTTGTGAACCAATTATATGAAAGTTAAAAAATAAGCATCACATGCTTGAAAGACACATGACAGAGTTCATTACCACTTTACATATTTAAAACCCTCCTAGACTTTTGGAGCATAACCCTACTTTCTAGGAATACATGACCCTTAACTTCAAAGCTACTTTGGTTGATGACCTATCTTCATAGAACATCCTTTGAGTCATAAATATTTGATAATAAGCTCCCTTGACATGTTTGAGGAGTCATGTTGTTCAAAAATTCCATTCAGATGCTCCAAAACCTTTAACAAATTCTCACTACGAAAACATGACAGTTTCGTAGCGAGTTTTGGTAGCATTGAAAAAGTGGCTTTTGCACCCAATAACTTCGCTCCTTTGTTGTTCCATGATGTCAATCAAGTCATGACACATCACCACCATAAATCTCCCTCCTTGAAAACTGCAAAAAGTGACTTTAGAAGCAAAAAGGTTGCTACAGGGTTTTTCATAGCGTTTTCCTGGCTTTAAGCCTAGGAAACGCTATGAAACTGTGTAAAAACCCAGAAATTGCCCATTTCAAAACTGTCTCCAAAACGTTACCTCCCGTTGAAAAAACTTGATTTTATGCAGGTAATGAACCCTCTAAAGCATATTCAATCTTAGCTTATGGTTCCTGTGGTGTTTCCTCCTCATTGATGATCAGTTGAGAAATGGGCTCCTCAACCACAGTCATCTTCAAAGGCTTTATTTTCCAGCGCTTCATGAATTAGTTCCAATTGTTCTTGAAGGTCTTTGAATTGGTCCTTCAGTGTCCTATTCTTGGATTGTAAGTGCAGGTTTACCTTTTTAATGTGCTTTACCTCTCTTCTTAGTGGTTGAGTCCACCTTATCAATTTTTCTTTGTTTTCCAAGGTCTTTGAGACACTTGTGACTTGATCCTCCCAAATCTTCCTCATTTGTTCAAACTGCACTCTTTCAGCTCTATGCTTCTTTGCCTCTTTCCTCAAGACTGATATATCTTCACTTGCATCTTTCAACTACTCCTTAAGGGCTTCAAATTTTGACTTTTCAGTGATTTTCTATTTTCCCTTCTTGTATTTGATGACCAGATCTTCTTTTGCAGGTGAGGAGAGGTCTATGATGCTTAGTGGTGGCTGAGTAGTTTCACTGACCTTCTGAGCCTCTTTTATACTTTCTAAGACCTTTCTTGCATGTCTTTTCATTGGTTTTCTATCTTGAAACATGAAACCAACATCATCACCTGCAAATCTTAACTTCTTAGCTATTTTTCCTTTCTTAAGATTCGTTCCTCCCTCATATATGTCTTCAACTTGGAAAATGGGAGTTTCTTCAATATCAATGGCATGCAAGATTTCCTCTAAGTTACCCTTAACCATTGTTTGGATCCATGTAACTCTCTTATGGCCATGTTTACTAATTTTTGGATTTTTTTTTGCAGGTGTAGCTTTGGGTGTGTCAATCTCCTGTAAAGGCTCTTCCCCTATGCTCACTGGTTCAACTTGCTCTACCACTGTAGGTGATGAAATATCTCTAGGTTTGGGAACTCTTTTAGGAGTGACAGCATCTACTTCAAAACCACTGATGAACAGAAAGGATGTCCAATCTCTGCCTAATCTCTTCAACTCCTCTAACATCAATAACTTAATAAAACCATGATGAAATAGAGAATTTTCATTTCCTTTTTTTTTTTAACTTGGACCTTATCTGACATTTTAGTTAGACTTCTGTATAAGTAAAAGGGAAATTCAACAGACCTCTTACCCAAAAAATGGAGTTGAAGCCTAAGGTAGTAGGAGTAGACCATGTGAAACCTCACTTCACAGGTGAAGTACTTCTGAATAATTAGCAGCAGCTTTGAAAATTTGTCTTTCATGTAGCTCCTTGGGATAGCATTTGTGAGATCAATTTCACTATACTCTAGCTTGATGAATTCTTTGTAGTCCTTCATGGTGAACTTGATGACTTTGAACCACTATTCCCCTCCCCTAGGGATTCCTGTTGTTGCTGCAATGGTGTCTAGATTTACTGTGAGATTTAGCATTCCCACCTTTGAAGTTGTCCCATTGAAACTGATACAAAACTCTTTAGAAACCTATAGATGACAACCCTACAGCCTTTGGAAGAACTGCAAACAACCCGTTCTTCTAAATATCTCCAAGGCAGTTGGGTCTTAATTTAACAAATTCATGTCCATAGGCTCATATCTAAGGCAGTGACCACCTTTGTTTGTCTTATTTCTTGCAGCCATGGTGATTTTATATCTTCTCAGGCTCACTTGATTACTGACACCTACAAATTTTGAAAATTCCAGCAACCAGCTTGGCTCGATGAAGTAGCTCACCAGAAACTCAATAACATGCAAGGATAACATAGAGAATTAAAAAAATACTCAATTGGGTAATGTTTTATGGTTTCGATGACAGCTCATGCCCAAATCATGACTCATGCAAGCTAAAAACAGTAATGATGACCTTAGGCATGACCTTGTACCTTTGAAATAACCCTAACTGCATCGAATGACATCCACCCTATCTCCTCTAATCATGAACAGACACCTTGCACTATATTTGACAAGACAGATAGAAAAAAAAAAATTCGTAGCATGGCTAGTTCATTTTTTCACAGTTTCGCTACGAAACAATTAGGCAGTTGCGTAGCGAAAACTGTTATTTTACTGTGTAAAACGCTATGAAAAGATGTAAAAGTAGCTTAAGATTCCTTTTTGAATTTGAACGCTTCGGAAATGAAATCTAACACCTAATGATGACTAATGGGACATGATATGACATAAATGGAGGTGGGTTTGAACCTTAGGATAGGTTAAAAATGAAAAAAATTAAAATTTTCCTATACCAACTTGTGACAAACGAACTCTATGACCATGTCAAATAATGCTTCACTTTTTCTAGGTGATAATAGAAGGATTGCAAGAAATGATAGATAATTGCGTTGGAAAGAAAAATATGCAGCTGGAACAACACGTGGTAAATAAAGTGTACAAGAACAAGAAGAGAACCGACTAGGAGATGCGATTGATTGCACAGATCAAAGATTATGAGATGGATCAAGTCATCCTGGATCTAGGGTCAGATGCTAACGTTCTGCTGAAGAAAAAATGGGAACATATGGGAAGGCCTAAGTTGCAGTGGTCGCCAATTCAACTAAGGACGACGAACTAGCTGAAGATTATTACTATGGGGTGCTTACAAGGAATTAGCGTAGATATTGATGGTTTAGGTGTATTGGTTGATTTTTAAGTCATGTAGATTGTGGATGATAGAAATACTTACCCATGATGTTGGGATTTGTTTGGGCTTATGACATGGATGTTATAATCAACCTAAATAATAGGCAGATGGAGTTTGAAAAAGATGTAGCTTGAGTTATTGTACCCTTAAATCCTTTTGGACATGCATGATACACAGAGCCTATCTAGCATGAGTATGGTGATGATGCAATTGATTAGATCTACAAGCTCCTTGCGCAGGATGAAGACTAGAATAATCCCACCTCTGATGGTAGAATATGCTTGGAGCATGATAGTTCGTGTGTTTTAGATTCAGATGAGGAGTTGGAGCATTGGTAGAATAGGTTGCATGAAGTGACTACTAAGCGTTGTAACAAGGTTACAAAATCTTTGCATTGTGTTAAGTCATAGGTGTGTGACTTGCCATTTTATGATGGAACGAGGAATTTTATATTGTTCCTAGAGGAATTTGAACATAACGTGTTGGACGAAAAAGGGTGCGAGGCTTTGGAGTTCGCATTAAGGTCCATAATGGCCCTATGGTGGGGTGCACATTAAGAATGTTTAGGAGGTTGGTCAGAGTTCTGCAAATTGATAACGTTAAGGTTTTGTCAGGTTGACACAGGAATTATAGAGAAGTATGATGGCCAGAAGGATCCGTGTGAGCATTTAGCTCATTGGATTACAGCTTGGGGAGAATAACCTCAGCTAGAGTGGGTGCACATGTTCTTTCATTCCTTAGATATGATACCTCAGCAATGGTATCTTGAAACAGAGCTACGCCATGGAACCGTGGATTGGGATGAGTTGATAAATGATTTCCTATTAACTTATAGCTTCGTTGATGGTTGGGAGTGCATTAATGAGGCTCTTCAAGGAGTTAAAGCAGGAGTATTTTGCATAACTAAGGAGCCAAGGACTCTGGTACAACCTGACTGGGTTGCGAAGTTGGCACTAGCAGGGGAATGTTACAATTTGATCATGAAGGAAGGTGAGGAGGATCCACGCAATGTTCATATCCCTGAGTCTGAAGGAAAACACACGATTGCACGCTTGAAATAGCAATGTCAGATGTAGTGCAACTGGTCAGGACGCAACAGGTCAACATAGGCTCAGAGGCAGAGCCTAAGTTTTCCAAGATACGGGACTATTGGGACAATGACATAGTTAGGAAGGTCAATAAGTTGTTACATGAATACCATGACCTGTTTCCTACAAAATTCTTAGAATTAAAAGGCTTTGTGGATGATCTAGGAGTAATGCACATCACTTTGAAACCTGATGCCAAACCAGTTAAGAAACACCCATATCAACTAAACCCAAAGTACAAGGAGAAAGTAAGGGAAGAACTTCACAAAATTCTTGACGCTGGCATCATTGAACGTATTGAAGAGTTTGAGTGGGTTAGCCCTATGGTGGTCCAGGAGAAGAAGACTAAAGGGGAGATAAGGATCTGTGTTGATTTTTGCGAGATGAACGATGCATGTGTCCATGATTCATTTCCCACTCCATTCACCGATGAAGTTTTAGAGAATGTTGGTGGGCAAGAAGCTTACTCATTTACGGATGGATTCTCCGGGTACCATCATATGAGGATTGTGCTAGAAGATAGGAGAAAGACTGCCTTTGCTACCAAGTGGGGGTCCTTTCAGTACTCGTCATGAAATTTGGGTTGAAGAACACACCAGTTATATTTTACAGGGTTGTTATTGCAACTTTCAAAGAATATATCCACAAATTCCTGGAAGTATATTTCGATAAATGGACAGTCTTTGGCCTATTAAAGAAGCATGTCTCTAGTCTACGCTTGATGTTGGATACTTGCAGGAAGTATCAGATCTCCTTAAACCTGAAGAAGTGCATTTTCTACATACCATAAGGTATTTTGCTAGGACACATTGTGTGAAAACAGGGATTGATGGTAGTCCCTACGAAGATTGCAGTAATCATTAATTAGAACCTCCAACAAGTGTAAAGAAACTACGCACGACGCTCGGACATACCGACTATTACCAGAAGTTTATTAAGGTGTATGCACAGATCACTGCACCAATGGAAAATTATTAAAGAAATATATCAATTTCTGTTGGGACGCTGACTGTCAGAAGAGCCTTCATCTACTAAAATAAAATATGGTAACAACACCCATCCTTGTCTTCCTTGATTGGAAAAAGGAATTGCATGTTCATATCGATGCATCCTGCTTAGCTTTGGGGGCAATACTAGTGCAGCCTAGGGAAGGGGGTATTGATCATCTTGTGGACTTTTCAAGAAAAAATTTATCTAAGGCAGAGAAGAACTACTCCACCACAGAGCACGAGGGGCTGGTAATGGTACATGCGCTGCAAAAATACAGACACTACCTATTGGAGGTGCACTTCAAGATGTTTACGGATCATTTTTCTTTGAAGTACTTGGTCAACAAGTCTATGTTGGTGGGGAAGATTTGTCAATGGTTATTGTTGTTCCAAGAGTATGAATTCGAAGTTATGTCAAACCATGTTGTTTGAATTTTGGGCCAGATCATCTGTTTAGGATCGAGACAGGGAAAGAACCAACGAATCTGGGTGAAGGTTTACCCAATGCGCAATTGTTCGCTATCAAGGTTGCAGAGAAGCATTTCCTTGATATCATTCAGTTTATCTCTATGGGGCTTGCACCTTAAGAATACACTACACAACAAAAGAAGGAGTTGGTCATAAGGGAAACATACTTTACCCTGATTGTAGGACACCTGTATAAATTAGGGGATGATGAAATTTTGTGAAGATATGTTCCTAAGAATGAACGACACAACATACTAGTCAAAACACATGGCAGAGTTGCTAGATGTCACTATGAAAACAAAGCTACTGCGTAGAAGATTCTGCGTGCTAGGTTATGGTGGCCTATGGTACATAAATATTCAAAGTCGTATTGTAGCACATGTGATGTTTGTGAGAGGACTGGAATATCTTCACGAAGAGATGAAATGGATTTGCAACCCCAAGTAAAAATTCAAGCTTTCAATAAGTGGGCAATTGACTTTGTAGGTCCAATTGATCCGACGGGAAAGAAGATAGGTTCACGGTACATTATTACTACGACTAATAACCTCACTCGGTGGGCTTATGTGCAACTAGTAAAGAATTGCACTGCAGAAACATCAGTAAAGGTAATTTTTGAGCATGTTGTGACTCAGTTTGGTTGTCCAAGAATTATGATCAGCGACCGGGGAACACATTTCCTGAATAGCACTATCGAAGCCTTGACTGAAGAATTCCACATTGATCACCACAAGAGTACACCATACCACCTAATCCGAATGGAAAATGGCATCCACCCATGGTATTCAGCCACCCATGTTATCCATCCACCCATGGTATTGTAAATGGCATCGACCCATGGTATTCATCCACCCATGGTATTTATCCACCCATGGTATTCATTCACCCATGGTATTGTAAGTGAGATCCACCCATGATATTTACCCACCCATGGAATTTACTTGTGGTATTGTAACAAAAAAAGGTTATAATTAAGAAGTCACATTTTTTAAAAGGACAGATTGTCCACCATAATGTAGCTTCTACATTTATTCTCTGTTTTTAAAAAAAATCTTTGTATTTTTATTACTGTGTGTTCTCTCCTTTTTTCTCGCATTCTAATTTTTCAGATCTTGCCAAATCCATTTCAATTTTTTAGATCTTGGGGGCCTCCCCCAAAGATCCGGATTAGTGGTAGCAGATTCAGGTTGCAAATCCATGGGAATAAGGGTTTGAAGTATATTTCAGTTTCAACGTTTTGCAGCCATATTGAGCAAACTCCATGTAAGTTTCATGACCTCCACGGAGCACTTTCTTTGACAAAGCGGGAAGAAATCTTGTTTTTTTTTCATTTTTTTGTAGGAATGTTTTAGGCAACGAGTTTTTAGAGCAGATATGAAACTATTGGTACAAAAATTTTAGAAAAAAATAACATATCTGCATTCCTTGCGAAAAATAGCAAATTTATAAAAAAAAATCAAATCATTCGAATCGAAGTCCGGATGAGGGAGATATCGCTGATTCAAAATTAACAATGTTGCAGAAATTTTTCTGACGACAATTCATGGACGGCAACTCTCTTGTCATTTTTTTCAATTTTCAATGCGAAATATCAAAGAAATGGTTATATGTATGAGCTCCCCTTGAAAAATCACCTGATTTCAAAAAACATATCAGTCGAATCGGAGTCTGGATGAGGGAGTTATCACTTATTTAAAATCAACTATTTTTTTCAGAAATTTTGTGACGACAGGACAGTTCTAGCACGAATCTGAGAGTCTAGAGTGTCCAAATAGATATTTCAAACACATGGGAAGATGGAGAATGATCATTATATTCCCAAAAACAGGTTATAGTAATATTCTGAGTTAAATTGACTGAGTTATGCCCATTTTAAATTTGGAGCAGCATTCGGAGCGAGTTCCCTTTGGAGATGTGCCCTCCCACCTCGCTTTAGTAGGCACCTTCTTCACATTCATCAGTTTCAGCATAACAACGTTTGGCTTGGGTTATTTGGATATGTGACCTCCCACCCTAGGCTATGTAGGCACCTGCTACTTAATCAACAATCAACATCACGATTATGGGTCAATCGCACAAAACCCTTCTCATCGAAGTCCATTTTATAGGCCACACATTCTTAGTATCACAGTTGGTCACAAGCATTACAGGGTATCTCTATCCTCAAATCTTCATTTTTCATGGTTTTGGGTCATGCAAAAACCCACGCTTCATCGAAGTCCATTTTCTAGGCTGCACACTGTCAATATCACAATTGGTCACAAGCATTACAGGGTATCTCTATCTTCGGATCTTCGTTCATCACGGTTATGCGTTAACCACACAAAACCTTTCTCTTCAGTGGCTCTTAATATTCAACAAAGGCTTCTTAGGAGGGAACTTCATGCAATGGGGACCATTTCTTCTTAAGGAGGGAGGAATAATCTGAATGGAAAATGACATCCACCCATGGTATTCATCCACCCATGTTAGCCATTCACCCATGGAATTAACCATGGTATTGTAAATGGCATCGACCCATGGTATTCATCCACCCATGGTATTTTTTTAGTCAATTTAATGTCTTAAATTTCTATCATAAATTATCCACCGGAGTTAGTAATATTATAAAGTGCAGGTAGACTATATATGCTAGAAGCATTTTCTTTCTTAATTATTTGTGTCGATTTTATGTGTTTGTTTGGATTTTTTGTTTTTCTTTGAGTGTTTAAACGAAATTGAGAAACTAAGAAACGTTGAAGTCTAAATTTAACTATCAAAACTTTAATGAGAATTCTATTTTTAGGTTATCTAAAGATGATTGATTATTTGCAACACAACAAGAAGGAATTTTAATCTTTTTTGTATGTTTTGTAATTTTTATGAGAAAGTAAGAAAATAAATTCACCTAAAGAAGAATTTTAATGCATGAAAAATAAAACTAAGAAGGAAGAAAAGGAAATGTTTAATATTAATCTAAGAAATGAATTTAATCTATATATTACTCCTATAGAAGATATTCTAATGACTGAAAGACAAAACTTACAAGAAGGAAGAAAAGGAAATGTTTATCTAAGAAATAAAATTGATCTATGATAAATTTATATTTCATAAAAGAAATCAATATAAGTGATAAATCTTAAGCTATATCAGATTAATCTATGCTGAAAACAATGATGAGGTTGTCTCTAAAACATCTATCTAAGTTACTTCTAAATCTATTTAATTAAAGAGAAAAACATCTAATTCAATAATCTCTCGATCTAAAAAAAACATTAATCCAACTATATCTAAGTCTAGCTAAATATATATCAAAACTATCTTTAATCTAGAAAATGAAATATCTATCTGAATTATCTCTATGAAAACAGAGTATCTATTGAATCAACTCTAATTTTATTCAATGATGAAGTAAAGCATCTATTTTAATCTTAACTAAGTTCTACAAATGGAAATATCAAACCAACAGTATTAAATCTAAGTAACTATGCTAAGGAAATTCAGAAACTATTTGAAATGAGGAAAGAAAATAGAGCATGTATCTACTGTGCAAAACTAGGATGCATATCTGATCTATGAAACAAAAAAAGAAGCATGTATTTACTGTGCAAGAGAATGCAAGAAAGGTTTTATTCTATGATCTGCAAATGCTAACAGATTTATGCTATCAATATATTTAAGGAAAGCAAAGCAATAAAACATTTAACTATGTGGAAAACACAACAATTAACTATGCGGAAAGCATGAAGAATTAAACTATGAAATAACAAAATATTAAACTTCTAAACCTCTTCTGTGCAGGGGCCCTCAACAATAGACTGGTTCTCAATTAAGTTGCAACTAATTATGCGTCGGTGATTCTAAACACGCCTTCTCCATGAATTGATAAAAATAGAGTTTCAATGTATAACAGTATTACAATAAAAAATCAAGCTTGTTCCTGGTTTATACAACCTGGTATTTATAACATAGTCGAATTGATTGTTTGAGGTGATCTCGCCTAAAAAGACTAATTAAACTAGGAATATAACTCTAAATAGAAATTTGATCTTCATAGCTTCCACGATTTTCTACGTGGAGAGAAAATCGTGAAGCTTTCAACTTCTCGCTCGCTTGTCTCGGCCTTATGCTTTGACTAACCCTTTAACCGTGATTTTAGGCGCTATCCTTCTCGATATTGGATAGGTAGGTAGGGTACAATCCATGAGTGGATCATTTCCAAACTGCCCATGTACTTCGCTCCTCTATTCCTTCTTCGGAAACTGTTAAACAATGTCGGTAGCTACAGAAATGGAGATTAGCTATAGAATTGTATGAATTCTTTAGCTAAATACAAATTTTATTCAAATAATAAGAAACATTTGAAATATAAAAGAAAGATCATTTAAATACCTTTCTAGACTGAAAACTTGCAAACTAACATTGATTGAGCTTATGGATTTTGACAAAAAGGAAGGAAAAAATAGTGAAATGGATGTCAAAATAGAGACTGTCTCGAGGCTCAACAGTATTTATCCACCCATGGAATTTACCCATGGTATTGTAAGTGTCACTAGTAGAAAATGATGAAATTAGTGACTAGGTGACTAAAAAAGTTAGTCACCGCAATTATTTCAAGTGAATTACTACTAAATTTGAGAAATTTTAAGTGACCGAACTAAAAATGACTAACTTAAACGACTAGTTTAGTTTAGGGATAAACATATGACTATATAATAAGTGACCAAACTAAAGGCGACTAACTAAAATGACTAATTTAGTCCAAGGCTAAAATATATGACTAGATAATAAGTGACCAAACTAAAAACGTCTAACTAAAATGACTAATTTAATCTAGGACTAAAATATATGACCAAATAATAAGTATAACAAGTATATATGTGAATTAATCATTTATGTTAGTAATTGTTTATTGTGTCACTCTAGAAATGAAAAATTACAATTTTGATACTGAAGTGTGATTTGGCTGAATTTTATTGGTTGCAATGTATTTTGGTGGCCCAACTAGAGGCCACCACGTGGCGCCTCCACATTGGCTAAAAAATTGTTAAATATTGAAAGGCCTTGGCAGGAATCAATAACCAATGACCTGCCATAACAAACTCCAAAGCCTTACCATCTCACCTATAGGTGGTTCTCAACCATAATGTCTGCCACTTATATTTGAACGACATGTATGGGCGCGTTGGGAGGAGGGGTCAAGCGATGAGCCCTGACCCCTAGTCGTATCACACCCACAGGACATGTCACAGAGGCGGACCGAGTAAAGGAGCATGGACCAACCCCAACTCCTAGTCATTTTCATATCCCATATTCACTTAGTCATGTTCACAAACCCACATATTTTAACTATAAGAAACTTTTTATTATTCTCTCTCTCTCTCTCTCTCTCTCTCTCTCTATATATATATATATATATATATATATATACACACATATAATTTGTGGATATGGTTGCAATATTCATGCATGATTTCAAAATATATTTTCACTGATCTTTAATTCTTAAGATTTAAATAAAATCTTTGAAGATAGCTTATACTCTAGTTAATAACATATTTACCATAGTTTAATTTCCAGTATAATTTGAGTAAATCTTTGCATAAAAAATGGATATGAATACTTAACTAGGGTTACTTCCATAATTATTCATGTGTTTCTTAACACTTACGTAAAAGTAAAACTATAAATGTGTAGTTTTATTAGTGGTTACTACCCATCAAGTAAATAATTTGTCCACTTCACTTCTCATTTTCTTTTTTTTAAATTTCCAAAACAAATCTATATAGAACTGTAAACATATCTATATAAAATTATATTTTACTATTGAGTGTTATTAATTTAAAATATATGTAAATAATTATAAATATTCAATTTCCTAACTATCCAACTTTATAACTATCTTAAAAAATATAACTTGCCAATCAATATAAAATTATATTTTCCAATTAAGTATTTTCAATTTAATCTATATAAGCTTCTATTTTCCAATTAAATATTATTAATTTAAAATAAAATATATGTAAATAACCATCAATATTCAATTTGGTAATTAACTAAAAATAAAATTAGCTTAGGATTCTATTTTCCTTATTGAGTGTTATTAATTTAAAATATTTTTAACTAATAATAAATATTCAAATGTGTAACTTTCATAAAATTAAAATGGCGCCATAATGAATATCCTTTCAATTGTGTAACTATATTACAATAAAAAGGCGCCATAGTGAATATCATTTCAGAAAAATAGTGTTGTCCGCCCCATTCGACCTTTTCAATCATCTCATTTCAAAAAAATAGCGTTGACCACCCCATTCGATCTCTTCAATCATCTAGGGAAAATAGTGATGAAAACCCCAAAAATAAAAAATGAAAATGCAACATGTTGGATCACGCGGGACGAAAAGGAAAATCTACCGCAAAAGGAAGCAGAGTACTCATCCAGAGAACTGGGCACCACTGCAAATACATGGGTGCAACCTAACGTAAGTGGCGAAGGACTAGCAGCTTGTGAGGGGCACAATGCTGCAATCATTGATCACCGTATATTTATATTTGGAGGTTTTCTAAAAGCTAAAGATGAATCTGAAGAGATATAATACAACGACCTTTACATACTAGACACAGGTAATCCCCTTCGATGGTTTATTTTTGGATTATTTTTACATTTATGCTGGTTTGCTACCATAGAAATGGCGTAGCATGCATTGAAATTTAATTACATTGTTGGAAAATCTATCTTTGTATTGGTAGGACGTATGTCTTTTTATATTTTTTCTTCTTTATTATGTTCTTTTCTTCTTTTAAGATTATGCAATTTTTTTTTTAAATTTTAACAATCTCTTTCCCAGTTTTTGGATGTTTTGGTTCGACTTCTATATATAGTTACTTGTGGCATTAAGGCTTCTTTATCATTTTCTGTGTGGAGATAAGGCCAATTTAATAACTGGCTATTGAGATTTGAAAGAGTTTTTAGATTTATGGTGAACACTTCAACAAACCCTAATCTAGCCAAACAAAAAGCTTAACAACAATTTAATAATGATCACACTGGAGATGAACCTATCCCATGAGCTTTAAAAACTTAAAAATAAATTCAACACAAGATTGAAAAGTTCACTGTACAACCACAAGTGCTTAAGAAGATCATAAGGATTTTTAAGATTTACAGTAAACACTTCAACAAAGCCTAATGCAGCCAAACAAAAAAAAATTAACACTTTAATAATGATCACACTACAAATCCTTGGATGCAAGTGAATAGACAGGCCTTGTTGGAAGGCCACATGGCCTCTCTGCTGTCATGTAGCTGGCCTCACCACGAGGCGGCACCTGCTTCAGGCATGAGAGCCTTAAATAACCTCAGCTAGTTGACGGCCTCATTCATTTCTGGGCATTCACTCTGGTGTACTAAGAATTCAATTCTACCTCATCCACTTTGCTGCATTCATTGGCCTTTTTTGGGCAATGGCGCCATCTCCCCCCTGCATTCTTCACGCACCTCCATCTGGTTCTCTCTCAAGCTTGCTTTGCAAGTTCTTGTTCTTTGTTATGCTTGTCCCCGCTGTGCATTTTCTGCTCAGGCCGCCATCCATTAGTCCTCCGCTCATCCATTTCACATTGTTGTGCATTCATCCCCTGCTCATCAATCTCTTTCCGCTCATTGTGTCCCTCCCTTTCATCCATAACACTCCACAGAAATCATGCCTCGCCACCATCGTATGCGTTTCCACAGTGGTGGTGGTCGTGGTGGTCCCTCTCGCCCTCCAATTCCGCTCTTGGCGGAGCGCATTGTGGCTTTCTCGGTGGCTTGGATGCACCGAATGTTTCTAACCCCAAGATTCTTTAAGCCCATCTCTCAATTCAAATCCCAGAGATTCAACAAGACAATTCTAGCTCTAGTTCGAGGAAGAGGCCGAGAAAATCCACACTCTCTCTCTCTTCTTCCCCAATGCCCTTTAAAATGGTGGCCCTACCTGTCAAAACCCTGGATGAAACCTCTTACAGCATGCGCAACAGCTCTGTTGAAGGTGTCAGGCAACCTGACAATGCGGAAGACATAGGCACTCGCTCCACCTCCATGCCGGAGTTGGCTCCTTATCTCTCCAAGAAGGAGGAAGCTCTCTCTGATGATAGGTGCTACATTGTGGAGAACCTCCGCATATGCAACAACAGGACGCAAAGGACCAACTTCAGTAGTGCCATCGCTCCTTTGTCTCCAGTATTTTCAGGCCTTGCTATAGTTTCTTTGCTTACTTTTCTTATGCACAGTAATCTTAGTTTTATGACTACTCTGTCAACAGCTGGTTTCCCCATCTGAGGCAGCTTCTCCTATGTTTTATTGTACTCTCTATGAGTTGGTTTCCTCCCTGGGGTAGCTCCATTTTTTATTTTTTGAACTATCTCTGTGAGCTAGTTTCCCCCCAAGGGGCAACATGACTGTACTTTTTTGTACTATATAATAGAAATTAGTCTTATTCAAAAAAAAAAAATGATCACACTATAGATGACCCATAGCATCAGCTTGAGAAAGAAATCCAACATAAGAGAAAATATCACCATCTAAACACAAGAACTCAAGAAGAGAGTGCTATAGGTAAGTTGCATCGAGGATTTTTTCAATTAAACAACTTGAATAAATGATTTACTGTTGAAAATGTAGCAAGCAAGGTATTTTGGCTTGCGCCTTAGCCAGTGAACACCTTGAATTGTCCTCATGAGTTAGACTTCAGTTAGGATGAGTTATTTCTAGTTTATTGGAATAATAATCAATTTAGCATGTGTGGAGTTCGAGCTTCAGTTATAAAAGGAGTTTTCGTCAGTTTAACTACATGATTGGGTGGCAGTTATGAGTTCAGTTAGAACGTGTTCGAGCTTTAGTCTTGATTGAAGGACGAACGAGTTAAGAACTCCAGTGTTGATTGGAGGGAGAAAGAGTGACACTCTCAGTTAACTCGTCAATCAAAAACTCGAGTTCTAAATCTGAAATAGCCTAATTTACTATTTAGCATGGATCAAATTTATAAAGAGAGGAAAAATACACGATGAAAGGACAATTATTTTATGCACAAAGGTTTGTGTGACAAGAAAACTCACGAGTTTGTGAGAGGAGCCTTGATTGTGGAGAGTGCAGGAATTGTGTCCTAAGAAATAGGAGGAATAAGAGCACTAGGGAATAAGAGATTGATTGTGTGCAGAGCTTGTGTCCTAAGCAGTAGTAAGTCACAAGTGTGCAAGATTATGGAGAAGAGAGTAGAGTTTGCAGACCAAGTCAAGGCGGCAACAGAGGATGAATTGTGTGCAGGAACTGAGATCAAGTTGTGATCAAGGAAAGCCAAGATCAATTATATTAGCTGAGATTTTTGTGAGAAGAAGAACACTTTCTCAAGAGAGACAGATTGCTTTGTAATAGATCCAATCGCTCAATAATAATTAATAAAATAGCCACATCAAGGAGGAAGATTTTCCCTGTTGGGTTTCCTAAAAAAAAATAAGTGTGTCTTTTGTGTGATTGTGTCTTTGTTGAGAAATTCTGAGTTTAACCCTGGCGAGATGTTGCATATAGTGTTTTAGTTGCCTTTCCTAATCACACACATTCCAATATACCAAGAAAAAGTAAATATATTAACTTACTTCACCAAGCATCGTCCAAGATCTACCATAAGCATCCATGAAAAGAGACCACACAATTTCCAATTGCACCCAAGAAAGAAAAGTCACTCAACTCTTCCATCCATAGCCAAATTGTAAGAGAGAAAAATCACAGAAATTTTAGACCTTCTAAGAGATTTCTCCCCCAAATCCAACCATGATAAAATGAAAGGAAAGCACCTATATTTATAGAGGAGGTGCTTAATTTTCCTTGCAGTGAAATATTATTTTACTAAGCTAAAATCCCCAATTCTAGCTTAAGGAGGTGCAAAGTCCCTCTTGTACAATTAATTAACGAAAATTACATGAATTTAGGGGAATTCATGCCACATGTACAATGATGAAGGGGAATGAGCCCTCACAAAGTGCCCATTTCCATAAATGAAGGGGATGAAGGGCTTGTTGGCATGGCATCCAACCTCCCAAGGCCCATCAACAACATACCTTATCTAAGAAGTCTTTAAATCTGCCCACCAAAAGCCTCTAAAGTGGGCAGATAACCCCAAAAATTCTCCTCCAAGGTGGGTACAAGGGCTCCCAATGCCATTGACTAAGTGGGAGAGGGGGACCTTCAAGTTCCTCCACAGCTGTAACAAATCCTCCACTAAACAAGGGATTTTCACCTCCAAATGTCTTTCAAAGTGGGCACTAAACCCTTTTTCTCTGATATAGGCTCATGTACCTCCAATAAATGACCCTTCAAAGGGTGTATAGACCTTCAAAATATTTATTATAAGGGTCACAAAACCGTAATGAAGTGGGCACATGGCTCACAAATCAAGGCAAAGGAATGAACAAAGGGAAAACTACGCCTCCAAGATTCCTCCAAGTGTAGAGTGCTTCAAAGTGAACTCATCTGGCTCCTTTAAAGGTGGGAAAACTCATCCTCTGGGTCCTCATAAGCTGGGTTGAGCACCCCATTTCTTCCATGTGTCTGTTGTGCAAAGAAATGGGCTCTTCAATAGGAAATCCCCCATAGGATGAGAAAATTACTCCTAGCAATGGTCACAAGACTTTACACGCACAGGTAAGCCCATCATAAATTTCATTTCACATGTGTACAAATCACCTTAAATAAAGGTTGGTTCCAACAAAAAAATTTGATTTTGGCCCAAATTTAGGTTGTCCTCCTCCCCCCTCCATTAATTTTATTTTTTAATTCCAGTGCACATGCCTATATATATTATACACAGGAGAGATACCTTACACCAATTAATTCTCTTGGGCAACTTCTGCTATGAAATTAGGCACTGTTCTCTGTATTCTTTTCCTCCCTTCAGGTTCCAAGTTAGTTCAGGACTTGGTTTATGATTGCAGGCAGAATTTCTGTGGTGTCCTATTTACATTTGCATACCCTGCTCAAGGTCTCTTCTTAGCCTCTAGTTCTGCAGCTGACAGCGTTCCAAAATATGCACCTATAGCCATCATGTTAGTTGTCTTCCCAAATTATTTGAACTCCAGTGATCATGTGTTTGGGAGTTTTAGTTGCTTGATGCCGAGTGTCATTGAAATAGGATGGGACTGTAATGACTGCATTCGAGACAAACCTCCCTGGACAGGCTTACAAATTTACACTCCTCTTGTCTTTGTCAAGATGAATCCTTAATTAGAGAGGCCCATCATCTACTGACCACATACTTCACTCTTTTTGTCATTATTAGAGAGGCCCATTATTTCTCTTTGAAAATATTTTGTTGATTTGTTGACTTTTGTAAGGCATTTGACTCTGTCATGAGAGAGGCATTGTTTTAGAGGTGATACGACATTGGCTTCTATCACGAGACTATATGAGTTAGTGCTTGGTCATTTTTGTGCTATCGACATCTTCTTAGACTACCTTAGGAGTACTATAGAGGTCAAATAGGAATTCACTCTCTCACTAACTCTCTTTGGGTTCTATATCGATGAGATGGAATCCTTTCTTAGGAGCACATATAGGATGGTGTTGATTGTCTTCTACCTGATGTCTTGATCTCCTTGCTTTTAGTTTTCAACAACATGATCCTCTTGGCACCTCACCTAAGGGGTTGTAGAGACAAATTGAGGCCTTCTCCAACTCTTGTGATCTTTGATGGTTTAAATTTGAACTTAGTAATACTAAGATTATGATCTTCAACATGTCTCAGCATACTCTCCTTGAGTACCATTTTTATGTTGGAGGGGATGGGATTCATATTACTACAACCTACACATACTTGGGGGTCAGATCTTAGGAGTCTAGCTTAGCTTGAGGCATGCATTCTAGCCCCAACTTAATAAGGAATATGGTTTGCTTGGCTAAAGAGATAGTGCTCTAGGACATCTCTTTCAAGATGCACTTCTTTGGACATGATCATTAGAGCCATGACCCGTTATGGCTTCAAGGTTTGGGGACCTGGCTTGCTTTGGGTTGATTGGGATAGGATAGAGAGATTCTAAACCCTTATATTATGATGCTTCATCTGCTGCTAACATGCAATTCCTCAATCTATCATCTAGGTGGAGTTCAGGGTATTGCTTCAATAGACCCCTCCTTGGTGTAATTGTTGTGGGTTCTTCTTAATTGCTTCCGTTAGTGGCCATTTCTATCAATCAACTTGCCCTTTTTAGGTAATATTTGGAAACTCTAGGTTAGCTCCTTCTATCTAAATGTGACTTAACCTAGGAGATTAGAGAGGATATCTACAAACTACATCAAAATCACTTGGATTTCTCTCCTTGAGGGCATCAGCTTGAATATGTCATTTTATTATTTTGAGTGCTTTATGTAGCTAAGTGACTCTTATTGTTAGGCCTATCTATATGATTAGACATTGGATGCACAATCTTAGTATTCCCCTTGGTTCATTCAGAATGGGCTCCCACTAGCTTTGGTTTGAGATAGCTCACTGCATCACACACCTCAAAGGGAATTTTTAGCTATGTGACTTACAAGAGATCAAGTTGGGGGAGAACATTGTCTTTAAATGTTCCATCTATTAGGAGATAGCACTGTTACATATTTATTGGATACATTATTGACTGATAACACTTGCTGTGTGGTTGTTTTGTCATGACTCACATATTTTTCATCACTTTTAAAGTTTTGTTTGTTGCCTAGAGTCTATAGCCTAGGGACTAGGAACTAGGCCTTGCCTAGCTTTCCATTTTAAATCTTAAAAGACAAAAACAATATCATTTTGCAAATATGTTTTTTTAGCATTTGAAGGACAGATCTGTAGGCTTATCATGGATTCCTCCCTTATGTTGGAGGAGAGCTAACCTTATGTGAGAAGGATGATCACCAAGGTGACAATGGGTGATGTCCTCAAGTAACTTTGGGGTTTGTAGTTGATAATTGAATCTATATTTTGAAGCACAGATTTTAGAGGTAGCAATGAAGTGCTTTTCCCCTTGGATTGATGGAATGAGTTTGTCCCAACAACTTTGGAAATGCTAAATTTATATTTTGTCTTATATCATTTTTAAATGCCTTTCTCTTTCACGACAATACTAGTCAGCAACCCTGAGGGCTATGTTTGACAATATTCTTAATCCTTGCTAACCAACATCCCTGTGGAAATGTTACTGGTTTAGTTTTTGGATCTCTTTCTGAATATATTATCAACCACCACATGTTATTTGTTTTGAATAAATAACATGAGAATCTACATAAATAAGATATAAATAAATAACTCTTTTATAATGTAAATGATACTATGTAAAGACCAAATTAATTGTGCATCAAAGTTACTCGTTTGACAACATGCATTGTTTATGGTCATTGGAGCAGGTTTCATCTTCTTCTAGAGTTCGATGAGGAGAAAATAAGTTGTTGAAGATGCCTAGTTGGTCATAATAGGCAGTGGTGGAAAACTCATCCTAATGACATTATGGCCGAGACTTGTCTGAATGATGATCATGGAAGTTACTCTTGAATCGTAAATCTGTCAAAGGTTCTCGCTTGATTACAAAGTAAATTTCTTCTCTTCTCCTTTTTGCTTCATTGAAGAAAAACAAAAATAGTGATTTTGAGTCCTTTATGTAATATTATTCTAAGAGTTGAATTCTTCTTTTGAATGTGTTGTGTTGGTCGGAAATTGATTTTGATTGGCAATGAATCATGCATTTATAGCTTCTTTCTAAATTGCACTTTCAACCATTTCTTGGTAATTTTGAGGGAATTCATCCAAAGAGTGGTGTTCTATCATCTATTTGAGCGAGGAGGATATGAATCATGATACAGTAAGACATTGATTTGGTTAAAGTTACTACGTTTAGGCAGTATTGGCCATAGTTAAGAGGTTTTGATTGGTCAAATTTTGTGAGTTAATGAGATTGTCTTGACAGGTTACACCAAAAACTTGTTTCTAAAACATTTGAGGCACCCTGAGGGGTATAGAGGTTCAGAAAAGTTCTTTCTATTCTTATTTACTCAAGTAGAGGACCTGTAATTATTTTGGCAGTTCATCTTAGCATAGATGATAAGAAACATAATATGATATTTACTAATATTTTTGTAAATAATATATCGGTGGAAATAATTTGGCATGTTTTAGAAGCCTTTCTCTGAATCACTTCACTTGATTGGCTAGTCTGAAAGGGTTTCTAGCATCCAAGTTTTTTGTCTATCTCACCATATTGGGTAAAATCAACTAAGCCATAAATACCCTCTCCAATGGGCACATTCATTGTTTCAATTTCAAATGAGAATGTATCACTAATTTGAGACATATAAAAGACATTATTACTACGACTTTCCACTTTATCATCTCCTCATTGGAAAAAAAAGACATTTTTACAAACTTGTTTCAACATGAAGACTATTATGGTGAATGCAACTATGAAGTGGTAAATACATACAATATGATAAATATTTAGATATATCCTTAGCTCCTTCAGCATAAAATAAGTGCCCTGATCAAGCATACCTCCATGGACCATCACCCATATTGCCCTCCAAGTCCCAATTGGTTATCAAACTAATTGTAATTTTACTCAACAGCTCAAGCATAAACAATGGAAGAACCTGGAGCTACAACTGGGGATGATTGTTCCACAGATATGCACTCGCCTCTAACATAAATGAGATGCATTCCATTGTTTGGTAAGATTACCATCAATGCCAAAATCAAAGGCAAAACCAAATGCCAGAGATACAAAACCACCCATTTCAATTTTCAATTGATTCAGATGCAATCCAAAAGGAAGAAGAAATAAATCTTCTTCTTGTGCCTTTTTCCCCTAGTATTTCTCCTGATTCATTGAATCCGTTTCTTTCTCCTTCTCTCTTACACCATTTCTTTAGAAATTCAACTGTCTGTGTCTTATCAAGGCTCTATGCTTTCAAATTTTTTTTAAGCAGAAACATATATAGTAAGTGGAATGGTAGTTAAGTGTTGGAGCTCACTAGTACCATGCCTGGACAATGTGATTTGTTGTCCACAACTAGAGACAATGTTTAATATCCTTATTGGGAAGTCTAACAAAATAAATGTGTGGCTTATTTGAATACAACAGTTGCAAATTATTGATTTTTAGACGTTCAAAATATCTTGACAAGTGAGGGAGAAAGTGAGATTCTTCCTTTGATTTGTTCTTCTCAACCATCAAATCTCACTAAAGGCTGTAGTCCTATTAAGAGCATAAAATAGGTTGAACAACAAATTAATGGGAGTAAACTTTTGACTGGTTGCAAAACAGTGGATTTAGTGAAAGAATATTGCAACACTAATTATCAATCTGCCATCTCAAAAGTTGCAAGAATACTTTCTTTGAAGGTGCCTAGGTTAGTTATTCTAGATGATGTGTGAGTGTCATCTGTTAAACAACTTGTAGTGAATCATTTTGAGAGTGTTTTATTTCAATGGATGGCAAGCCATATTACCTCTAAAAAATCCAAATTATTTCTCAGAGTTCTTTTCAATTGCAATGTGAATAAAGTATGTGATATATTTTCCATAAACCCTTTAAAGGTGGCAAGAAATTGTATTTTTTCAATGTTGGCTATTTTTTCAACACTCTGACCCAATGCATAAGAACCTTCTGCTGTAAGTATGCTGCTCATTCACTGTGGAAAATGTCACTGGTCTAGGGTCTCTAACCACAAGATCTGCCCCTCCTCTTTGACTTCCATAGGCTCCTTATCAAGCTGATCCAAAACTGGTCCTATCTAGGATCCAACACCTACAAAAACTTCATCAAAGACACATACCTTGTTCACTGTTTTGCTGTAGCTCCACTTTTGCAATCTAGGCCTGGTTGGGGCATATAAACCAGTCTCTAACAGTCCTCTAATTTCTGCCCAAAATTGCCTTAAGGAGGCATAGACACCCTTTTATGAAAGGATATGACCCTCATTGATGATGTTGGGCTGTTATAGCCTCCACCATCTCTTCGACCTCCCTTCAAACAACTGCGGCACCCTACAGCAAGGATGTGTAGGGCTGCGACATCCCTTCTAAGAGTCTGCCCACCTTCCTTTCACCTCAAAACAACCCTACCTTACTTCAACCTTCAAGAACAACACTTCAATCCTGCACTCAGCTCGGACCCTTCTCCAGGTACTCGGTCACCTTCTTGCGGCCCTAAAACAGACTTGTTCCCACGCTGGTATGCCCTCTTCTCACTGCGGCCAAATCAGAGATATGTATTTTCCCTTCAACGCTTATGTTTGTGTTGTGTTGCACAAGGATGGATGCTAAAATGAGGATCACACACGTCTTATTTATAGCCTTTTAAGCCTCCATGAATTTTCTTGAAGAGACCCATCTATTGAAACCCTTTTACACCAAGCCTACATGACTTGGCAACCAATAATTACCTATTCAACTTCAAAAATTCATTTCTCTCTAACAAAAACTCGGATCCGAACGATTCTCGATGAGTTGGAATCGTATCATCGAGAACTATCATCCTTATCCATCACATGTCAATTTCTCATCATGGTTTTGGCCCAAACACAATGGGTGAAAAACCCCCAAGCTTGGATCTCAAGCCCACAAGCCCATTTGTGGCGCTTTGACCTCCAACCCTCGATCACTAGGGTTTGGAGTACCTCCCAAGCTACATAAAAAATCAACAAAAAAAATATCCAATATCTAAGTTGTTGTAAATATAAAATAAGAAAATATCTAATATCTGAGAACAGGTCGTAACAACTAGGAAACTAGTTCAAGGAAGAAAAGGATAAGAACATGAATAGTTAGGTAAAACTGAGTTGTAAAATCCTCGTAATGAAGGTAATGCATTGATTAGCTTTTTGTTGTGGAAATGGAAAAATACACTGAGTAGTTTTATATCTATGAACATTAGAAGAGGGGGAAAAGATGAAACATGTAGTTTTCCAGTCATATAGTTGGATGAGTAAATAGCCAACTTTTATTTTAGATATATCTTTTTTACAATCATTTTTTTTGCATGGAGCATTCCAACATGAATGATGTTTACTATTGAATTTTGTTTTTAAAGGATGCTAACTCACATTCCCCAATAATTTGTTAATCTCTTTTGTTGAGCAATAAGATGAATCTAACCTGTGACTTTTGAGAATTTGGATTATCTAACAAGTTACTATTGTGATGAACTTATATCATATTTTTCAATTTTTATTTATGTACTTTATGTATTACTAGGATTAAGGTTCACAAAGGAAGGTATGAGACATTCAAGGATGTGCATATGACATTTTGGAGCTTAATTTCTCCCATTTTCACTATCTAATTTTACCATATGTTTCAAGCATATATATGGCTGATGCTTTTCTTTAAATTTGCGTTGAATGATCAAATTCATTTAGAGAATAGTAGAACAGAAAAATGAAAAACTGATCAGTTGTCAAATCCAGTGAAAAATTAGTATGATTTTAGTATGAATATTTTCATTGCTAGCCATAATTGTGCCATAATTTCTGCATATGAACTGTGTTAGAATGTAGAAATGTCCCAACATTTCAAGTGGACACTATGCCCATCATCAGGGGATCCAATACCTTCTGCACCCATCATCAGGGGATCTAAATGAAGCTTATGTAGTAAGAGGCTTAGTGAATGGCTATAAAAAATCCAAGGCATGGAAAGTTGGATAAGTTACAAGTAAAAATGAAGTATGCTAGAATTTAGAAAAAGATATCAGATAATGTGAGGTCTGCGATCAATTTTGTAGTAATTTCCAGTTTCCAAGAGCTCCTAAGGTGGGTCTTAAAACTTAAAATACTGCTCAAAATTGGATTCCTGAAGATCATATTCCCTTTTGGAATTTTGGCAATCTGAACTGTCTTCAGGGGCACCAATGACACCATCATATGTCCTGATTTTAATTTCATTGTATTCTTTATCTATGAAATTTGAGACAAAGGGGTCATTATGCACCCATTTTTCAACTTTTGAGCCATTCAACCCCATTGTATCAGGTGTAGGTCTTTTAGCAGTGTTTTCTTTGATAAGGCAGACAACATCATTATTGATAGGTTGATCTCCACTTGGCTCAAAAACAGTGGCACTCTTTGAGCATAAATTATTCTCCCACAACTACACAGAGAATAATATTGAAGTTAACACCCTAGCCAAGGCATCAGCCAAATCGGCAGCAAGCTAGCTGATAATTGACATGTACAAGGGAGAACAACATTCTAGCTCCACCAAAAAATTACACTAGAGGTTATTCTCCAAGTACCTGTGATGAGCTTGCTCCTTTTCAGGTACCTTCTTGTCTTTCCCAATGAAAGAAGTTGAAAGTTCTGAATTTGAAAAACAACTCTCTCACGGGAGTTATTGAACTAAATTTTACAAGCCTGTCTGGCCAAATTTATTTGGATTTAGCTAGCAACAATTTGTATGGTAGTATTCTGCCTAGCTTGTGGACTTGCAAAAATATCCATTCTGTGAGCCTGGCAAGAAACAAATTAAGTGGTGAAATCCCTCCTGGCATGACATCCCTTTAGGTTCTCTCTTTTTTTCTGTACAGTGTCCCTTTTCTCCGCGCCTCAGCAATATTCAAAGCAGAGATATGTCAAAATATGCATGTTGATATCTCAGCTGGTTCAAAATACAGTATAAGGATATTCAACATATGGTGATCATAGCTATTGCACAATCTCTCCCTTCTAAAATTAGTTATTTTTTCCTCATAGAAGAGCATCTTATGCTTGCAAACACTTTCTGCTGGCACTCTACTGTAGATAACTATGTTGGCCTGCAATATTGGAGAGATGTACTTGAAACAACCTTATATATCAAATATTCTACTTCCAATACTTCAAATATTTGAATGGAATTATGTGGCATATCACCATGCAAAGCTTTTGTTAGAGATGAACCTTACTCTGAATTCACAGAAACCCATTCAGCAACTTTGGATGCACGTTTTCTTTGAGACATCATGCAAAAATCCAAGGTTGACAGGATCAATTTCATTATACCTGTAGCTTCATGGCACTGACAGTGCACATGAGTATTTCCATAAATATGAGCGGAAGCATTCCCATAGAACTTGAGATTTACAAGTTCACCAAACTTAAAAATTTATGTATGGGCATCTTCAGAAAATTCACCATAATGACGGGTAACTCCACTAAATATTCAAACCCTTCTTTATCCAACTTGTCATAAGTATCACAAATAGGAGGGGTCTTAAACATTACCATTTTATGACTGCTTCATCCAACTTGCAGCGACAGATAACTATGTCTATTAGTACTGGAGGTATGTTTATCACTTCCACCAGCATCCAGGAAAAAAAACATACCCTCACGGAGTCGACGATCAATTTTGTAGTCATTTCCAGTTTCCAAGGGCTCCTAAGGTGGGTCTTCAAACTCAAAATACTGCTCAAACTTGGATTCCTAAAGATCATATGCCCTTTCATAATTTTGGAAATCTGAACTGTCTTCAGGGGCAGCAATGACACCATCTTATGTCCTGATTTTAATTTCACTGTCTTCTTTATCTATGGCATTTGAGACAAAGGGGTCATTATGTGCCCATTTTTCAACATTTGAGGCATTCAACCAGATTGTATCAGGTGCAGGTATTTTAGCAGTTTTTTCTTTGATAAGGCAGACAACATCATTATCGATAGGTTGACTTCCACTTGGCTCAAAAACAATGTCACTCTTTGAGCATACATCATTCTCTCACATCTACACAGAGAATAATACTAAATTTAACACCCTAGCCAAGGCATCAACCGAATTGGCAGCATGCTAGCTGATAACTGACATCTACAAGGGAGAACAGCATTCCAGCTCCACCAAAAACCTACTCTAGAAGTCATTCTCTAGGTACCCTTGATGATATTTCTCCTTTCAAGTACCTTCTCATCTGTCCCAATTCAAGAAGTCAAAAGTTTTGAATTTGAAAAAAACTCTCTCACGGGAGTTATTGAACTGAATTTTACAAGCCTGCCTGAACTAATTTATCTAGATTTAGCTAACAATAATTTTTCTGGCAGTATTCCGCCTAGCTTTTGGACCTGCATAAATATCCAGTCTGTGATCCTGGCAAGAAACAAATTAACCAGTGAAATTCCTCTTGGTATGGCATCCCTTCAGGTTCTCTCTTTTTTCTCCATCTCAAACAGCAGTTTTATCAATATTACAAGTGCCCTAACAGCTCTGCAGGACTGTCATAACCTTACCACATTGGTTTTGTCAAATAATTTTAATGGGGATATGATTCCAACTGATACACATGGATTTCCCATGCTCTGGACATTAAGTCTTGGAAATTGTGCTCTTTCCGGGCAAGTTCCAGTTTGGCTCCTGAAATGTCCAAATTTACAGGTCTTGGATCTTTCCTGGAGTAATCTCAATGGAGTTATTCCTATTTGGTTAAACACTCTTCAATATTTTTTTTATTTGGACATGTCAAACAATTCTCTGTCAGGACAAATTCCAAATAAGCTTATGGAGTTACCTAGTTTTAAGTCAATACAAAAACCCCTGTATCAGCTCAAACTCCCTTTGAGCCCTCTTTATATGTAAAGCAAAATAAAAATGCTTTTGGGCTGCATTATAATCAGTTGTCTAATCTTCCCCCTTCTCTATACTTGGCCAGAAACAATCTCAGTGGCACTCTAAGCCCTGAGATTGGGCAGATGAAAATGCTTCATATTCTAGATTTGAGTTATAATAATTTCTCGGGGATAATCCCAGACACACTGTCTAACTTGACAAATTTGGAGACCTTAGATTTGTCAAACAATAATTTTTTTGGAATCATACCACCATCCCTGAAGGATCTCACATTCCTAGTAAGGTTCAATGTCTCTAATAATCACTTGCATTGGTTAATACCTTATGGACATCAATTTTTGATACCTTTAACAAGTCTAGTTTTGAAGGAAACTTTGGTCTCTGTGGCCAGCCTCTTACTACCACCTGCAGTCCGCCTGTGTCAATACCAAGGTTACCTATTGCTGCACACAAAATCAATAGGCTAGACAAAAATACCATTCTTGGCATAACCATGAGTGTTGGTGTTGGGATTTCTTTTCTTTTGGCTGCGGTTCTTTGGAATCAATCAAGAAGACAGGTAACAGAGCAGGGAGTTGCAGACAAGATGGATTTTGACATGCCTCATAGGCTTTCTGACGCCTTGGGATATAACTTGGTGCTATTATTCCAGAATCATTGTCATAAGGATATTGCTATTGCTGATCTCTTGAAAGCTACTAGTAATTTTTAGCAAGAAAACATCATTGGTTGTGGAGGCTTTGGATTGGTATATAGATCCACTCTGGAAGATGGCACAAAAAATGCAATTAAAATATTGACAAGAGAATGTGGTCAGATGGAGCATGAATTTAAGGCTGAATTAGAAGCTCTATCAAGAGCCCAACATAAGAATCTAGTGTCATTGCAAGGATACTTCAAGTATGGGAATGATAGACTGTTGATTTATTCCTATATGGAGAATGCGGGTTTGGTATATTCTATGAGCCTTGACGCTTTAAAGACCATCATAATTTCTATATATTTGTGTCAATTAGACGTGTAATAGCTCTATTCTCCAAGTAACCTCATGGTGTCATCAACGGTGCATCATGATAATAATATCTCCAAGTTTAGTTTCAAAGTGTCTTCACAAGATGCTCCAAGATGTCGTCAAGGTGCTCCAAATAGATCTTCAACAAGATATCTTCTACTTCTTCTTAGGGTGCTCCAAGTCCGTAGGCCTTAACTCTTCTTCAACATCCTACTCCTAAAATGTCTCCAATATTGCAAAGAACAAGCAGTTATAGGCCTTCAAAAATACCTTAAAATAAATTCACCAAACAATCCCTTCAAGCCTATTATTATTTCACTTCAAATAATGCCCAAAGTCTGTTCTAAAGCTGCTAACCATTGTCCTCAAGATAAAACAAGTTTTCTTCAAGCCTTCTAAAAAATGTTTGCCAAGATCATCTTCAAAAGGAATCTAAATTATGTGCAAGAGGCTTCGACTAAGTACACATGGTCTTAATTTAGAGCTCTTAGCCTAGAATGTGTCGCAAAAAAGAACTGATCAAGCACCAGATTCACGTGTAGAGGTCAAGAATAGGTTCAAGTCTAAATACTGAGATATACCTTCTCACCAAGCTCAAAATGTTTCCCACAAGTCCGAATGGCCTTTTGTCCACACACAGGTCTGAACTCTTGAGAAAATCTGAGATACGAGTTGTAGATCTGAGGAATATATACGATGAGCCCTCCTCACAGGACCAAGCTGCCAATTAGCTTGTTTGCTGGAGGTTCAAATCTCCATATAATATCCTCAAGACCAAAGTTGTTTGAGGATTGCAATTCACAACAGTGTTTTAGCTTTGTCCACAGCTCCAGTTTCCACTGGTCCAAGGGTTTTGTAACTTCCTCTTACAGGTTTGAAGGTATGGAAATTTTTGTTACAGGTCCAAAATACAAAGAGTATCTTGCTGTCTTATCCACCGAAATCTTCAGAGAAATGCGAAGTCTGGACTGTCCAACAAATAAATCTAAGCCAAGATTCTATACAGTCTTAAACTGCTATAGTTACTACACATGAATCACTATAATCTTCCACAGTTCAATCAAGAAGTTCACCACAAAAAATACTAGTGTTGTAGCTTGGTTTGCAATCCGAAATTTTGTCTTCTAGCACAATTCTTATCACAAGTCCAAAGGAATAGATAACTATCATAGATTTTTGACCCAAACAAATTTTATTCCTCGACTTCCAAGTCACTCTGTGGTTATACCCTACTTTTTTCACCTCATCCTCAGGTTTGTCTAGATGCATTTGAGATCGGTATCCTTCCTGGATCTATTGTTGTTGTGATATCCCTTAAATTTACAAGTTTTCTCCAGTGGTCCAAAAGACTTCCTACTTTGCCCCCTTGTTCCTGAACTTTGACAAAACATAGTAAATAAATTCACATTTATAGCAATTTCAACAACTAGACAAATGAATGTAGACATGAGACCATCCATCGAGTATAGGTTCCTTTGTGCATGAATTGTTATGATGTATATGCATGTCAAGTAATAGCATCACGGTTGCTTGTATCTATTGATTAATATGCGCTTCTTTTTTTCTAGAAAACATTTGATCAGTAATAATATTACCGTATCTGTACTTTCTTGATAGTCATATTACAAGTACTAATACACATAACCAAAAAAACTGCAGTGGCCCAATCTCAAAAATTGAAGTGCCAAAATTTGTTGCTGAATTAAAACAAATTTTTGAAATCCATTAAAAAGCCCACATTGTATGAGACCTTGCCTTCAAATTTAATTATCTGGCAAATAAAACAGGGGTGCACTGCATTAAGAACTTGAGCAACATGCTGTGGCCCAATAAACTTGATAAATGTCCCAACTTTTAGTGCTTTGGAATGCCAAAGTACTACATTTTAACTATTAATTTCCATGAGGCTTCATAACTTATCTTGCTCAAATATACTCTGTGTGTAACCATTTTGCTTCCTGCTCTTGCCCAAGGTCTTGTGAAAGTGCTTTCTCACAAAACATCTTTGACCTCAATCTACTCTATTCCCCATTCTTAACTTCATGTTCAGCATCAGTCGTGGAGATATTATCTTGATCTTTACCTTTCGATGCAAACTTAGCCTCTTCCTATAATTTTTTCACCTGAGCAACATGTTTCTTCCCAGAAAGATGCGTGTCAAAAATAATTTGACTGTCACAAACTGCATTACACAGAGTACATACCTTAACTTCCGTTATTGCAGTGCCAGCTTCCAATAACCTTTGTTGTTTGGTAGCTATGTCATTTGTTGCTTTTGCTTTAAATTTTCTTTTCCCAGTGTTAGAATTATAAAATTCCCCTTCTGATATTTTAATTTTGTCTAGATGTTGTGAGCTTCGTACTGAATTTTATTGTAAAAAACTAAGGAGTGGAGGTTTATATTTATACTAGTTTACCATGTTTTAAAGGAAACGTCCTTCTCGAAGGGGAGGCCAACATGCGTGCCAAAGTGCAGGTCGGCTCACTGTTAGGTGTAATTTTCTTAGTCTTAAAAATTCAATATCTCACAAACTACTAGGAGTTTCAGGACAAATAAGGGCTCATTGGAAAGGAAAAAATGCACTCCATAAGATAGTATAGGAGAAAATTTGGAAGGATGCCTCTAAGGTGGTAAAAAAAAAATTCTTTGTGACTATCCTTAATGTTTGTGTGCGCCTTTGTTGAGAATTAGGTAGGGCTAGGTTTAATTCAAATTCTCTTCTTGATAATTACTTGTGAGCATACTTATTTTACTTATGTCTTCTATTCTTAGCTTATTATGTCTTTCATCAAGTCAATTACCAAAACACAAGAGACACAAATTTAGGCTCTTCGAGCCAGGGCCAAAACCTCTCCCTCTTGGAGAGGAAAACCCACAAGAAATTCTTATTATAGACTTTTAGATGACAAGTGCCATGGCCATGACACAGACCCTTGACCCTTGTATGCCTCCAAGACCTTGTCACCGCTTCTTCATTGACTCTTTAAGCTGATCCTTCTTTTCTGCACCGTCCTGCTCTTTTCTACACTAGGACTAGAGAGCTCAGTATAACTGTATTTCCCTTCTCCTACTGTATGTGATCCTTACTGAGATATCAACACCTTGTTATAGAATATCCTATGCACACCTTGCACCTTCACTTCACCTTGCTCATTGATCTTCAACATACACACACGTCTTATTTCATTTCGATGAATAGTCCACCATTTTCATACTCTAATGATACCCTTGTGTTGCATTACTTCGTTGAGAACACTTATTATACTTAGCACTTCACACAATCCTATAACTACTAAACACAGTCCTGTCACTTCTTCTCCTTCAAGAAATATATCGAGGTCTTGTGGGAGAAGTCATCTGTAAAATTCATGTAATAGGAACATCCTCCTAAGGATGTCATAGGTAGCATACCAGATAAATCAGAATGTATCAACTGCAAGATATCAGTTGTCTTTATGAAACTTTAGGGGAATGGTCCCCTTGTATGCTTCCCTTTGGTACAACCCTGACATATACTTTCATGATCATCTTTAAATTCAGGCATCCCTATCACCACCTTCCTTACTTCAGGAAGGGCTTTGTAATTAAGATGTGCAAACCTCCGATGCCATAACTCTATTTGAAGAATTGTATCACATCACATAGCCCCTAATGGACTTCCTCCAATCGAGTAGAGTTTATCAACTCTAAAACCAATAGTAAGAGCTTCTTTGAAGTTCCTCTTCTAGATGCGTACCTTTCCATCGACGAATGCCACCTTGAACCCTTTGTCTTCCATTTCCGAAATAGACATAAGGTTCTTCTTCAAATTAGGTACGTACAACACATCTTGTAAATAGACGACCTGACCTTGAGATAGATGAAGGGTCACAGTCCCTATCCCTTTCATGAGATATGTGGCATTATCTCCAAGGATAATTTCTAAATTAGTATCCTTCTCAATCAAATCAGAGAGGGGTTCTTTATAACCAATGAGGTGCCTTGAAGCACCACTATCAATCAACCAGACATCCAGGGTGTTAGGAGGAGATGTAGCAAAGAGGGCAGATACAAGAATATATTCATTTTTATTATTGTCAACAACATTAGACTCATCGTACCTAGAATTTCTTGACCCATTGAAAGGTTGCCCATTTCCACTACGATCAGAGGGAGCCTTCCTTTTTCCTTTGAACCTTTTGTTCCTTTGATTTCCATTCCCCCTAAAGTTGTTGTTGTCATCATCCTTGGGAGAGTCCCTTATATTGGGGCACTCTCTTGCATAATGACTAGACTTGTTACAAGTGTAACATCCTCCCTTCCTTCCTTTGGGCCTCGCTCTACCATGGTTTTGATTTCTCGAGCCATCATGGTTCTTCTTCTTTGCTCAAGTAGTGAAGGCAGTAGGGTCACCTCTATTTCCATTAAAGGGATGATCTCTCTCCATAATTCTTGTCTCCTCTTGAGTGCATCTAGTCAAAAATTCATCAAAATTAGGAATCATCTTATTATTAAGAATCGTAGTATTAAATACACACCAATCTCGGGGAAGTCCTCCAAGAGCAATGAGGACGAGCTCTCGATCAACTACTTATCCTATGGCAAAGAGATCATTCCTGATTTCTGTGAGCCTCATAAAATATGATGGATGCTCATGAATCTTCTCCTGCACATAGTCCATGAAATCTTGATCTTCTAATACCAAATCCAAGGACATCTTCATGCATGATAAGCAGACTTTTCAGTCAACTTATCATCAAACCATTGGTCCTTGACAAGACTTCTTCTTCAGTGATTTATTTTCACACTATCTTGGACTTTGTCTTCACCTCAGCTCTGATACCATGTTAATTTTAGATAAACATGGTATGTTCTATATGCTTAATGCATTTTTACTTTAATCTTTCTTATAGGCCCAATTCAACACATAAACATGAAAGTAAAATGTCGATAGAACATAATAATAGATCAACAGAAGACAAGCCAAATAGTGTATATTAGATTTTACAAATTTTCTTGTCCAGCAACGATAGAGAGTGATGTGCGTTTTGACAGTCAACAGGATGCATCAGCCAACAAAGACTTTCTCAACATCAGATCAGCCAACCTTCCAAGCGTCACAGACACCCCTCAAAGATAGCTCCAAAATTCAATGCATGTCAACAAAAGAATCCCTCATCCAAATTTTTGACATCATCCATATTTTCGACATCCATTTCTGACATCATTTCTGGCATCCATATTTCAGGCATCATCCATATTTTTGGCATCCATTTCTGACATCCAGATTTCCAACATCATCCATATTTCCAGCATCCATATTCACACGTGGGAGAGAGAGAAGTCCCTTCTAGGCTATACAAACCAATCAGATCATGAGGAATGTGTGTGATGAGATGATGATGAAATGGACATCATATCTCTCCAATTTATATCAGTTAGTGAGGGTGTGTGACACATCTATTCGGCTTCTGACCCTACATTACAAATCTAGTAGACGTAGCACATGTGTGGAAAATAAAATTAAAATATATGTTCTTCTCATCCAAACAAGATGATCTTTAGATCAATCTTGCACCTCTCCGAAAGAGGAATCCAAAAAAGATATAATCATCATCATATGAGCAGTGCAACCTGGAGTTTGGACCTAGTTGACCAAAATTAACAGTGTTACTACTCTGAGAACAGAACATGATGGTTAAATACGAAAGGCCACTCTAAACAAATTAGCAAATTCTTACAAGATTATCGATACTTTGTTTTGGACACAAGATTTTTTTTTTTTAATGGTCTAACAATATTTACTTAGAATATATCTCAACATATATTTATTACTTATATTCTACATAAGCCACATATTATTGAAAAAGTAATCTGCAGGGTTGAAATTGTCAGCATAAGTTTCAAGTTATGAGTCAATATATTACTTTCCATTTATTTCACCTCAGGCTTATTTTGGGCAAGCAAATGTTTTACGAATGCCAGACACGACATCGGTGGACAGGTAAAAAAAAATTTTATAATTGCAATTCTCATTCCATGATATCCTCTCTTTACTGTTTGATTGTATTTTGGACGTTTCTTTTGATTTTGTTTTGTCGTTTAACTGTGAAATTGAAAATACTTGGTATCATGTCCATTTAAACAAAAACCAAAGCTTGGAGATGAAATTAGTATTACACGATATTTATTGGAATCCTTATAGCTATTTTGTGGTAAAATATTTTCATGAATATCAGAAAAGTTTGCTTTCATGTTGTTATTTGAGCACATGTTGTTTATATACTTGACCAAGTTCATGTGTTAGAAAATGAAATGTTTTTGTGAATAAAACGACAAGGATTAAACATCATATCTTGTATTATTTGTTTTCACAAGTTATCTACAACTTGAGTTTTTTAGCATATAACTTAGTTGACATGATTTTTCCTAAGCTTTCCCTGAAGGTTGAATACTAAATTACTAAGGTGTTTTTTTCTATATATGGTGACATTTTATTTGCTTTGTTTATACAGGTCATCTGGCCACATTATAGTGGCCACTATCGCCCAAATGAAGAAAATTTGTTCGAGTTTCTTACTTGTATGGGGAAAAATTGCTTTAACATTGCTGATGTTGAGGTATATATCATATAAACTTTTTATAGCCAAATTTACTTCATATTATAGTGTTCATTGTCATTCATGTCTTACACTCTGCATTGTATTTTATTTTGTTTTTAGAAAATGAACTTAGTATTGATCGTAAAAAGCAAAAATTGAAAAAAGAGGAGAGCAATAACATTGGAGCGACAAATGCAAAAAAAGGGAGAGAAGAAAACTAATCTGGTGATACCTTTAGAGCCAATATCCCGCATAAGACACACATATAGATATTGATGTTCAGGTCTTCAGAGTTGGTGAATTCACGTGCAATGCCTTGGAAACGAAATGATAATGTTTTGAAGTGATGAAACATCATTTCATGTGTAAATTATAGTCCAACCAATATTAAGTTGGAAACTCATTGTAAGACTTTAACATTTCATATAATATAATTTATGTGGTTGAAATTATTTATAATTTCACTTGATATTGTTTAGTGTTATAATTAACATATGCAACTTTATGTTTTCATATTAGATGAACATGCACATTGTATGATATTTTTTAAACCATACAAATTAATTTATGTTGATTAATAATGAACACGTAAAATCAATTTAAAACTACTAAATTAGTAGTTTTTAATTTAGTCATTCATAATGATTATTAATGAAAGTAAATGAAATGAATATAAACTACCAAATTAGTCGTTTATATAATGAATATGAAACTACCAAAAAATGATAAATGACCACTGCAAATGATAAATTTGTGATTACAAATAATGACTAAATTTCACATATATACGACTATTAGTAGCTAATTTACAGTATCTTATAATATAACCAAAAAATTAGTCATATTTCTTTAGTCATTAATTAGTTTCAAACAATGACTAAAATGTGCATATATATGACTTTTAGTAGCTAATTTACAGTATCTTATAACACGACCAGCATTTTGGTCATTAATTGGTTTTCTCAGGTAATTATATAGTAATATATTTTGTTGTATATTTGGTCATTAATTGTGACAATTAATGACCAAATCAATGATTAAAACAATGACCAAATCAATGACTAAATTAGTGACTAAATTAATGACCAAATATACTACTAGACAACGAAATTGAGATAACCAATTAATGACTAAGCTAAAAACGACTAAAAGTTGGTCACGTTATAAGATACTGTAAATTAGCTACTATTGGTCACCGACCGAAAAATAGTCGTTTATATGCAAATTTTAGTCATTTTTTTAGTAATTAATTAACTATTTTGTACTAGTGTGTTATTCACACATGGTATTTACCCTGGTATTGTAAGTGAGATCCACCCATGGTATTTATCCATCCATGGAATTTACCTGTGGTATTGTAACAAAAAAAGGCTATAAGTAACAAGACACATTTTGTAAAAGGACATATTATCCACCACAATGTAGCTTCTATAGTTATTCTTTGTTTTAATAAAAAAATTCTTTGTGGTTTTATTTATTGTTTGTTCTCTCTTTTTTTCTCACATTCTAATTTTGCAGATCATGCCAAATGCATTTCAATTTTTCAGATCTTGGTGGCCTCCCCCCAAGATCCGGATCACCACCCCCAAGGCAAATGGCATAGTATAAGCTTTCAAAAAATATTGGAGAATGTGCTAACAAAAGTATGCAATGTTAACATAAACAAATGGGACCTACGCATTCATGTTGTTTTCTGGGCCTCCAGATCTACTTGCGAGAAGTTGACTGGACAAACCCTATTTCGATTAGTATATGGACAAAAAGAAGTAATTCCCATGGAATATATTGTGCCTTGTCTACATATTTTCACAATAATGAATATGGCCGACAGAGACATAATGGAGCAGCGATTGGCACAGTTGGTCAAGATGGAAGAGGATCGCATCATCGTCAGATTTCATCAGCAAGTTCAGAAGGAAAGAGAGAAGGCATGGAACAACTGACATATTAATAAAAAGACGTTCAAATATGTGGACTTGGTTCTAATATACAACAACAAGTTTGTGAAGTTCCCGGGGAAGCTGCAAATGCATTGGTTAGGCCTATATATTGTCTGGGCAGTGACAAACGGCAGTGCAGTCCAACTCGCCAAGATGAATGGGTAATTGTTCTCTAGTCGTATCAACAGTAGATGATTAAAATTATATAGGGCTGACTATGTCCCTAGCAGTTCACAATGACTATATGGCCAGTGTAGATTCTTGATTCTCCCCGCAGATTGGCGGTGGCATAAGGCTATAAATTGGTCGTAGCAACAAGTGTGTGTGCATCAAGCAAGCGAGTTTCAGGAGAGCGTGGCTCTAGTTAGCAAAGGTAGAAATTTTAAAAAATAGTGCATCGATACAGTTCCTCCATTGAAGGATGCCTTGAGAAGCATTAGAGAAACGATTGATGGCGTACCACCATTTTGACTCAAAACGAGTCACCATTTTGTGTTGGGGCGATTTTGGAGCTAGGATCCCCCGTGAAGATAAGACTCCACAGATCGAGGCAAGGAGCGAGAAATGCGAAGTATAATTTTGGTCTTAAGGGCTTTGGGGTGGGTAAAATCCCCTTATTATGTAACGGGATGGGAAGTTTTGTGAACATTGGACTCTACCCATGGTTTGGACCATGGTATTGTAAAAGCCAAATCTATATAAGGAGTCTAGATAGAAGTCATAGGTAGGTTATGGTTGATGAAATGTAATGAATTTGGATGTAATACTAAGTTAGAGTCTTTTTTTCGGTTAGAGGAAAAGGCTCATGCAGTTGTGTGCACGGAGACCTAAGGAAAGACTGCAGTTGTGTGTGCAGTCCCTTGCATCTGTGTGCGCAGGGTGGAAAGTGGATGTATGAGATAGATCTGGATGTTAATCAATGAAATATTGATAAATATTGAGTTATACTGATGTGTTTTATTTTTTCTTACTATTTATGAATGTTTGTGTTGAATAAGGGTCTTATTCTGTAACTAAATAGCGCAGTTCGTTTTATGGTTATTTACTGTGTTTAATGCTTAAATAAGTAACATCACGCAGTCTTTGGGTAAGTTCAACTCTTGTGTTGAACATCGCTTGTGTTACTGATAGGTATGACTTGCAGAGCTATGATAAGAATTAAAATCCCTAAATCCATAGTCCAGTGTCCCTTTGGATGCAGAAACATGGCTCCAGCATCCCCGTATATTTCCTTGGGTGAGACTTTGATTTGTGCAAGAAGGTCGTTGCCGAAAGGGCTAGTAATAGTGGGTTTTGTTGGACGGTGTAGTCACTTCAAACCTAGGTCTAGGCCCCATCAAGCCAACAATCTCCTTGAGTATTGGATCATGTGTTGCGGACCTTTCAAGATTCTTGAGAGGATTCGACCAGTAACCTACCAACTTGCATTGCCTTCGACAATGAAATTCCATAATGTTTTCCATGTTTCATTGCTTAAGAAGTATGTGAAAGATTTTGTTCATGTTTTTGACTAGTTTGTATTGTAGGTGGAGCAAGAAGGAGAATTTCAGTCAGAACCTTAGTTCATTTTGCAATGAACGATGCTCATTCTTTGGATTCAAGCAATTAAGAAAGTTAAAGTGCAGTGGAAGGACTTTGGGCCCGATGAAGCTACATGGGAGATGGATGATCAGATGCGAGCTATGTATCCCTTTCTATTCACTGGTTGAGAGGATGTCTTTTGATATATGTTTTTACGTTGTGTTTTGGTTATTTCTATATATGTGTTGATCAGTGGTTGTCGTTGATGTCAACCCAAGCAGCACCAGGCACTACCCAGATATTGCATGGTAATTTTGACCTACAAAATTAATATATTCTGGGTTAAGAATGCTTTTGATGGTTTCTACTTGTCGATATGTTTCCGTTGATATATGGCACGCCACGTAGTTCTTCACATTTTGAGAGATATTCATGTTTGAAGTTTGTACCCCCAGTTAATGGGCTAAAACCCGATGGGGTTGTGGAATGGGTCATTGAAAAGTCATAGTTAATATTTTTTAAGCTCCTAAAATCCCTCCCACGTTCACTTGTTGAAGCCCCTCTCAACCTAAACATTTATATAAATTTTGATCCTCATATCCTCCTTATGTAGGGATTTCGCTATTTGAAACAGGTCATCGTGGAATTTTCGCTCTAAATTTTTTTTCTACGAAGGTTCAGAAGCTGAAATTTTTTTGAGGCGAAGCTGAAATCCTGAGGAAGATCCTGTAAAAATTTCAGATCAAGGTGCACAATATTTTTAGAGATATGATCTATGGAAGTCACTATTTTTGCAGGCTCATAAAATTCATCTCAAAGAAGTGACCTTCAGAAAATCGTCATAACTCTCTCTATGAGTATCGGATTGGAATTCTGTAAAAAGTGGTAGATAGTGCACGGATAGTATTTTTCACTCTATAAATTTTAGAGCCAAATGAAGAAACAGTGACATGTGGTATGTCGTACAAGTTTGCTCTACTGAAATAGTCCATAATTATGACATTGTGAGAGATTGGGCATAGCTCTCCCTTGAAGAATCCAAATTGGGTTAGACCTATGGCATTGGAAAGATGACTAAGAGGACTACTACAAAACCAAAAATCACATATTAGGAATCTGAAATAACAGAGATACACCAGATTTAATATCGAGCTCCTAGAAGGAAAGAAAAATTTAGATCATGTGTTGTCAAGGGCTGCAAAGGACCAGACTTTCTAGGGAAGCAAAGCAAAGCAAGGTGCAACAGAGGGTAGCATGACAAGATCAGCAACCAAGGTGTAGAACAACAGCAAGAAGTTCATCAGATGAAGTCTTCAAGTGGGCAGCACTACATACAGTCACTGTAAAGGTATCATTTTACTAAGTCATTATAAATACATTACTGTAAAAATTGTACTAGTGTCTATCTACCAAGAGTTGAAGAGGCAGTGTCAGGAAATCTAGGATCATCATTAGGTGGTTGTGTCATAGTTGGGGTTATAGTCTAGTGTATCTTCTTCTTCTACATCATTCTATATCATTGTAAAGTGGACCATTTTCCCCGTACGGGAGTCCATTCTTCTTTTATTCTTCTATAGGGTGGTAGGGTGGTGCTAGGGTGAGTTGTAGCTCATTGGGTGTTGGGGCATCCGTTCAGTTGACTATTGAAGAATATTGGGCATTGGAGCACCCATCCAGTGGGAGCTGGAGAAGAATTATTTTCTAGATTCTAGGAAGTTGGAGCTTTATTTTCAATTGGAGTTGAATATTAAATAATTATTAGAAAAGAATTAGGTGGTTTTTGTCTCGAAGTGGGTTTCCACCTTAAAAATTGTGTGCATTTGTGTTCCTTTTGTTTACTGCTATCATTGTACAAACGATGATAATAATTGAAGATTAACTAATGCTCTAATTGAAAAGAATACTGATTCAACCCCCCCCCCCCCCCTCAATGTTTCCAACAATTGGTATTGGAGCTTGATTCCTTCAATAGCAGTTTAACAGTTGGAAGGAGGTCATGGAGCATACGAAGAATGGTGTACCTCTATTCAATGAAAATAATTATGCATTTTGGAAAGGAAGAATGGAGATCTATCTCTTAGTGCAAGGTTACGAAGTATGGCTCACTGTTCAAACTGGATTTACATCAACCGCGGATGAACAAGGTAAGAAGAATTTGGTAAATGATGCAAAAGAAAATAATATTATTATCAGTGGGCTTATTTAATCTGATTATCATAAGGTGTTGGGTTGTAAAACTGCCAAAAATGTATGGGACAAGCTTGAGAATATATATGCAGGTGACTCAAATGTCAAAGAAGCAAAGCTTCAAATCTATAGAGAAAAATTTGAGCAACTCATAATGAAAGAAGATTGCAACATTGCTTCATACTTCCAATATGTTGATGAAATAACCAATACTCTTGAAGGATTGGGAGAGCCAGTTGACGAGAATACTATTATATGAAATATTCTTAAAACGTTACCAGGGAGATTCAACCCAAAGGTATCGGTCTTAGAATATAGTGAAAATTTGGAAAAACTCAGCAAAGAGGAATTACATGGAGTTCTAATAGCATATGAAATGAGACTTGATGAAGAAAAAGGTACTTCACATCTAGAAATTGTGTTCGTTGCATCTAAGAAAACCAATAAGGACAAACAACCTTCAATTGAAAAGACATGCACCTGCAAGTGTGAAGAAAAGGGAGATGATGGAGAAGGTATTTCAGATGAAGAATATGCTTACTTTACGAGAAAACTAAAAATTGGTAAGGGAAAATTCAATGGTAAAATTCCATTGATATGTTTTGGCTATGGTGAGGTTGGTCATTTTGCAGAAAAATGTCCGAATAGAAGTGATGACAACTCAAAAGGAAAGAAAGGCTTTAAGAAATTCAACAAGCAAGGATCCAAAAGGAACTTTCTCTCTAAAAAAGATAGCTCATCATCCGATGAAGACAATGACAGCGAAGAAGAAGCCAATGAGAGAGTATTGTTTATGGCCAAGCAAAATAAACAAGAGGTATCAAACAACGAAGAAGAAGGATTGACCATAGAAGAATTTCCTAAGGAAGCAATCAAGCTTATAAAAGAGCTCAAGGCAGAAAAGATCCATTCCAATACTCTTGAAGAACAAGTTCAAGGTCTCAAAATTGAAGTTGAAGAACACAAATGCATTGAAGTGTCACTTCAAAAGAAGTTGGAAGAAAGCAACCAAGAAAGGGAAGAATTAGAAGCTGAAGTAGTCTCGCTGCATAAGGAAGTGAAGAAAGGAAAAGCTATCCAAAACTATGCCAACAACTCAAGGGCATTAGAAGAATTCATCAACAGTCAACGATCTTACAACGACTGAACTAGCATCTGTTACAAAGAAGAAGAAGCAGGACCTTCTACAACAACATACAATGAACCTATGAGATCTGACATGCATGTAGACTTCAATGGAAAATATTCGTAAGAATATCCTTGGAAGACAATTCCTCGACGAAGATTTCCATCTAGGTACCAACATATTTTTTATGGCTACTGTTATTCATGTGGAAAATTTGGTCATAAAGTTGTAGAATGTCGCACGTACCCCAAGAGCAAATACAAATCCAGGAAATTTGTCAAATATGAACCTCCCAGGGCTCAGTGAAACATCAATCGATTTGAAAATTTAAGAAATAATATTGAATGTTACAAATGTCGAAACTTTGGACACATAGCTAGAGACTGCAGACTTGAAAAATCCTCCAGAAGAATCTTCAAAGCCACAAAACGAACAAACATGGAAGAAGAAGAAGACTAATAATTGTGCTCTCACTCTCAAGGCTCAAAACAACAAAGATGCGTGGTATGTTGACAGCAGTTGTTCAACACATATGACTGGAGATAGAAGGAAATTTGTATCTCTGAAAGAGAAGAAGAATGGAACCGTATCCTTTGGAAATGATGGATCTTCAAATGTTATAGGATCAGGTATCGTCACTCTCGGAAGCAAAAATGTTATAGCCAAAAAATTTCTATTGGTTGAAAACATGAATCATAATCTGCTCAGTGTTGGACAAATTTGTGATTAAGGACACACAATACTATTCAACTCCACAAAATGTGAAATCAGGAAAGGGAGGTATGGTGAAATTGTGGCTACAAAAAGTCGAGCTCCAAACGACCTATATGTTCTGGATGAAGCAACTAAAGGATGTCTAATAGCTAAAGAGGATGATATAATATTTGGTAGCAATGATGATCGACTAAGTAAGAATTTTTCTACAAAGATGCAAATTGATTTCAAGATGTCTTTACTTGGTGAGCTGACATGCTTCTTAGGGCTTCAAATATCTTAGCAAGGGAAAGGAATATTTATATATCAAGCCAAGTACATCAAGGAAATGTTCAAGAAATTCAAAATGGAATATTTCAAACCCATCCTTAATCCGATGGTAACATGTGGCAAATTGAGCATAGACGACTCATCTAAGGATGTGGATCAAAGGTTGTATAGATCTATGATTGGTAGTATTCTATATGTAACAGCCTCCCGACCAGATGTTATGCAAGCAGTTGGACAAGTAGCAAGTTTCCAAGCAACACCAAAAGAATCACATATTATTGCCATCAAAATAATTCTTCGATATTTAAAGGGAACTACAGGATATGGCTTGTGGTATCCCAAGGGTAAAAATATCATTATTCATGCCTTTACAGATGTATATTGGGCAGGAAGTGTTGATGATCGTGAGAGTACTCGTGAAGCTTGGAATATCTTCGACAGGAGCTTGGGATTCTCCCAAGTTCTCACTAGATTTTCCTTATTCAGAATATAAAGGGGGAGTGAAAGTATGTATAGGTCTGCACGATGGTTGTTTGTCAGGGGGAGTGGAAGTGTGTACAGGTCCGCAAGATGGCTGTCTTCCAGGGGGAGTAACCCTTTTCCATTGATGTCAAAGGGGTAGAGAATTTTGTAGGAAGAGGTGTCATGATTGCAGGGGGAGTACTTGTGTTGCCATCAATGCCAAAGGGGGAGATTTTTGATCAACGGTTGTCATTGATGTCAACCCAAGCATCACCAGGGGCTACCCAAATATTGCATGGGAATTTTTACCTACAAAATTAATATATTTTGGGTCAAGAATTCTTTTTATGGTTTCTACTTGTCAAGATTTTTTCGTTGATATATGGCACGCCACGTAATTATTCACGGTTTGAGAGATATTCATGTTTGAAGCTTGTACCCCCAGTTAGTGGGCTAAATCCCCATGGGGTTGTGGCATGGGTCATTGAAAAGTCATAATTAATATTTTTTAAGCTCCTAAAATCCCTCCCATTTTCACTTGTTGAAGACCCTCTCAACCTAAGCATTTATATAAATTGTGATTCGCATATCCTCCTTATGTAGGATTTTCGCTATCTAAAATAGGTCATCATGGTATTTTCGCTCTAACATTTTTTCTACAAAGGTTCGGAAGCTGAAATTTTTATGAAGTAAAGCCGAAATCCTGAGGAAGCTCCTGTAAGAATTTCAGATCAAGGTGCGCACTATTTTCGGAGATATGATCTGGGGAAGTTATTGTTTTTGCAGGCTCCTGAAATTCATCTCAAAGCAGTGACCTTGGGAAAATCGTCATAACGCTCTCTCTGAGTATCAAATTGGAATTCTATAAAATGTAGCAGATACTGCACGGACTGTATTTTTCTCTCTATAAATTTTAGAGCTGAATGAAGAAAAAGTGACATGTGGCACGCCGTACAAGTTTGCTCTACTGAAACAGTCCATAATTAGGGCATTGTGAGAGATTGGGCATAAATATCTCTTGAAGAATCTAAATTGGGTCAGACCCATGGCATTGGAAAGATGACTCAAAGGAATACTATAGAACCGAAAATCACATATTGGGAATCTGAAATGATAGAGATACAACAGATTCAATATCGAGCTCCTAGAAGGCAAGAAAAAGCTAGATCATGTGTTGTCAAGGGCTGCAAAGGACTAGACTTTCTAGGGCAGAAAATAAAATCAAGGTGCAGAGGGTAGCATGACAAGAGTAGCAACCAAGGTGCATAAAAGTAGCAAGAAGTTCATCACATGAAGTCTTCAAGTGGGCAGCATTGCATACAGTCACTGTAAAGGTATCATTGTACTAAGTCATTGTAAATACATTATTGTAAAAATTGTACTAGTGTCTATCTACCAAGAGTTGAATAGGTAGTGTCGGGAGGTCTAGGATCATCATTAGGTGGTTGTGTCATAGTTGGGGTTATGGTCTAGTGTATCTTATTCTTCTACATCATTCTATATCATTGTAAAGTGGACCATTTTCCCTGGTACGGGAGTCCATTCTTCTTTTATTCTTCTATAGGGTGGTAGGGTAGTGCTAGGGTGATTTATAGCTCATTAGGTGTTGGGGCATCCGTTCAATTGACTACTGAAGAATATTGGGTGTTGGAGCATCCATCCAGTGGGAGTTGGAGAAGAATGCTTTTCTAGATTCTAGGAAGTTGGAGCTTTATTTTCAATTGGAGTTGAATATTAAAGAATTATTAGAAAAGCATTAGGTGGTTTTTGTCCCAGAGTAGGTTTCCACCTTAAAAAATGTGTGCATTTGTGTTCCTTTTGTTTACTACTATCATTGTACAAACACTGATAATAATTGAAGATTAACTAATGCTCTAATTGAAAGGAATACTGATTCACCCCCCCTCTTAGTATTTCCAACAATATGCACACGTCTGTTGTAAATATCGCATCGAGCATTGTTATAAAGCTCCAATAAGTAGTATGATGTTCATGATATGTTGGTTATATTTTCAGTAGATGGATATAATGTAAATGTTGTATCGAGTTTTATTATAAAGCTCCATAGGCAACATGTGTTTTTTGGTTTATAAGTTTCAATGAACATCGAGAACGACATTCCCCCAAGGGGGAGGGTTTTGTAATGACCCATATTTAGTTGGGCCTATGTAAATAAATAAATAAATAATAAACAAGGTTACGGGACACATATTCCAAGTTGAATGTTGGGAAAAACATAGAGATGGAGATCTATGGTGATTAATAAATGGCTATGGAAATTGGAAAATGCATTGGAAATGACAAAGAGACACTAATTGGCATTTTATTTATGAAAATAATGGAAAATATGAGAAAATGAAGGTGAAAGGTAACATAATTGTATGAGGTGAAATTTGAAGGAAAAATAGAGGAAAATTAAGAAAATAGAGGCTTAAATGATAAAAAGGCTTCTGAGGATTAGTTCACATATTTTGTTTGTCTAGTTTTGGAGGTCTCCCTCTATTCTCTCTCTCTCTCACTCTTGCACACTTAGAGAAATCTTGGAGCATAGTTGGAGAATTCTTGGAGCACTCTAGTTTTCATTGGATTTGGACAAAGAATGCAAAGGAAAAGCAGGAAAGTGCAAAGGGATAGCAAGATCAACATCTACAACAAGATTTCCTCGCATGTATCACGTTACATGTATGATTTCCTTTCTATTTTTGGCATTCATGGTATATGAATGTGGTTATTTGGTTATGAACTATCATTGGCATGGAGGATCGTCTAGTTTGATAATGGTTTTTCCTAGCCTTGTCATTTCTTGGATAGCCACGGTCTTGTGGGTTTTTCCACTTGTTTCAGATTGGTGCTCAGGTTCCTTATGGTTGTGGGTTGATTTACTACTTACTGGAACCATTCGTTGGAAAAAACGCTTAGGAGCCCTGTAAAAACTTGGGTTGAGTTACTAGTCTTAGAGCCTTGGTTGGACAAACACTCTAGTGCCTTTAATGGGTTGAATTACTAGTCCTAGAGCCTTGGTTGGACAAATACTCTGGAGCCCTAGAAGGTTGTGGGTCGAGTTATTAGTTCCTGGAGACATGGTTGGGACAAATTCTCTGGAGCCCTAGACAACTTGTGTAGAGACTGATATGGTTGGTGTTAGTGATGTTCGGCCGTGAGGTGGAATCATTGGTTGAGGGTTGAGGTATTTTGGCTTATATAAGCCCTGGTTTGGTTTTGTTTGGTCTATTCCATGAGATCCCATATTCACGCTTGGAATATGGCATGAGGGTGATTGGATCAAAGAGAGATTTGGTTCAGCCTAATCTATGGTTGGGTGGTACGTGGAAGTCCCTAAATTGGTTGGATTTTGCATATGTTAATGAGAGCTCTTTTCCTCTTTTATTTTCATGAGTAATTGTACTTGTTATTATGTGTGATTTGATGGTTGTTCTATCATGGTGTATATGCTTTTCATTTTCTAGTTACATGTTGGTTATAAGATGTATATCGGCTATGGCTTTTGATGTGTTTTGATTTTTTGATGAATGGTTATTGAAAACGTGGGATAATAGATGTTATTGCAGCTATTATGAGTGGGCATTAGACCTTATTGATGATTCTTAGATAAGTATAAACCCCTATGTTTAAATATACAGTCATGGACTATAGATTACATGCTCCCCATTTGTTTGACGAAATGACTGTCATGGTTAGGCCTAATTAGGTCAAATCCTTCATCAAATTTTATATGAATAGATTTCTCAATATTGATTCTAGAAAGTCTCACTGACTTCAGGGCAGTGATCTAGAGGTTGACCTGGAATTTAGGATCACAATCCAGGACTGCATACTTTGAACTAGACATTTTAGGTTCCAACTGCATGAATGTAAGCTTGTGCATGTGGTTGGAGGCTTCCAACCACACGGAGGGCTTGTTGTGGGAACATTTCGTAACCCTGATAAAATAAAAGGGTGTCCAACTTAGGTTTTATCCACCTGGCGTGGCTACTCATCCTTTGAGAGACCTGTAGCGCCAGTAGAATGTTATGAGTTTCCAGTTTGTCTTCCGTAGATGTTCCCACTTCCTTAATGGTATCTAGAATGTCAGGTCATGTCATATTAGCTCCTCCTCTCACGTTTACCCTGACAGGCTGGTGAAACTGGGTAAATGTGGGAGGGTGCACTAGTAGAAAATGATGAAATTAGTGACTAGGTGACTAAAAAAGTTAGTCACCAAAATTATTTCAAGTGAATTACTACTAAATTTGATATTTTAAGTGACCGAACTAAAAATGACTAATTTAGTCTAAGGTTAAAATATACGACTAGATAATAAGTGACCAAACTAAAAGTGACTAACTGAAGTGACTAATTTATTCCATGACTATAATAAATGACTAGATAATAAGTGACAAAATTAATAATGATTAACATAAATGACTACTATAGTCCAAGAATAAAAATATGACCAAATAATAAGTATAACAATTATATGGATTATTCATTTATGTTAATAATTTTTAATTGTGTCACTCTAAAAATGAAGAATTGCAATTTTGATACTGAAGTGTTTCATTTCACTACGAGGGTCTATCAATCCATCTGTAATGTTCAAATTTAGAGACAAATGGGTCTCTGAATCCATCTACAATGTTAAAATTATGAATACCCTTTTGTCTCTAAATTTTAACACTGCATATGGATTCAGATATTCTCAACCTCAGTTTAACCATCCTTTTTCATCGAGGCCAAGCTCTCCTTCACCATTTTATCCAAGGAGAGTGAGGACAATGGCACTTGAGATGAAGGACAAGCAAAAAAACAAACCGGAGAAACTCGTAACTTCTGAAAGCCATAAAAAAATCATAACACATTGAATGTCTTTCTATGATATCTATAAGAATGAAAGGGAAACCAAATTCAGAGATATAGAACTCCAAGAATATTTTTTGTCGCCCCTCACAAATGGCCTCGAGCCATGTGCTAGATGAAACTAAAGGACCTGAACAATGATTAATTAGAGCAGGGGCTAGGGTCTCTAAATCACTAAATGATTTCCCTATCAAATTATTAACTTTTCTTTCTAAAGACCTGGTAGGCCTCAAAACTGAGGCATGGTGACCTTTCAATCTAACTTCCAAATGTGAATGCATAAAATCCTTGCGACTAGCCCAAATTTGTTGAAAATTCCCTCCTCCAATGCGCAATCCACCAACTCCTCCTCCTTCATGTGGGTCTGATAATAAGAAACCAACATCTGATCTGAAAGATATATTTGATGAGTAGTTGTGTGTCTTCAGAGGGTTTATCACAACGACTATCTATGTAATTAAAAAATATACATCGTGTGAATAAAAATCTCATGGTTATCATTTAATCTTATTTTGAATTTTGACAAGGATATCAGAGCCTGACATTGTCCAGAGCCCATTCACTCTTCGTCAAAACTACGCCTCGCTCTAGTCAGAAAATCCACACCCCTTTCTCTGCCTGCAATTTTTCCATGGGCCTATAGGGTTTCTCCATAATTATTGAATTCCTCTCCCATGGTAAATATTTTGTGATGCCCTCTTTAACATTTTAACTCCGTAAAAAAAAAAGTATAACTATAACTATAATTAATAATTAAATCAATATAGATCCATCTTAACTTTAGATTTACCAAGCATCGAGATAGAGGAATCAAATATTTCTTAAGGTGAAAACCTCTCTTTTAAAGTGAAAAAAAAATCCCTCTCGACCTGAAATTAAAATGGATCTAGACTTGTCATATACAATGAAAAAAATAAAAAAATTGAAAAATCAAAATAATTTGCAAATTCAATTACCTTTAGTTTTGAAAAACATTAGACCATTTATAACCTTTAATAACATTAAAAAGTCTAAGATCTAACATTTAATAACTTTAACAAAAATAAAAACATTTATTATTATTCAAATAATGTTTTTTTTGCATAATAATTATGATAATGGTAAAAGTTTTGGGATTTTCATTGAATTTCATTTTCCCACTTGTGCGTATGGCCAAGGAGGATTGGCAGGAAAAACCAGTCAAATGATAATACTCGCAGGAGTTGATTATACATTATTTTCTACATTTTTCTTAATCCAGTCTCTAGGTTTGCAATCCTGGCAGAGTTTTTTGAGTTTTATAGGTATGCAATGCTGGCAGAGTTTTTTGATTCCATGAATGCTGCCATCAGATTGCTTCGGCTCCGCAAGACAATCGGTAGCTTCTGTAACATATGTCCCCAAGTCAATATAAGGACCCACAAGTATGTCTCAGTTTAGCCCGCATATTGTTTCTTGTTCTCTTCTCGTACCTGCAATGCTTATAACTAGAAGACCGTAATAGATACGGTACTAATCACTACAAGGTCGATAAGCTAGTAACAATATTTAGGGTTCTTTCTAACTCCAAAGACTGATTTCTTTGAATGTGTGCTTCAATTCTACTATATCTTCAAATAATAGTAAAACCTAAACTGATTTTCAGGAGATTTATGTATAATCATCTGGCACAAATGAAGCACATTTTCCCCGAAGGATTTTTGTTGGAGAAGACCATGGCACTTGATGAGAAGACATTGTGCATGAAGCCAAACTTGAAAATCACTCTCTTGCACAATGCAGTGCTAATTGGCAAGGACAAGGCCTCCACAGGAAACAACATATTGGTTTTTCGAAAATAATTCCACACCCGCTTAGTTGCATTTGTCAAGGCTTATCCCAAGGCAAGTTTACTCTTGCTATCTTGTATTATTTTTTGGGGTTTCTATATTTTTTGGGTCAAAACTTTCAATAACAAGAGTTTTAAATTTGTATGTACACTGTATGCATTCATTGCAATACATGGATATGATGTTCCAGAGGCAATCCTACCAGATCCATTCAATAGAAAATGCCAACTAACTTTTATAGTCTCCTCCCCACTTCCTCTTTTGATATGTAACAGCCTTTCCCCAGCAATAGGTGTTGCTTCTACTCTGCCTGACAATCATCAAGGAAAATATGAACCCTCTGTGATGTCTTCACTATTACCCAAAAGTTTCCAGAGGCGTTTTTCTCAGAGAACCCTCACACCCCATCCATATGTGGATTCATCATTCCCTGTGCCCAAGCAAGACCCAATTCTGAAGCCTCATTCTGATGTTCCTGAAATAGTGAAAAAAAATTGTGGTGATGAGGCTTCACCATCTCCTATGCCCACGCAAAACCCAATTATGATACCTCCTTCCCAGGTCACTAAAACAGTGAAATCATATGGCGTTGGTGGGGTTCATCCATCATCTTGCCTCTCTCATTTTTATCCAGGATTTAAGAGCCGCTTTTCTTCCATTTTCTGCCCCCTCGCAAATACTTAATACATTAATGAATCTAATGAGATATAATGTAAAGTATCTAATTGTAATAAGACCAATCTAGCTTCCCCCATCTCAAAGTCTTGCCACACTCCCCAAATGTTGCATTCTCACCAGATCCCTAACCCAGATGTTGTAGCCAAAGGTACTATTGATCTTAACACACCTTGCAAAGCAGTACTAGTTTCGGAGAATTCAAGCTCCCCTACAACAAAGGGTTGCTTCTCCCCAGTGACACCAAGGGTTACCCCTCATTCTATTGAATTAAAAAAATCTTATGATGTTTCCTCCACTGATAAAAATCCAGTTGTTAAAGCCATACTGAAATCTAACATTAAGAGCCCCATGAGTAATAAATCTCTGCAATTTGGGATTGTTTCAGTTGCACCTAATACATTCTCTCCTATCCGTTCTCCTGGAACACCAAAATTTTCTTGTCCAGAGTCCTCTCGTCTTTCTCAATCATCTGTGAAGAAATAAAAAAATCCCAATGACAAAATATTAATAGCTTTTAACAGACAATTGGAAGACTCCTATATTCCCCCTGCTTATCCTATTTCTGAGCAGCGTCAAATCCATTCAACTTCTTTAAAAAGAAAGGCAATGGAGGGCAACCTAGATGATGATCTCTCTGAAAGTTTTCAGTCTGCATAGTCCCCTACTCTCTGTACACCTATTAAGTCCAATGAAAGAGATTAATATGTGGATTCAAACAAGCCATCACCTTTGAGCGCAGCTGCAAATCTGCTTGCCATATCTATACACAGCAGCGCAGTGAAGTAACAGTCACATAAAATTTTTTCATAACATATTTTTTCAGTCTGACCTCAAAAATGTTTTCCCTTGCTTCGATCTGGTGCACTTGATTCAAGTCCCACTGCATAGTACGTTAAGAAAGGTCACAATGACCAAATTTTTGAGGCCTAGGTTTGCATTAAGAAATTCTGATCCTTGCAAATTTCATGTCTTAGTGCACGACATATTTTGAATGTTAAAATGGAAAAATTTTCCCTACTCGAATCATTCAAGGTCTTCCTTACATTTGATTCTAGAGGAGAATATTACAATTTTTTTTTCTTATCAATGTGCCACATCTTTCACATTATTTATTGTGTTTGTATTTGCATAAGTGGTCTTGAGAAAGCATAGGATGTATAATATCCACATCAACAAATGAAGGGGGCACATAGAAGAAACCGGGACAAGGTGGAGAAATGTTTGTTTTTGTACCAGGTCTACGCATTCCTAAAAGTATTGACTTTGGCAAATCACTTCAAGGTTACCTCTCAACAAAAATGGTTGAGCACCTGTCAGCACTTCGGACACGAATAGTTGCCATGGCAGCAGGGGAGGGTCCTGCTACAAGAAATAAAATAAAGATAGCAATGCAACATGGTAACATTTCTTCATGATTTTGTTACTCATAAACTTATTTATATTGTCAAAGCATCTTAGTGCAAATATGTACAAACTTTGCAAAACACAATTATTTTTCATCAACATTAGGTTATTTTGAATGCTAGAATGTAGGATATAGTGTTCATAAAAAAACAATGAAATTACCAAGAAAGTGTCATAGTTGGTGGTTGATATTAGTTATAATTTATGGAAACAGTTTATGTGATGAGTTTTATAAATGATACAACATACATGGTTTAGAGACATAAAAGGTTGCAATTTGTGTGCATGTATTCTAAGAAAATAATTGTGCTCTCAGAGATAATAAATTTTGTAGTACTCTGGTGAAGCCAAGTTTGCTTGGATGGGAATCTACAACATAATTATATTAGGTGGTTCGACTTTTCCCTTGGTGATTATCTACCTATTTTGTTGGGATCAACAAAAGGTAATTTTAATAGGACCTTATTTTTCTAGATATTGACAATGTAATTGTGAGTGAATGACTTCATGACCAATACTCAGCATGGACGATATTTAGAATGGAGGAGGAATTGATTAAATCAAAAAATGTAGGTCCTTGTGCATATGATTAGAGATTATGGAAGAAATTGGCATTGCAAGAATGAAGATGTATTTGATGTTGGTAAAAATACTGAGAGGGGGGGTGATTCAGTATTTAGAGCTAATTAAACCTTTTTACTTTTTCTTAAAATCATACACTACTTTACTGAATCCAGCTTACGTATACACGTGAATGTCCAGAGATCTTACCATGCATTTAATTCTTTACTTAGATCATTGCATCGTGTATTCATCAGATGTTTTAGAGAGAAGTTAGCATGTGCAATAATAATAGTATAAACCATCACATATAAACAACACACATGAACACCAATATTTAAGGTGGAAACCCAATTCGGGAGAAAACCACCACTGCTGAAGTCTCTATCTTCAATATTTATTATAAAGAAAACGTATTACAATTTTGTACTGGCGCAAAATTATACCAGCACGCAGGCACCTACCTGCGAAGGATACAACCTTCTCTTGTTCTCCAGTCAGTACTGGAAGGGAGCTCCAACCCCCTGAATTAACATCAGCTTTTACTTGATGTACCATTGATTTTCTTCACCTTCTGCAAATAACGCTATGCCACAATTTTCAACCTGTAATTCCTTCTTTTTCCATACTTTGGAGCTTGAAGGAACATGTTCTTTTGGCTGAACTTTGCTCTTGCATTCAGATTATTCATGGCCAAAGTTATTGCAATAAGCACATTCAACTTCATTTTGAAGAGGAGAAAAGTTGTTATAGGTATTCTTCTTTGTTTCAATATCAATCCTTTTCTTTCTTGCTTCTCTTGTCATGATGGTTTTATATGCAACACATTGAACAGCTTTATGACCAAAATTGTGACACGAGAAACATTGTCCATTGAAGAAGAAATTTCTGCGATCATGAAATCTTCTACTTGAATTTACCTGTTGATTGGTGTTTCTTTGAAAGGTATTCCTGTTAGTGTTCTTTGAATTGAGATGGTCATGCTTTACCTGTAAAGATTCTTTATTCCCTTGCTGAGTGGCAGAATGTTGTATACTAGCTGTAGCTGCTTTTAGATAATTTGGTGTTGAAGCTTGAGAAGATTCTCCGATATATCCAAGACTTGTCTTTATAAGAGGAGAACGTTGTACTTTGATAATCAAAAACAGAAGCATAATATGTGGCTGCCGCATCATGTTGCACTCAAATTCTCTGGATGATGCAAACCTTACAAGACTTTCAAATCAAATGTTCACCTCCTATTTCCATTATGTGTGATAACACAAGTGCCATCAGTATCTCAAAGAATCTTGTCATGTGTCTTGAGCATCCACTATCAATGTACCTTTGATTTTCTTCACCTTCTGCAAATAACGTTATGCCACAATTTTCAACCTGTAATTCCTTCTTTTTCCATACTTTGGAGCTTGAAGGAACATGTTCTTTTGGCTGAACTTTTCTCCTGCATTCAGATTATTCATGGCCAAAGTTATTGCAATAAGCACATTCAACTTCATTTTGAAGAGGAGAAAAGTTTTTATAGGTATTCTTCTTTGTTTCAATATCAATCCTTTTCTTTCTTGCTTCTCTTGTCATGATGGTTTTATATGCAACACATTGAACAGCTTTATGACCAAAATTGTGACATGAGAAACATTGTCCATTGAAGAAGAAATTTCTACGATCATGAAATCTTCTACTTAAATTTACCTGTTGATTTGTGTTTCTTTGAAAGATATTCCTGTTAGTGTTCTTTGAATTGAGATGGTCATGCTTTACCTGTAAAGATTCTTTATTCCCTTGCTGAGTGGCAACATGTTGTATACCAGTTGTAGCTGCTTTTAGATAATTTGGTGTTGAAGCCTGAGAAGATTCTCCGATATATCCAAGACCTGTCTTTATAAGAGGAGAACGTTGTACTTTGATAATCTCATCTAAGGTTTCAGATCCTTTAGCAAATCTAAGATTCAAAGTCTTCACTTTCTCCATTTCTTTTCTTAGACTTACTATTTCACATTCTAATTTCTTATTGTGTTTCTCCTTTTCTTCAAGCTGATTTTTCAGTATTTCTATGGTTATTTTACTTTCTTCTAAGCATATTTTGAGTTTATTGATTTCATCAAGAAAATCATTGTCCTCTAAAGCATCCATAAAGGTATCTTTTTCTTCTCTAGACTCTTTTTCAAATGCCATGAGAAGTCTAAGATCTTGTTCACATTCTTCCTCACTGACTGATAGCCCATCACTGTCTTCATGAGTATAGTAACTTTTTCTAGTGCTAAACCGATTCTTATTCCTTCTTGCTACTTCCTTCCCTTTTTCATGTGTTTCTTTGTGAGGACATTTAGCAGCATAATGACCAACTCTTCCACAAGTAAAACATTTGAAGGGAAGCTTACCTCTGAACCATCCTGTACCAAGTTGGAGTTTCTTTACAAAATTTACCTCATCTTCTTCTGAGATATACCCTGATCCTTCTGTCTCTTGTACTTCTTTCCCTTTTGTAGAAGCTCTAAAGACGGCTTCTTTGACTTCATATGGTCCTCCTCTTCTCATTTCATATGCAGTTAGTATGCCATGAAGTTGCACCACAGTAAGATTTTGAAGATCCTGCTTTTCTTCAAGAGCAGAAACTTTTGACTCAAATTTTGTCGTTAGTGATCTTAAAACATTCTCAACCAAAGTAGATTCGGTTATTGTTTCTCCCAGATTTCTCATACGATTTACAATATCATCAAGACGTAAAAAGAAACTGGCAATGCTCTCCTCATTATACATTTTTAGATTCTCATATTGAATTCTGAGAGTTTGGAGTTTAGCACTTTTTACCTTTGCATCACCTTCATAACTTAGAATGATTTTGTCCCATATTTCCTTTGCAGTATTCAGCTGCATGACTTTGACAAATTCTGATTCAGTTAGACATCCTAATAGAGCATTGACCACTTTTGCATTTGTTTCATAATTTTTCCTTTCCGTTGGATCTATTGGTACTACGGTTGGATATTGATATCCTGTTTCAACAATAGCCCATACTTCTGCACCCAGAGACTAAATATAGGATCTCATCCTTGTTTTCCAGAAGATTAAATTATTTCCATTGAAGAGCGGAGGCCTGATAGAAGTTTTTCCATCTTGATTGATCTTCCTTCTAGCGGCTAAGCTTCTCAGAAGGACCTGCTCTGAAACCAATTGTTGGGAAAAATACTGAGAGGGGGGGTGAATCAGTATTTAGAGCTAATTAAACCTTTTTACTTTTTCTTAAAATCATACACTACTTTACTGAATCCAGCTTACGTATACACGTGAATGTCCAGAGATCTTACCATGCATTTAATTCTTTTCTTAGATCATTGCATCGTGTATTCATCAGATGTTTTAGAGAGCAGTTAGCATGTGCAATAATAATAGTATAAACCATCACATATAAACAACACACATGAACACCAGTATTTAAGGTGGAAACCCAATTCGAGAGAAAACCACCGCTGCTGAAGTCTCTGTCTTCAATTTTTATTATAAAGAAAATGTATTACAATTTTGTACTGGTGCAGACTTATACCAGCACACAGGCACCTACCTGTCGAAGGCTACAACCTTCTCTCGTTCTCCAGTCACTACTGGAAGGGAGCTCCAACCCCCTAAATTAACATCAACTTTTACTAACAAAAATATTTCACTTTTATACTGAAGGCTTCAACCCTCAGATCCACCAACTTTCTTCAATTTCATCATCAGACTTGCGTCAGGTCCTCATCATTTCTTTTGCAAATCTTCCTAGAGATTTATCATTTCCAGATCTAGAGATCTTGACCCTTCATCATATCCACAGGTGCATCACAGATTCAGATCTATCAGAGCTCAATCACGCAGATATCTCTAAATTAAAGAGATTTATTCATTAACAACCCCTTCACATGCACACCTTGTACTATAATCGTCTTCTCCTTATATAGTTTTTTCCTTTATTAAAACCATGAGTCAAAACCACCAACCGCTGATGGTTTTCTTTCTTTTTATTGGAATTTTATTTATCAAATTTGTGGAATTTGATAAATAAATATTATTCACAACCTTTGGCAATTAAATATATAACAGAACTTTATAGCGCTTTTAAATAGACCTTTATAAGACGACCCCAGGTTTATTCGTTCCACCAACTTTGGAATAACATTCAAAAATGATGGTCCAATCACTTTTCGTCATAACAAACCTTGGTTAAACATGCAAACGTTAATTTGATAAGTCCCAATCAATATAATTTAAAAAACTGGGGCCCATTGCTAACGATCGTTTCCATCCGACGGCAGAGAACACATCGCTCGGCTTTAGATGATCCGACGGATATTGTTTGTTGATGATGCACGGATGATAACACGCGATGGCGCGTCATACCTTGGGTAACTTTCGCGCATCTATAGCGAATGAACACCGTCTGATGACCCCTTCCCAGATCAACGACGTTCAATAATATCGCTCAGCTTCTTTGGTCGAATGTTAACGTGCGATGGCACGTTTTGATAGCAGTTTTCGTGGGTCCACCTTTGCTACGTGTCAATGTTTCTACGGAATTGCTCCCCAACCAGGAAATACCGCCTATCACCGAAAGGTGGTGCGATGAAACCCGGAAAACGCCTTCACTGTTCACTTGATCACGGTTTCGTTCTTCCACGCAGGGTTCCACTCAGCTTCCGCTACATGGTTCCGCCTGTTCTATTGGAAGAGGTTCTCCTCTTCGCACAGTCACGGTGTTTCTTCACATTACATCCTCGTTCCTTGGCGTTCCTTTCATCCATCTACTCCGACGCATCGCTCCGCCATACATAACCCTTGCGGCTATGTTTTATAGTGCTCACAAGCATTAGATAATTAACCACAGATCCACAATTTCTATAGAATTTGATACTCTCATCAAGAACATACGGGATTATTTACACTGATAACCAATCAATCCTCCACACAGATTTAAACAACAAATGCACAATGACACTGAGAAAATTCCTCAGTCACACACGGGATTTACACGGGATTTATAAACAATTCTCTGCCAATTCCTTTGCCATCAATGACAACATTTCCAACATTTGAAAACTAGGCAGATCTCGATTAGTATTCTATTTCTTTATTTTTTATGCAGGAATTCAACTACAAGATTTAGTGGAATTTGTTTGGATCAATCAGGAGGATGATGAGCAGGTGATTTTTCCATAGAAGAATGTTACTTCCAATAGCATTGGTGTTTCAGGTATTTCTTGCAGCGTTGAATGTGTATTGTACTGAATGATATTTCATTTGCCAATGTGCAACCATAATTAAATGTTTATTGCTAACATTTATTTAGAATGAATCTCCAAATTCCCGTGGATGTAATTGCATATATTCCACCCTTATTTAGTATGAATGCCTAAAATACTCTCGGTTGTCATCCAATGCTTCTCGTTTGGCTTGTCCTATATTTATTCTTATAAATTTGGGTGGTCGTAACTTTGTTGGCTGGTAGCATGATTTGTTGTACACAGTCTTAATCGTATAAAGGGAACACTTGTTGCATGGAGTGTATAAAGTGGGAGAACATGATTTTTTGTATAGGGGTTAAATTTTGCATTGTTGATTTTTTATATCTATTAAGTATTCAAAGTGATAAAATTGAGATTGAAACTTCTAGTTTAAAATCTATCAGATTGTAGCATTGATGTTTTAGGTATTTAGTCTTGTTTATTGAGGATTGAGATAGTTTTCATTGAAAATCACAGCTCATGGATATTTTTCTTTTCAGGAAACAACAATATCAAGTGCTTGGTATGAGGTGTTATATGTTCTACACATGATGTATGTGTTGTCTTTATCACAAGAAAAATATTTGTTGATCCCAAAATCTTTTGTTGATGGATACTAACCAAAGGTTATAGAAGGTTGGTTTTCCACATCTCAATGGTAACTAAAATGATTTTTCAATGATTTTTCTTATCCATGCAACTTTGTGTCTATCTGTATTTATTCATGCATTTTCATTCCCTTTATTTTTTTAATTTATTCAATATTTGTTGTTTTGATTAGCATTTCTGATCTGGAATTTGTTTATTCCAACTACAATAGAACAAGAAAGCAGCAATCAACATATTTTTTAAGGCAGCAAGATAATTAGACTTTGTAGTTCGACCTGTATTTCCTCAAATGTGAGAGGAAGTGAAGTATGTCATTTACTTGTTCAATGTCTCATATCCTCTATTTCTTGAATCTGTTGCCAGTTTCATAATCATGTTAAATTCTTAAGATTGTATTGATTTCTTCTTATAAGTCAACCATGTTAGTTGTTTCCACAAAGAAGAAATGTTTTTTTATTACAATGTGCTTGTTTTTGTTTTTGAATGTGAAATATACCTGTTTTACAGGGTCCTGACACATCCTTTATTTCAATATATCCGATATATATTTTCCTCAAAGGAGGACGCTGCCAGCAGACCTGAAGGAAGGCATATTGCAAGATATTTCAGTCCAAGCTTTAGGTCAGGTATTTTACACTTTACCTGTATTTTCCATGCTCACAGCTCAAAATTTAACTTCATTTTATGTGGTGGGCCAAATGAAACCTAGTCATCAGTATATTGGAGACCCCAGTCATTGTCAGTGATATAATTTGTGTGTCAGGGAACCTACATCAAACAGTGACAAAAACTTACAATAGTGGGTTTTCAGCTCAGTATGATACGTTGATGTACCAGATCTAATGTTCTTAAACTATCCCACTTTAGTAGTGAGCATTTTTAGATAGTTGTGTATCCAAGTTCCAATGTTCCAATATTGTAATTCCAACTTTTAAGGAGGGGGTATTATGATGAGGTGCATCTCTAATCTACTAGTTGATATTAGATTTATTTGTCTTGTAACATTGTTTGGTTGGCTTCAAGATTTAAACATATCTTTCATTCCTTGAGGTAATTAGGCATGTGTGGTATTCTATGTCATCATCATACTGTATATTCTTAAATGAAACCAGACCATTGGATCACATAGCAGATCATACTTATCTAATATTTAACTCTTTCACTTTTTAGAACAAAAACAAATTCAAATTTAAGTTATTAGCTGTTGAAATACCTACATATAGGTCTGCAAATATGGGAGCTTGAAATTCTTGTAGGGGTTACAAAAATCATGGTTGTATTGTACACATTTTGGAAAATGGCTTGTATTTTCAAATAGTTGCAAACAAGGTGGCTTGCCTTCTTTGGAACCAAGATGGTAGGCTCCCTAGGAAGGGCTAATAGGATTCATGAGGATAAGGTTGCTAAGATATGATTCTTAAGCCTAGAAATCCTTATGGATACTTGTTCTTTAAGTGATATTTTTGGAATTGAAGCTATAAAGTTGCGGGACCAAGTGGACCCAAAATTAAGTCATGTAAGTGGAATTGGTCATTGAAGGAGGGGCTTGACCTAATTGTGGAAGAGAAGAGGATCAATGAAAAAATATTCTTGGAATAGAATGCAATGATCCAGATGAGGTTACTAGCCAATGGAAACTTAGGGCCAAAAATGGTTCCTGAGCTACGGTTTGCTATATTTCAAGATCCCACTGTCGGAATTGTTAAAGTTTGGAGGAATTCTAGAGGACACACCAATGTAGTTATGGACCAAAAATCAAAGTTTTTGGATGGCTAGATTGTGAGATAATTGATGCCCTAGGTGACCTATGTAGGCTAGGCCTAGAAAAAAGAGAGAAAGGTGAGAAAAATATGTCTTTGAGTGATCACCAATGGAGGATAAATGCCTAATTATTTGGGAATATGGAGTCAAGATGAAATTTGTTTTTAGAAAAACTTCACCCAATCAAGGAGCTTCCTAGACAACTTCGCATGACAATAAGCACATGAGAGTAGCTGTTAGGAGAGTTTATACTTATATGCGCAATAATTTATGACTTATCAAGATTTTTTTAATAGAAACAATCTCTAGGAACATTCACCCCTTTATAAATGATACATAAGATGATGCAACATTATAAAGACTAAATTTCCACAATTTTGCATAAAAGCAGTAAATTTCAGATCTAATATAATGAAAGTCCCGTCAACATCAATTTCATAAGTAAATAACAAGAAAATGAGTAGTCACATGTGCGCAAGATTATATCCAATCATCATATTATGCCAATAATGAAGCTCCAAGACAAAAGAGAGATATCCAAACATCAAAATCCATCCATTACATACAAAATTCTCCTCCAAAAGGAATAGTGAAAATATCACAAGAGAGAGAGATCCAATCCAAGTGATGATGATCAAATTGATTCATCACACTTGTATTTAAACACTTCCTAATGAATTTGATTTAGCTAATAGGCCTAATTTATCCCCTGGGATAAAATAATGTGCATAATAAAAAAAAAAACTGTTGGTGACAAGCCCATCAAATAGCTCAATAATTTAAAGCCTCTCAAGAGGGTCGAATGATCAATAAAGTGAGTCGTTGGGCCTTTGAGGAGGCCTTATGAAGTCCGAGGGATGCCATGATGAAGGAATGAACTCCAAACATAGTGGACAGGGGTTTGGCCACTTGTTATCCACTCAAGAACCTGTGGTGCTCCCAAGTGGGTGTGGGGGCACAATAACATCCTCATGGGTCTTCAAATGGATCAAATATTCCTGTAGACCATTTATAAGGGATGTATTAATGACATAAGCCCTCCCTCTCCAGTGGGAGGAATCCTAGAACATCTTCCAAGCGTATGGTGAAACTATGGAGTCGGCTAGGCATGGTGGAACAGGTGAATCATCCTTCATCCAAAAGGTGGAACACGAGAAATCAATGAATGATGTTGGGGATCCATGAAGTGATATATTTTATGGTGGAGGCCCATGGCTCTCAATTCTCACCCTACAAGTGCCAATTTAGCCCTCTAGAATGTTAGGACCCAATATAAGGAGAGAAAAACCCAAATGAAGACCCACCTACAATCCTGCATAAGATCCAATGTGTCCCCTTGCCCTCCAATATAAAAAATCATTAGAATAATCAAGTAATAATTCTTAAAAATCATGGGATCAATGGGGCACTTCATGGTGGAATTCCCTTCCATAGTGGGATTTGGCATGTACAAGAGTCTTCGAGCTCAATATGGGGTTAACAAAGGACCCTATTAGGTGGTCACAACCTCTAAAGGGGGTGGCATGTCCATGGTAAATTCTTTAAGTGGTAGGTGTCAAATGAAATAATAATGGAATGTAGTGGGGATCAAGGGAATCATCCAGACCACATGTCAAGATGCAAGGGTATCTATAATAAGGGAAGCCCACACCTGGGTATATGACTGTAGGAGGGAGAAAAACGTGGTACATGAGCTACCCTGGCCTCTCTTTTTTTCTACCCTTCTTCATACGCCTTTTTCCTTTGATTGATTTTTCTTCATAAATGCTCGAGGCTACAGGGGATGGAGGGAATGATGTGTAATATGTAGCAGTGGATACCCCCTTGAGGTGGGGCAGTTCATTTCCCACCAAGGGTTGGCACAATCATGGTTTCCTTAATGATGGAGGAGGCTCATATAGAGCCCATAGGAACCAAGGTGATGACCATAGCTAAGGGGTAAAGCTCATTCTTGGCTTTTGCACACATTCTAAATTTGTATGTCCCGACCATCTTTTGAATTTTGTGGTAAATTTCCTGTTGAGATTAGCCAAATTATGCTTTTTATTTTCTTTTTAGCTACATAAACCTTCACGACATCGTTCCAGGCACAACCCCAAGTTGTGGAGAAGGGGAGGGGGAGGCTAACCATGTGTGGACCCACTAGCCACATGTGGACCCAGATAGAAAAAGAGATGAATGGGGTTAAAATGAGTAGAAGGGGAGAAATGTAGGTGCTATCGAAAAGTGGGACCATGCAACCAAATTCAATATTTCTCATCTAGTGCCATCCCTAAAGCTAATGGCCAATAAAGGGGATCCCACGAGACTAGGATACAAGGGTAACCAGGAAATCAAGCATTGGAGAAAAGAATACAAACCTAACCCACTCTTTCCGTCGATCGCCCTACCAATTCATGCCCAAAAGTGCCCATGACAAGTAAGAAAAACTACTCAACTATAACAATGAAAATTCATACCTTCGGGGTCAGAAGACCCACCTTCAAACATACATTCATAATATATGGACAAGGGACCACATGGTTGGATCAGGCAGTGGAGAAAATGGCACATCAAGCTATCTGGGGTTTATTGGTTGTTAGCTGAGGACCATTTTGGAGAAATTATTTCCCCCATATACACTACCCACAGGTGATGGGTAACAAGTCCTATATCATTTTTTTGTTGTCGGCTGGTTTGTGAGGTTTTATCAATCCATGTAGAAAGTGATGCTGTATTTCCATATCACCATTTTTTATGTCAAAGTCATTATTTTCCCCCTACTCTTGTTTCGCCTCCCTTGCTAAATATACTTGTTGCTATTGTTCATCTTCCAACCACGTATGTACCTTCTTCATAGTAGGAACCTTATACTTCACCCTCCACTTTTGCATGTTAATATTGTCCAAGGAAATGGTGTATGTATCAAATATATTTACTAGTTGTCTCACCCACGGTCAAAGATTGTACTGTGCATGTATCAAATCATTATGATGTGGTAAATCCAACCTATAAGATGATCATAATAAATTTAGAAAATTTTGAGGGTCATAAATATGTTAGAGGGTCATAAACTATAATTATCGTAATTGCTTAGTTGAGGTTATAACTTGTTATGCTTCTTCGAGTGTATTTTTTTCAAACACACTCCAAGTGTGTTTGCATATTGAAGTGATATAACTTTGATTGAGAAATATTCTATAAATTTGGTGCTTTTACATTGTAATTTAGCCACAAAACATTTACAAAAAATTAGAAATAAAATTAAACTACATTTCATTATAGTGGAAAATAGCAAATAAATAAACATAATTCAAATTTCAAAGAGAACACATTATTAAAATTTTAAATTATAGTGTCTTATGTAGCATAAAAATACTTCTTTCTTTGATAACATTGAAAAAGCCAAATAGTCTGCCAGCATCTCAATAGATTGATTCAATTCACTGCAAATGTGACCCTTATTTTTCCAACCATCATGATTTATTCAATGAGTGGTTGGGATATGGGGAGGATAGTTTGACACCTTGTTAAGAGTACCTTGCATAGTTGACTAATCTGTTGATGTATTGGACCAGGGTGATTAACAATGTTGTTTTCTATTGAATAATGCATTCACTTTCTTTTAGATTAGATTATTGTTTTGTTCTTAGTAGCATGGAATTCCATGTGGTGTGCATGATATCTTTGATGCATATACATATTCTAGTTACATTTCTTGTTTAGTATTGGAGACTAGGTTTATTTCCCAATCAATCTTAAGGTATTATTCCCCCTTAGAATAGGAATGCTTTATAATGTGGTGCACTATCCTCTTGTACCGCACCTCGCACAAGTTGTCATTGTTATGAACTAGGTTTTGATAGGGGGGAAATTTATAGATTGACTTTTGTTACCCCTATCACCTGGGATGCTTCATGGGTTAGACCCCATGAGCCTAATTAGGACCTAATGGTTCACTACTATATATCCCTTATGCTCCATTATTGAACACTAAAAGTAGGTTATTCTTGAGAATTGGAACAAACAAAACATCATCAAAGTATAAATAGTAACTTGACTAGAGTTGGAAGGGAATAGTACAAACCCATGCTAAAAGGTACTTGGCATCATCACCAAGCTCAACCTAAATAGATTCTTAATGCCAAAAACAGTTCCACTTCATGATGACACCTCTTCATGATGATGTTAGAGGCACAATATGTTGTAGCTACTTTCAATAGCTCTAACTTGGATTACTGTTGGAAATCACTTAAGACATGTGGTTTGTGAGGAACTTGATTAACCTTCTTACACTACCCTATGAGCTCCTCTATCCATGGAGTGTCATTATTCATCTTCTCCAATGCCAAGTTCAACAAATGGATTTTTCATGGAGTTAAAAAAAAGTGTCTATATCTAGTTTCCACAACCAAATTCATGGCTATTCAAACTAGTGCGTTGTCATTGTAACTTGAACGGTGATTAGAGTCTCTATTGCATTAGTGAGATCCTAGGGAGTAAAATATATTATGTCCACCTCCATAAGACATTCTCCAGTTGAAAGAAACATGGAAATGCTAGGTGAAGTGATGATGTTCACCAATGAATTGTGTGTGGTGTATGTTCACCCATCAAACAACGGTAAGTCTTGAATTCTTTCTCCCAATAGGATTGGATAGGTTCTAAAAACCTCTCCACCAAGGCCCTATTTTTAGAAGTAATGTGGTTCTAGGCTCCTTGAGACCGAGATTCTTGTAAACTTGTAGTCTATAAATTTCGTTAGGTACCCTTACAGTGTCATGCCAATAAATAACACTAAAAGGGATGCCACAAGCAATGTCCAACCTAATATCCACTTCATCTCACCCCCTCCCATATGAAGCATTTTTCTATTGACCATTGTTTTTCCTTTTCCTTGCATACCCCATAATCTTTGTCTTTTATGAACGAGGTAATGGAGCTCCACCTATTCTTCTAGCGCTTTCATTGGCCATATGTTCCTATTATTTCTCCACTATATATGCATGAGTAACATTTTCTGGCTTTGCACTTATTCTATAGCCCTCAACCATGTGTCCAACTTGTAAAAATAGTGTGTAGGAGCCTTTCTAAACATTTTTGTACAAATTGCACTACATTCATGAACCATCTGAGTTCTGATTGGTAATTTCTTGAACTTTGTAAGGTCTCTTTCATGGAATCAACTGCAGCTGAATGATAAGAATTCATTAAGAAAATGGAAGACTAAATAAAAGGAAGATACAAGTAAGGTCTTCATAGACAATTTCCACTTGATCATCACAAATTCCTCTCACAACCTATTGTCGTAGACAAACTCTATTTTTAAATTCTACTCATAAAATCCTTAGCCCTTATTGGGCAGAAAATATGCTAATATAATGCATAAATGGCACCTTCGTTCTTGACACTTCCCTTTGAATTTTTTTGCAAATTTCTGACAAGTCTCTAAGGAGGATAGTGGTTGCATTACTCTCCCATAGTTTTGATTTTCATGGCAGCAATAGCATGTGACAGTAAGAAGATCATTCTACTTATTCCTCCATAGTCAAATTAAATAATCAAGATAAAATTTCAGAAATTTCAGACCTCATAAGTGATTTCCCCCTCATATTCAACCATTCCAAAATTAAAGGAAGTGCACCTCTATTTATAGAGAAGGTGTTCAGCTTCCCTCACATTAAAATAATAAATTTCTAAGCTAAAATCCCTATTTTAGCGTAAGGAGGGGAAAAAAATGTCTTCTTCAATAAAAAATTAATCCAAATTAAATAAAATGTGAGCATTTCATACCACATGTATAAATTATAACAGGTAGAAGACCACAAAGTGAAAAATATCCAAAAAATGGAAGTGGAATAGCAGGCTTTTCGTTCAGCATCTAGCCTCCAAAGGCCCTTCAATGCTCCTTTGCTTCCACCCTATTAGCAAATTAATGTTCAAGCATGGGAAATAAATCCGTTAATGTTAACTATCAGCCTCCATATCACCATCCAAGTGGACACCCTAGCTTTCCCAATTGGGCACAAGAATCTTATCAAAATACTATTCAAACCCCAAATTTCCCAAAAGTGGGTCTTGACTCTTTTCCAATCAAGCCTTTCTTTTTCCATTCAAAGTGGGCACCAAAGTTCCATAATTTTGGGCAAGTGGGATTCCAAAAGCCATGCACCAACCCCAATGTCATCATGCAACTTGTAAGCGGATACACCAGCCCTCAAATCACAAGAAGAGCACTTAGGGGTCCTCCCTTACCAAATCATACCAATGAATTGTCAAGGTACAAAAGTGGACCTTATGACAAACATTTAACCTCCCAAATTCCCCAAACAATGAGTCTTATTCAAACAATCCTTGCAAGGCTGGTCCAAAGGGTCTTCAAGTACTACTTGCCAGGTGGGTAAGTAGTTATTTAAGCCTTTATCAATCCTCCCAAAGGGGCAAGTTTTGCTTCCAAGTTGGTGAATGGGCTCCCAAATGTGACAAATGGGTTCAACAATGAGTGCTCAAACCCAATGAAAGGTTCTTTATGATGACAATATCCTCCAGCAAATAAACACATGGTCCTTTAGAATGGAAATTTTCTTTAAAAATATATAACCATCTACACCCGTTGCTACAAGTTAGACCTGTAATTCTTTTTGAATTAATTATATACCTTCAAAACTAAAGGTTGACTGAGTACTATTAATTCAATTCTAAGTTACACAGGTTGGCACCAAGCACACTTTACTTTGAATGATAATATATATATCATTCCTATATGCTCCACACCATTCAAGACACCCAACCACTCAGCTTTAGTGATGCAGGCTGCTGTGGCTTTTAAGCTTTCACAAGACATCTGTCTTCTTTTGACAAGCCACATATGTAATATTCCCAATTAGCCATGAGCTAGTTGGAATATTAATTTTTGTTTTGTTGCTTTGTTTTATGAATAAGAGGACAATGGAGGTCCATAAGTCTCCTTAATAATGTATAAATCAATGCCAATGTGAAAAGGATATATCTTGGTAGCTTAATTGAGCACCTTTAGGTGTGAAAAGGGGCTAGAACATCTTGATTGGGTCAACTTTGACCAAATCAACAGCGTTGTCATGGAGGAGTGGCAATCAATGAGGGGCAATGAAGTTTTATATGGAGACACTTTGCATGGAAGTAGGGTCATAAATGAATGGATCTTAGGATTTGGAAGCTCATATCTTATAAAAGGAAGAGGATGGCAGCCATATTCATTATGTTTATGTATTTAATATTTCTGAATATATGGTCTATTTAGACATATAGCTTTCTCTAGCTGTTTAGCTGAGATTGTTGTGTTGTTTAGCACTGGGTGTTCCTGATCGGGAATCCCACCTCTTCCATTGAGAAGCTCTTGGAGGATTCTTGTACTTCACTTCCACTATTAGGCATTTGGCCAAATCTTCATCTTACATCTACAGTGCAGATCCTGTTGAGGGTTGAGTTGTTTTGTAGGTTGAAGCAGTGGAGACCATCTTTGGGTCACCTCATTACTTATTTTCAGTGGAGAAGGGTTCCTTTACATTGGGAGGACAGTAAGGAAGGCCCTTGTGCATATTTTTAGATCTTGGCATCAGGCCACATATTTATTTTCCCCTACAGCGCAATTTCTTTCCAGATCTGCGTTATTTTGAGGGAGGAGTTGCAGGGTGGTTTTGGCACACCATTTGGAGAGGAGATTTTCTAGTGAATGGATCAACCTTTCATCTAGGATATCCATTGGAGGAGACTGCATTATCTCTTATATCAGATCAGGCACACTTTCCAGATCTATATATTGCAGTGGATCTTCAACCCTAGGGCTTAGATTCCCATCTTGTACATGGTGTTTTGCTAAAAACCCTTAAGGGGTTCTTCATTAGAGGTTGTATAGTGCTCAGGTCTATATTGGATCTATATTTTGAGGCACATATCAGCCCATGATCTTTTTTATATTCTTTTTTTGTAGCAGTGCCTTTAAAACTACACTGTAGTAATATTCTGGCATTTTGATATATAGTAGCAGCACCTATTTTGAGAGTTTTGTCCATTGGAGGCTTGTTCTATCTTATTGTAAATCTTATGGCCCATTTCTTATGCATATTTTTCCACTGTTATAATGAATTAAAGGTCTCCATATTGGCCTATTTCTTTCATGTAATGTTTACACTGCTATTTTCTTGGTTTTTCACTATATTCCTGCTTTTCCCATTTGGGAATATTACAGTGGTATCAGAGCATAATCTCGGCACATCCTTTGCATCCTGGAAAGCCAATATGTCATCTGAAGAAGGAGATCCTATTACTGATATAGAGAAGATGTATCGAAGAAGAAGACACAGGAAGTTTGATTATACAAAGGACAAAGAAGACAAGGGTAAAACCCCTTTATATGGAGGAGAAGACGAAGAGAAAGAGTTTCCTAAGATTCTTCTCAAACCTATGCAAGACATTGCTAGAGAAATAAAGGAGATGAGGATGGATAGATATAAGGAATCCCCTAAAATATTTCAACATGGTGAAGGCTCCGACATTTCTCATCACTGGAGTAATCAACTAGTGCAGCAGCAACAAGTTTCCCAACGCTCTACAATGCCTACATTTTTAGCAGTGGGAAATGAAGGGTATCAAGAAAAATAATCCCTTGAAGACTATTTCATGGAGTATGAGTCTCAAACTCAGAGATTCAAGGACCACTTGATTTTTCAAGAATTTTTTCAAATTAAATACAATAGGAGACCGAGGCATCACAATAGAAGTGGTGGATTCATTCAGAATCATGATCTACATCGCACTATGGGCAGATTTTTCTTACCCAAATTTGACGGGTCATCTAAATGCACTGCCAAATCATGGGTAGAGAAGCTTGCCATCTACTTCTAGTTGAACAAAGTTCCAAAGATGGTGGCCATTAAGATATCAGCACTTCACCTTGAGGTTGAAGCACATGATTGGTGGTTCCATGGCTTGTCTACATTGGGTCATGCCAATGTGACTACATATTCAGAGTTCACAAGGAGGTTGGTGGATAGGTTTGATAGAAGAGATCCTAAAGCACCATTCATGGGCTTGCAAAGCTAAAACAATCAGGTAATCTAGAAACTTATATTTCTGAATTTTTGAGACTTTTTGTTATGGTTCCTGATTTATCTACAGCAAGAAGGGTCTATATGTTCATTGATGGGTTAGATGAACATCTTCATGGGTTGGTTAATTCTACCAAGCCCACTACCCTTAAAGAGTCCATTGAAAGGGCTAGAGATCTTTAAGATGCCTTGCCAAAAGCAAAGGCAACATTTTAGCATAAGCCCTCTTTTCCATCAAAGGGAAAATATGAGAAGGCTCCTCTTTCAAAGGAGAGCCAATACAAAAAACATCTTGATGATGATGTCCGAAGAGATTTGAGGAGGAGGAAGCTTTGCTTCACATGCCAAGAATCTTGGGCACTTGGACATAAATGTGCAGCAGGAAAGGCACACTACATAGAGGTCTTCTCAGATGATGAGGAGGAAGAAGAAGATGAACCGAGAAGAGGTCACAGTGCTGTCACAGCAGGAGATGAACCAACACCATCAAGAGATGGGAATGGGGCATTTGATCCAATTGGAGGGGCTCTTGCATCATTGAGAGGAGTACCTAAGTACTTGACCTTGAGAGTTTGAGGTTCCATCTTAGATCAGAGGGTTTCTGTTTTGATTGACAGTAAATGATCCAAGTGGATATTGGTGGCCACCTGCCTATTCCACTTGGGTCCCCATCATTTTTCCTTTCATTTTTTCAGTTTCAGCATAACTTACTATTTTTAGCAGTTTTTTTTGGGTCCTGAACTTCCGGAGCCGTTTTGAGGCCCTAAACGACGTTTTTTGGGCATCGCACCTCCAGCGAATATCATTCTATTTTGAAGTGATACTCATGGCGAAAGTTTTAGTCCTCGGATAGAGCTTTCTATTGATGTATCATGTGCGTCAAACGGAGATAGTATGCCAAAGTTACGTCCCTGGGAAGTTGAAACACCAATTTACCCAAACGGGGCCCATAGTTTTGGCGCTTCATCTCCAGGGTTAGGTTTTTGGATGTTTAGGATTCTCCATTGTTTCTAAATAATAAATAGGCCCTAGAGCCTCATTGTAACTCATTTCAAAGGCCTATAGCCGCCACATCTCTTCTCAGAGATAGCTACCAACGCCCTAGCTAGTTTTATTTCCATTCTGTCTGTAAGCAAATTTCAGTTCTTTGATATTAATGAAATGAAGTGTTATTTCCACTGAATCTCTGTTTTTATGGTTATATGTTTATTCTGTTGTGTTCCTGCATAAATCTGGATTAGTGGTATTGGAGTGGTCTGCTTTTTCTCAATCCTTCTTTGCATGTCCCCAACGAGGTCGAGGTATAAGGAGCTAGGGCTTGATCTGGTGGAACCTTTGCAAGATCAGCCTCGCAAACCTCGATGAACGCCCATGGGGGATGAAAAGAAAGATGAGGGAGCAGGAGATCCTATCAAAATATTGCTCGAGGATGCCCTCGAAAAACAAAGGAATGCGATGATGGATAACTTTGCTCAGATCCTTCAACGGCTGCCCACCGGCGGCGCATCTGCATCCAGCAGCCACTCTGGAGGTGCGACTCCTTTTAAGGTACAAGTAAATTTTGACATTCCCACATATTTGAGAGATCAAATAGTGGATGTCATAGATGATGGTTGAATCTATTAGGATATTTCTCTGTTCTGACTTCTCGAGATAGGGAGAAGATTATTTTGCACTCCTCAGCTACCCCATGTTCCACCGGTGGGAAACCTGCGTGAGGAACAAGGACCCAAAAATGAGACCCTCTCTGTTCTCGGGTGTCCTCAGCATAGGGGAATTAGAGTGCGAGTCAAAGGAACACATACTATCTAGTGGGGAGATATGAGATAAGTACATATAATGGACCATATTTGCGACAACAAAGGGATCAAGATGTGCATGAGATGACGAATCTGTTCCATACCCTGCGCACAAAGTTGGGTATCAAAGATTCAGAGAAACATTTAGTGCTAAAGTATCGCAGCTGTCTGCACAGATACATTCAGGAGGAAATGGAGTTCCTCGACATCTCCTCGCTTGGTACGGCATACCGGTATGCTGCCAAGATTGAGCAAAAATTCAAGCAGAAGAAGCGAGACTTTGGATCTGCGAATCAAAAGCAAGGGAAAGGTGCTTCCAAACCGCAGAACAAAGGACCGAGCCAAGGCATGGCGGCTAAAGACAACTCATCGAAGCCACAAGAAAAGAACAGCACCGCAAAGCCAAAGACGGACACGGGAAAGTGGTGTGAGTTCCATAAGAGCTCCACTCACAACACAAGTGAGTGTCGGGCCAAGCAGTTGCTAGTGGCCGAGATGAGGGCTTCTGAGTCAGATGCATGCTCCGACTCCGAATCAGAACCTGAAAAGGGGAATGAAAAAGGGAAACAGATTATTGATGCGGAGCCCAACGCCACTGTTGCCACTACAAAGGTCCAGAAGGAGGAACCAGAAGATCCAGAGGAGGAGAAACGTCTCTTCCCTCCCGGATGTGGGTAAAGGGCTCCCCCATGCGGTTCATTGTCGACGATGGGGCCAAAAGAACCTGTTCTTCGGCGGTGCCAGTGACATTTTGGGCTTGCCGACCATCCCTTGTCCACCCCACATCCATACACCATCCGGTGGCTTCACCAAGGACGAGATCTCCGCGTCAGCCAGCAGTGCCACCTTCCCTATAGCATCAAGCCCTTCACGGATGAGGTATTATGTGACGTTGCTCCTATTGATGTTTCTGATGTATTATTAGGACAACCATACTTGTGGAAGCGTCGTGCTGTGTATGAGTCTCGGCCTCGTGCTGTTATTGTTACTTTGGGAAATAAGTTGTACAGGATACCAGAGGTACCACCTCCTGCTGCTATCTCTTTGGTTACTGCAAAACAATGCAGTAAGCTCATTTCCCAAACCAGGAAATTCGTTTTCCTGATAATCCGTCCCCAGGGCAAGAAGAAGACTGTGGCTACATCCTCCAGACAGGGCTCCTCTACACAACAACAACAAATGGATAAGGTTGTGGAGGAGTACGGAGACATATTCACCTCACCCACAGGGGTTCCTCTGCACTGTCAGGTCAAGCACCCGATTGATCTGACCCCAGGTGCACCGCTACCCAATGGACCGATCTATCGGCGCTCTGTTCTGGAGAATGATGAAATCAAGAGACAGATTCAGGAGCTGTTGTAGAAAGGTCACATCAGACCAAGTTCATCGCCCTGTGGGAGCTCGATCGTGTTGGTACAGAAGAAGGATGGGACATGGAGACTCTGTATTGACTATCGGGCGCTGAACAAGATCACTATCCGGAATAGGTACCCAATCCCACGGATTGATGACCTTCTGGACCAACTCAAAGGTGCAAAATATTTCAGCAAGATCGACCTGAAGTCTGGGTATCACCAGGTACCAATTGAACCCTACGATGTGTGGAAGACTGCCTTCAAAGCCAAGGAAGGCCTTTTCGAATGGCTGGTCATGCCTTTCGGGTTGACGAATGCTCCCGCCACCTTCATGAGGATGATGGATGACATCTTGCGGCCATTCACCAACTCATTTGTAGTGGTGTACTTGAATGATATTCTGATCTTCAGCCAGACTTGGGAAGAGAACCTTCACCACATCCGACAAGTCCTCCAAACACTGCGGCAACACAAGTTGTGTGCCAATTTGGAGAAGTGCACTTTTGGCATGACCCAGGTTCAATATCTGGGATACATTATTGATGAAAGGGGTGTGCATGTGGATCCAGCCAAGATCCAAGTCATTCGGGATTGGCCAGCCCCAACCACTATAACAGAGCTTCGCAGCTTTCTGGGTCTTGCTAATTTCTACCGTAGATTTGTGTTGGGATTCTCTCATATCACTTGGCCTTTGAGTCAAGTCACCCAGGGAGGAGCGAGAGAAAAATTCTTTTGGTCGGAACCTCAACAGAAGGCGTTCATAGAATTGAAAAATCACCTCTGTTCTGCCCCAGTGCTTACATTACCAGACTTGCAACAGCCATTTGAGATCGAGACAGATGCCTCTGACTATGCTATTAGGGCAGTTCTTACTCAATAGGGACATCCAGTGGCATATCACAGTGAGACATTGTCTGAGACAGTTCACAAGTATCCCACCTATGACAAAGAAATGTATTCCATTGTGCAAGCCTGTCGGCAATGGAAGCATTACATTTTGGGGAAGGAAACAATCATCCACACAGACCACCGGCCCCTGCAGTTCATACAGACACAAGGGAAGTTGCAGAATGATCGCCATCAGAAGTGGTCCACATATCTGCAACAGTTTCATTTGAACATCAAGTACAAGAAGGGTAACACCAATAATGTTGCAGACTGCCTCAGCCGACCACCGATCGTGGCGCTCACCACCGTGCTCAACTCTTGTGGGCACGAGACTTCTGATTGGCCGCTTCTCTATGAGAGTGACCCAGAATTCGGCCACACTTACAAGGCACTCTTGGGGGGCACGCAAGTTCCAAATTTTCACCTCAAAGATGCACTTTTATGTCACCTGGGACACCTTTGTGTTCCTTCAAGCGAGCGTGCCAAGATGATATGGGAAGCACACTACAGTCGAGTCGCTGGGCATTTCGGGGTCGAGAAAACAGTAGCAATCCTGCAGAAGTATTTCTATTGGTCGAACCTTCGAAAGGATGTCGAGAAGCACATCAGATCCTGCACTGCTTGTGCCATTTCCAAACCGACCATCAAGAAGCAAGGCCTATATACTCCACTTCCTACCCCTAGTCGACCTTGGGAATCCATCTCCATGGATTACATGTCGGGCCTGCCTTCTAGTAAGAATGGAAATGATTGTGTTTTCGTGGTCATTGACAGATTCTCGAAGATGGCCATTATGGCAGCCTGTAAGAAGAATATCACAGCAGAAGCCACTGCTAAGCTCTTCTTTGAACGACTGTGGGTGCACTTTGGGATCCCACAGTCTATCATATCATATCGAGATAGCAGGTTCCTCAGCACATTTTGGTCTAGCCTCTGGTCAATGTTGGACACAAAGCTCACCAAGTCCACAGGTTTCCATCCCCAAACAGATGGCCAGACAGAGGTCGTCAACAGAATGATTGTACACATTCTGCGCATGTACAATTCAAAGCATCCACACACATGGGACGAGAGCCTCCCCTATGTACAACATAGTTATAACCGGGCTCTCCACAGTTCAATTGGTCACAGCCCCTTTCAGGTGGGCTTGGGATTCCAGCCACTATGTCCCATTGACGTAGTCATGCCATTTGCAGCTGCTCAGGCCGATTCAGCTCATGTCCAGTCTGAAGTTGAAAAAGCAAGTAGCTTCATCGAGCGCATTCAACACATCCGCCAACAGGTTCATGATATATTGGAAAGAGCCAATGCAAAGTACAAGCAGCGCCATGATCAACACCAGGTGCCACACAACTTCCAGGTGGGCGACAAAGTATGGCTACATTTGCAGAAGGAGCGCCTCACTGGACCCCACCGCAAGCTTCTCCCGCTCCGATACAGGCCTTACACTGTCACCAAGGCTGTAGGGAACAATTCCTTCGAGCTCAGTATTCCACCATTCCTTGGTCTGCACCCAGTCTTCAATGTGGATCGCCTTCGTCCTTACTTCCCACCTCTACTAGACACCTCGAACATTGCAGAACAACTCACACAAACAGAGTTAAACCTAGACTGCATGGAACAGGCCACCACAGATTGTATCATGGACATGCAAATCAAGAACACTCACCAATAGAAGATCCAACTGTATCGGGTTGTCAAAGCTGGCCAACTCCTGCACCAAGGAAAGTGGTTCACCAGGGACCAAGTTCAGCAGAAATTTCCTCATCTCATGGAGGAACTTAACGCAATGGGGACCATTGCTTCCTAAAGGGGGAGGAATGATCCAGGTGGATATTGGTGGCCACCCACCTATTCCACTTGGGCCCCCACCATTGTCTCTTTCAGTTTTTCAGTTTCGGCATAACTTACTATTTTTAGCAGTTTTTCGGGTCCTGAACTTCCGGAGCTGTTTTGAGGCCCTAAACGATGTTTTTTGGGCATCACGCCTCTAGCGAATATCATTCCATTTTGGAATGATATTCATGGTGAAAGTTGTAGTCCTAGGATAGAGCTTTCTAATGATGTATCATGTGCATCAAACGGAGATAGTATGCCAAAGTTACGTCCCTGGGAAGTTGAAACACCAATTTACCCAAACGGGGCCCATAGTTTTGGCGCTTCATCTCCTAGGGTTAGGTTTTTGGATGTTTGGGATTCTCCATTGTTTCTCAATAATAAATAGGCCCTCGAGCCTCATTGTAACTCAGTTCAGAGGCCTGTAGCCGCCACATCTCTTCTCATAGATAGCTACCAGCGCCCTAGCTAGTTTTATTTCCATTCTGTCTGTAAGCAAATTTCAGTTCTTTGATATTAATGAAATGAAGTGTTATTTCCACTGCATCTCTGTTTTTATGGTTATATGTTTATTCTGTTGCGTTCCTGCATAAATCCAGATCAGTGGGGCTACCCACAATTTTATTGATGCTCAACTAGTGCAAAGGAGGGCAATACCCACTGATGATTTTGATGGATTTTCTGTTTTGGTCCCAGGACATAGAACTATGCAATGCATGCATTATTTTCCATCCTTATCTGTCACCATTGGGACATATACATTGACTGATCACTTCTTTTTGGTTGACATACCTGACACTAATGTTACATTGGGTGTGCAATGGTTAATTACTTTGGGGAAAGTCACCACAAATTGGGAGACTTTGCAAATGGAATGGGCAGATAGAAATAGTGGAAAAACTTAGATGATTAAGGGCATGCACACATATCCCTCACATACAACTTCCACACAGAAATTAGAGATGGATTTGTGCAGTGGAAGCAAGGACCTAACAGTCTCATCTATCATGCATATGACTTTGGGCCATGGGACATTATTATTTTGTGGAAAACCACCTGGGAGACCACCTGATCCAGATTTGGTGAGACATGTCTCACATCATAATGCACCATTCATAGATCTAGGAGGAATGGGAGCATTAAGAGGGCATGATACAATGCTGAGAGTCTTGGGTAGACTCAAGGAGGAGGGTGACATTATCCCAACATCATCATTACCCACTCCCATTTCAGATTTTGTGTTGTGGGAGGAGAAGCATGGGAAGGATAGCAGTCTTCCAACATATACCTTTGGCATGGGAGATGTCAAGGAGAAGAGCAGCCATATGACAAATGTTCTTTGTGATAGATCATCAGCACTGTCACTATGGAGGATAGATCCATATTGTAAATCCCAACTGTAGGTCGATTATTCAAAGGATATTTTTACATGCACGATACTTGATGACCAGCTACATGAAGAGGGCTATTCATTCCAAGATTAAGTCATCTATTATCATGGTAGGATCTTCTTATATAGATCCTTCAAGCTCAAGGAGAAGTTGCTACAAAGAGCACATGATGAATTCCTTTTCAACCATACTTATACCATGAAGGTCTATAACACTATCATGGAGAGCTACACTTGGGAAGGCTTTGAAGAGGAACTATATCACCATTTTCAAAGATGCATGAACCATGTGGAGATGGGAGAGATACATGACTCAATGAAGGAGTTATCGCAACCACCTCTTTCCTCTTTTTGAATGAGAGGGGATATATCTATGGACCACTCCATTTGTATGAGAAGAAATTTTGGTGAGGAACATGCATATGTACATAATGCTTTATTTGATGAATATTTGCATTCCTTTTGTTAGGGTCCAGTGATTTGGCTAATTGGAGAGCCAAATGACAGTGTAACATCAAACCAAGCTTTGGAGCCCAAGGACCTAGCCTTCCTGGACTCAGAGAGGGCTCTCTCTATATGTGTAAGGGATATCTGTGTGTTTGTTTATTGTGTTCTGATTTTAGGCTAGTCATGAAGTATGTTTTTGGTTTTGGTTTTTTTAAGTTGTGAGGGATGAAACTGATCAAAGATATAAGATAGGTAAAAATATGTCAGATCAACTGGGCTATGGGGTCGAAAAGGTCAAGAAATCTATCATAAAGTAATACAAGGTTGTTGAAGGGCCGATTTGATTTAACGTAGAAAGGATCTTTGGGAAAAATGGAGTAAATGGACATCAATTTTGTGAGCAACGAAGAGTTTAAAGCATAACTAGTTTAATAGATAACATAAATATGGTAGGGCAAACCATTAATCATGCAAAATGTAACCATAAGCTAATCAATACATAGAAATAAACATTCAAGCCATGCATAGAAGTATATGACCCTCTAACTTTGGGAAATGGCTATCAGACTTTGGAGAAAACACTTAAGAAAGACAAACAACTTAAATTACTATGTTGGAATGCCTAAACACAGTACTTCAAGTTATTGGGCACTTTGAACAACAAGATTTGCATAGTTTTAGTCAAAGGGCTAGATCGAAACTAGGCCTCCTTGGTTCAACAAAATGATAATCTAATCAATCAAAGAGAAATTTCATGGATGGAACTATAACTAGCCATAGGTAAGCAGGGTGTACCGTAAATCATACTTAGCATACATAGAACTATGAATGAAACAAGCAACAATATCCTCAAGCTATTAAAGATCAGTTAAGAATTCTTTAATGTAACTAAGGAAGAGGAAAACATGAAAGCTATGAAGAAACAGGAAATTTGAGGTGCCTCCAAGGGAATATCTCAAATTTTTTCTCTACTGATCTATAGAAAGCAAGAAACATGTATTCATGAATAAAAATTAGAATACAACAACAAAGCAAGAGACACTATACCATTCTGCCAAGTCATGGAATCCAACAACAATCCTTCCTCATTCATCCAAGAGCATCCAAGAGGCAATCCAAAGCATAAGACAATTATTTCTTCCAAAGCTTATATGACCATATATTGCTTCTCTTCTCAATTTCAGCCTTGTTTTACAATGAAAGCCTTTGGAATATATAGGCCAAAGTGAGGAAAACCTCATGGTTCAACTTGCCATCCTATTGGCCTAATCAAAATATCTAAACTTGTCCTTGAAACTTGCAAAGCCCAAGGCACAAAATATCTCATAAAATATCTAGAAAATGCTAAAAAAAGGAATTAATTTGACTTTTCACAACTTCTCATGTGCAAAAATAGCTAAACGCACATGAGGAAATATCAGTTTTTAAAGGTTCAAAAATTACAAAAATATTCAAAATTTACATTAGAAAAAGGTCCCCTGACTTTCCGGCAACATTTGGCAGCCTTCCCGATGTCAAAATGAGGCTTATGATAGCTCGTGGGAAACCTCTGAGTGTCTAATTTCTGGAACAGCTGAAATTTTCCCAATCTGATGCCTGGAATTCCTCTAAAACTGAATCTATGTGTAAAAAACCAAAAATTACAGTCTGCTGATAGACCGAGCAGAGTGTGCAAAAAGCGAGCATTTTTCGCCATTTCGGGGAAGAAAATGATCTCCAAATGTCCTGAAAATCGCAGAGTTTGTAATCTTGAAATTATGGCATCTAATGATACCATTATCCTCCTTTGACGATCCCCCAAACTGAAATGGCGAATTTCATGAGTTTTGACCAAAAACTCAAAAATGCCAAAAAACCAAAGTATATCAAAATTTGCCCAAAATCGGTGAGTATGACCCTCAAGGGTTCTTAGCAATATGTTCTGAATCAGAAACCAAAATATGAAGTCCTAATGTGTCTTTCTTCACTTTCCATGCCGGGCGCTTCCCTTTAGCCTCCTTTAGCTTTTCTTGGTTTTCTTCTTTGATGTTTGGCATTCTGGCTTTGGTGAAGAAGTCATGGCCCCTTGCCTAGGAGAGGCAGATAGCACATGCTTTGGAGAATGCCCTTCACGATCCATGTTTTGTATTTGATTGCCCTCATCAGGAGGCTGTTGTGTATCATCTCTTGGTTGCCCTTGCTCATCACTGTCATGGCCTTGTTCATCATCTTCATGCTACTAAACAAAACTTCTACCTTCTATGTCAGTCACTGTTTTGATCAAGGCAACCATGATTTCAAATGTTGTGTAACATTTTTTCTTTGGTGTTAGGTCCCTGATCTTTCCAAAACAATGTTTTTTCCCTTTGTATGTCATTCAACAAGTAGACTCAAGGACAAAAACACAGTCAATAAAGATACACAGTCAAAGTGCTTTTCCTGTGTTTTGTGGTAAGGTGACAGAGCTTCTAATGTTTTTTGATGTGGTAACAAGAAGTCTTGTAGCAGTCAATCAACAATAAACTCCTCTTCAGCCAAAATACTTCCCTCCTTATACTTCATTATTCTTTACACAAAGTTTTGACAAAAAACACCTTCGAATTATAGTGGTAGATTCCTCACTGGCTCTGCTTTAAGGAATGAAAGGTTAAACATTGTTTTGCCTTGTTAACACAGAGGAAACCTTTGAAAAGGAAAAAACATTTATGGAATGCTTACTGCTGTGTGAAATCAAGTATATTTCTTTCACTTTACAACCCTTAACCTCCCTTTCCAAAACTGTTCCACCTTTCAACTGGTTTTGAGGGCAGCTACAATGGCTTTTTCATATCAATGCAAATTCAACACCCTTTACTGTTTTACTTCTAGCAAGGATGAAACACAAAAAGTCTTGATTTTTTAGACAAAACTATCCACCCTCCCAAAACTGCTTTCTTTAATGCATCAGGCTGACAGAGGTTATGGTTATAACTTAGCTTTGATGGCAGCTCTAATTTCCTTAAAACTGATTGAATCACTCCTCTAACCTCCCTCAGTGACAAATTTTTTCAAAATATTTAAAACACCTCCTTGATTTATACCATGGCCTTTACCGCTTCAAAACTCTGTCTAGTAATTTGAATTCAAGGGGGGCAAAACAAAAATACCTCAAAATACATTTGCAATCCTTGCTTGAGAATTGGAGCTACTTTGAAAGCACGTTGGAGGCGTTTTGGAGGTTGGTTATAGGCGCGGCGCGTTTAAACATGAGAATGCCACGCAATATGGGTTTTTCGGGTCAACTGTCGGGCCGACAGGACCCAAACCTACAGGCGCACCGCGCGCCTGTGTATTTCTTTGTAATTTGTGCGCCTGAACGCGCTACGCGCCGCACAGCCTTAAACCTTCAAAAACTTCTGCAAATTGCTTGAAATCTTTCTTTTCTGGTCTTGTGGACAGTAATAAGAGTGTTGTTTTGTGTATGGAGAGATTCAAAAGAGCTTTGCCACGGTCAAACTACCTTTGTATTGGAACAGAGAAACAAAAAACCTTATGAAGTGCTTTGATGAAGGTTTTGGTAATATTTAAAAAAGGCTTTTGGGTTAAAATCAAAACTTGAAGTTCATGCCTTTTCCAAATCACAAATGAGACTCTCTTTTGTTCAAAACCTATAGTGGCAAATGGTCATTTCCTTATAAGCCTGACCTCCCTTTTGAAATGAAACCACTTTGTGGAGAATTTTTAACACTCTGACTATTTTCTTCATAGAGAGAAAAAAATCTGCCCTTTGATATTCTGCACTGTAGGAGGAAAATTTTCTCTGAGCTATATGAGGATTATAGGTGTGCCTTTAACCGATGTTTTCCTTTGATTTGGAGGTGAAACTCAGACATAATCACCCGGGATTTATTATCATCTTTGACACATTTTCATAAAGAAAAGGCCTTCCTTCTTGATAGTGGCATGCATATATTGCTTTTACTGGATTCCAGGACCTGTAGAGGATACTTTGTGTTGCATGGGGTTTTCTTTGGCATTTTGAAAGAGGTCACTTCCCCTTTTGCAAAATAAATTGACATTTTTGCTCTGGATGCTTTGGAGGTGACAATGTCTACTGTGAAAATTGATGTAACTGTTAGGTGTCCTTTGAGTTATTTTTCTGACAGTGGGTGCAAAAAATTCAGTTGTATTTAGTCATGCTTTCCCATCATCTGTCCACTGAAAGGGGATTCCTTTTACAACTTTCTTTTCACTTAGAATGTAACAGTGAGGTGCCTTATTGGCTTTGAATGCTGTTCCAGAGCTGTGAAAACTCATGCCATAACCTTTTGAAATATAATCAACATCATTGGGCTGTGTCATGACCTGTCCTTTAACCAACAGCAGAGTTTGTGTTATTTGGGCTCTAGACTGCTATATTGGGAGGAAACCTTGATAAGATACAAGTTTAATTTCTTGGATCACAGTGGTACCCCTACTTTCCTTCTTTGTTTCTTACATGCTTGCTCTGTTGGGATACTTCAAACTATCTTTTGTTGCTTTTACTATTTGTCTCTTGATCAATCAAACCCTGAAATCAGTCACTGTATTGGCCCTCTGCTTATAGATGAAGGAGGCACCTTTAACCCTCTACTTATGAAATGAAGGGGGTTATTCAGTCTTCAAACCCTCTGCTTATAGATGAAGGAGGCTTTCAATCATGTTGTATCATCAGCCCTGTGACAATGTTATTTTTCCTTTTATTGTCCTTTCAGGCTTTGAATGTGGTCGCAAGAGCTTGATGAGAACCTCTTTTCTCTGTAGCTGCATCCCAAGCTTAGGATCACATTGAGAAGCAGATGTCTTATCATGTGGAGCTCAAAATTGTCTTCTGAGATGCTGGTATGTTTCTATCCTTGAAAGATCCATCAAAAACTGTAAAAACACCTAAAATCAGCTTGACTTATAGCCTATGTATTGCTGAGACTTAAGGGTGTATTAGTGGCACAACCTAGGGCCGTAACCAACTTCATTAGCAGAGTAGGAAGGTCTGTTATGACTGGTCTATAGCATATGGAGGTTTTTGGCTCTTGGATAGTTTTCCAAGGGAGAAATGCCTTAAATCGCCACTTCCTAACTTAGGGGAGACTTTTTGAACAGATTTGGATTGTTTCTTTAGAGCTGATGGGCAGACTAGTATGGCTGAGGTTAGGTAGGATTTATTAATGGGGTTTCATCTCATCATGGGCGAACTGAAAAGGTAAGAAGGAAAAAAAGTTTATGGGGGTTTTCTAGACGACAAATTGACATATGGAGATCAGCTTCTAGAAAACTCAGCTAGGAATTTAGTCATTAACAATAGGTGCAAAATACTGATGACTAACACCTTTACCATGTATATGCAAGCCATAGCTCCAAGGAGGAGCATTCTTCCATATAAACTTCATGGCCAACTTTGGACCATAAACATTTTTTAACATGGCCACTCCCTTGGAGGATATATGGAGATGTTGTATCACTCTGGGTGCACTCCAAATGCACCAAACATATCTCACATTTTCAGCCATTGTGAGAGGACTTGGGAAACAAGTAAGTGGTGGGGAAACCACTTACCATATCACTATATGATGAAAACAGGAGGATTACTGCGCTGGTTCCACATATGGGACTATGACCCACCTCCATTTTTGCATATTTTTGTTTGTATGTATTTAGTTTTGATCCCATACATTAATGATGTGCTTATTCTTTTTATGGAATGATTGGAGGGAGGATGGGAGGATTGTATGTGCCCTATGGGAGAGAGATTCTCCATTTTCATTATGCTACATGTTTCAGGGAGAACATTGGGCAAACCATGTTTTTTTCATTGGATCTATTGCTTCCTTGTGGGATGAATCATTTGCATCTCATAAGAACTTTGGAAGACCATTTCATGGAGGGATGGATTGGGAGACACTTAGCTTATGAGGAAAGCTTATCACATGATGGTGTCACCAATGATGGAGAGTTGCAGCACTCACCTTTTCAGTTGCTTAAGGACAAGAAACATTTGGGAAGGGAGGGCTATAATATTCCCAATCAGCCATGAGCTAGTTGGAATATTAATTTTTGTTTTCCTGGTTTGTTTTATGAATAAGAGGACAATCGAGGTCCATAAGTCTCCTTAAAAATGAATAAATCAATTCTAATGTGAAAAGGATATATCTTGGTAGCTTAATTGAGCACCTTTAGGTGTGAAAAGGGGTTGGAACATCTTGAATGGGTCAAATTTGACCAAATCAACAGCGCTGTCATGGAGGAGTGGCAATCAATGAGGGACAGTGCAGTTTTAGATGGAGACACCTTGCATGGAAGTAGGGTCATAAATGAATGGGGCTCAGGGTTTGGAAGCTCATATCTTATAAAAGGAAGAGGATGGCAGCCATATTCATTATTTTTATGTATTTGATATTTCTGAATATATGGTCTATTTAAACATATAGCTTTCTCTAGATGTTTAGCTGAGATTGTTGTGTTGTTTAGCACTGGGTGTTCCTGATCGGGAATCCCACCTCTTCCATTGAGAAGCTCTTAGAGGAGTCTTGTACTTCACTTCCACTGTCATGCATTTGGCCAAAGCTTCATCTTACATCTACAGCGTAGATATTGAGGGTTGAGTTGTTTTGTAGGTTGCAGTAGTGGAGACCATCTTTGGGTCACCTCATTACTTATTTTCAGTGGATAAGGGTTCCTTTCCATTGGGAGGACAGTAAGGAAGGCCCTTGTGCATATTTTCAGATCTTGGCATCAAGCCACATATTTATTTGCCCCTACAGCGCATTTTCTTTCCAAATTTGCATTATTTTGACAGAGGAGTTGCAGGGTGGTTTTGGCACATCATTTGGAGAGGAGATTTTCTAGTGAAGGGATCAGCCTTTCATCTAGGAGATCCATTAGAGGAGGCTGCATTATCTCTTATATCAGATCAGCCACACTTTCCAGATCTATATGTTGCAATGGATCTTCAGCCCTAGGGCTTAGATTCCCATATTGTAAATGGTGTTTTACTGAAAACCCTTAAGGGGTTCTTCGTTGAAGGTTGTATAGTGCTCAGATATATATCGGATTTATCTTTTGAGGCACATATCAGCCCATGAAATTTTGTATATACATTTTATGTAGCAGTTCCTTTAAAACTCCGATGTAGTAGTGTTCTGGCATTTTTATATATAGTAGCAACACCTCTTTTGAGGGTTTTTTCCATTGGAGGCTTGTTTTATCTTATTGTACATCTTATGGCCCATTTCTTATGCATATTTTTTTGTTGTTATAATGAATGAAAGGTCTCCATATTGGCCTCTTGCTTTCATGTAATTTTTACACTGCTATTTCCATGGTTTTACACTATATTCATGCTTTTCCAATTTGGGAATATTACAACACCTATTTTCATTTCTGAAGTGGTACAACATCAGTCTGATCCAGTGATGCATAACTAAGAGAAATAATCTCTTCCTTTATCCAGATCATTAATTTTTTAAACTCATGCCCTGGTCTGTTAAGAATAGTCTCAAAGGAATATATATAGCTTAAAACCTCTTATATGATCAGCTGGTGATCTGAAATGATTGCTAGTTATTGATGTGCTAGTATCATATCAGATATATTTTTCTCTTTGCTTAGTTTTAATTATTCTTCATAGGTTTTTCTATGAGTTTGTGATTGTCAAATCAGTATACTTGGTGAAATTATGTGTTTGTCATAAGCTTAGAAAGCATAATTTTAAATGACTAAACAGAAGCAATTAGAAACATAGCAAACACACATAATAGAGTTTAACACAAAAAATTTTGATAAAGGAGTTCACCCCTCCTGGGCTACATCTCCTTGGTCCAGCTTCATAGTGTAGGCCTTTGTATTAGCTTCAAGTGTGCTCAAATTTCTGTTACAAGCTTCAAATCCTCTTGGAACCTATTCCAATGAGTTTAAAACATCATAATCTCCTAGAAATGACTATTTTTTTGCTAAATTTGGACTCTGGATACTCTGGAAATGGCCCCAACACCAAGTGGCCCTAGCCTTCAAAAATTTTCAAATGCATTAAAACACCTGTAGATGACCTTTTCTGCCTCTGCAACCTGCTTCATTGAGTTCCCATCATGTCAAATAGCCTATAATTCCTCTTCCTGAGCCCTGTTTGGGCGAAAATTGCATGAGTTATGACAAAAACCACTTCTCCTAGGATTTCTCCACTAAAACTAGAGTTCCGCTAGCTAAATTTCCAAATTTGGATGTTCCGCCTTAAAAGGCGGTGTCACTATCTCTGCCGCCATATTAAACCAGGATTATCTTAAAGTTAAGTTGTGCTTATCTTAATGATAAGAAGACTTTAATACATATTTAGCGCTAAGCGCAATTTGTAATAAAGCATGGATTAGTTAATCAATAATTTGGATCATAATATTAATCACGCACTAAGTGAGATTAAAAATCCCGTCATTCCATTTGTCAGAGCTCTTGGTCTTCGGCGAACGGTTTCATGGGAGGGGGTTTGTCCCGCGGGGCTAGCCCCCAACTCCTGCGCTGTATGAATTCAAATATATGCGGACATCCTCTATAGTTAAGAAACATTGGATAGAGGAGTTCATAAATGGCGCAGGCAGTAGGCCGAAGGTTAGGGGTTCGAGCCTGACCTCCCGCAATATATTTTGTCAAACACGACATAGTTGACCCTGCCATATTTTTCATTGCCACCATATGTAACATCGTTCCAATGATAGTTAACTCTGTCTCTAAACTTGGCTAGAATCTGCCTCCATACTTAGTTAGGTCCGATGACATGTAGTTCAAAACCATAGGTTTGTAAAATATTTGTGACATATGTAATATAACTTTGACCACATACATTCGAACCTTAGAAATAAAATAAATTCTAACCTTCCATGCCATGGTATGCCATGGGGGGTACGTTTCATGCCATGTGGCCCTTCCCCATTGGCTATAATTCCACCACCATAAAATAATGCCAAGATAATAAAATTCAAACTTAGACTTACGGAAAATAAAATAAATAAAAAAATAAAAATTCTCTTCCTAGTCATCATTGGAAAATCTGGTAGTGCCACTTGGCACAGTGTCATTGGATATTTCTAGAGGATATTCCCTTTGAAGCTGACTGTACTTGCCACATCATCCTTGTACCTATTCTGCTCCTTTTTTTGCATGTTTTGGAAGACAAACAACATACCATAACCCACTCATATGAACTCGGATTTCGATGAAATAACTTGCACCAGAATCCTGGCGACGAACTCTATCTAGTCATTGATGTTCGAAGAAATTTTGAGAGCTTTCAAATTTTTAGCTAAAATTGAGCCTTAGATCATTCCTCCCCACTAGAATCTTTTTGGACCCGAAAAGATACTATAAATTTTTCAACAAGTGAGGGTACAGCTCCCTCACTTTTCCAATCTCCAACCATTTGGCCTTTGAAGGATTTTGACCCTTAAGTCCCACTCTAAGGTATTCAACATTCCCTCTTCTTGAAGTTATGATTCTTCTGTCAAGTATGAGATTTTCTAAATTTCATCAAGATATTCTGGCAAGAAATCATCTATTGATGGCAGCTGAACATGATCTCCTTGATCATCAATCAAAGGAGGCTCAAACAATCTCAAATTCTCAACATTAACGACAGAATAATTTTGCATATAAGGAGGCAAATCTAGCTTGAATGCATGTGTACCAATCTTTCCAGAATTTTAAATGGACCATAACGGATTGGTTTGAGCTTTTTACCTTCCCCTTGCAATATTTCCTTGCTTATGTACAACCAAAATTTATCACCAACTTGGAATTTATGATCAACCTAGTGTTTGTCATGGCTTGCTTTGTAGTTGAGTTGACTCTTTTCAAGTTGCTCTTGCATTGTGTGATGTACCAAATTAATTTTCTCAATGAAATTTCTTGCCTTATCTATGTCACTATGTCCGTCTATAGCGACATCTTTCTCAAAGATGAATTCCAATGGCGATCTTGGCAAGTAACCAAAACATGCCTCAAATGGTGATGTATTTGTGGAAGAATGTTTTGCCCAGTTGTATGCATGTTGTATGCAGTGTAATTGTTCATCCCACAACTTGGGATGATTGCTAAAATAGCCTCTTAGAATATGAATAACGGTTTTTTTTACCACCTCTGTTTGACCATATGTTTTTGGATGAAATGTTGTACTTTTATTCAACTTTGTATCCATCATGTCCCATAATTTTGACCAAAATTTCCCAACAAATTGAGAATCTCGATCACTTACAATAGAAGTAGGAAGACAAAAATGGATCCATACATTTTGAAAGAAAAGATTAGCAATTTGTCCAGTTGTAATATTTTTCTTACATGCCATCAAAATACACATTTTTTTGAACCTATCTACCACAACATACAAATAATTATGACCTTTCCTGGACATATGGAGGCCTCCTACAAAATCCATTGAGATGCTCTCCCAAGGATGAGAAGGAACCGGAAGTGGTGTGTACAAACTAAGCTTCCTATTGCTAGGCTTACTTGTTGCACATAAAGAACATCCTCTAATAAAACAAGAAACACTTTCATTCATGTGTGGCCAATAACAACACCTTTGGAGATGCGCTACTATATTTCCTACACCAAAATGTCCTGCAATCAATGATGTGTGCGTCTCCCTTATGATATTATTTATTTCTCCCTGTGGAATACATAACTTGCCCAAGTGATACAACAAACTGTTATGCATATGATAATCTATCTCTTCACTTTGGTTTCCCTTACTCAAGCTCTCATACACATCTTTAAAATCACTATCATTTACATACTATTCAATATAACTTTCATGCATAATAGAATTGTGCTTGAGAATAATAGTTGAATTTACAATAGGCCTAGCGAGCATATCAACTACCTTATTGGAAATTCCTTTTTTGTACCTGATAACCAAGTGAAATTGTTGTAGAAAACCCATCCACCTGAAATGTCTTGATTGCTGCAACTTTGACTATGATTGTAAGTACTAGAATGGTTGATGTTAGGTATGGATAATGGTCTCTTTCCCCATCAAGTAATGCTTCCATTTATTTACACTTTTTACCAATGCATATAACTCTTTATCATAGGTGGGATATTTAGACATGGCTCCATTAAAAATTTCAGAATGAAATGAGATAGGCTTACCATGCTGCATGAGCACTGCTCCCATAGCATAATCACTTACATCTCTTTGGATCTCAAATGGTTGTCTAAGATCTGGAAGTGCTAGAATCAGTGCTGAACTTATCTTTTGCTTCAAAGAATCAAATTATTTCTGCTGCAAATCTCCCCAATGTAAGATTTTCTTTACACTTCTCAATGCATGTAATGGAGCTGCAATGGAAGAAAAATCAGCAATGAATTTCCTCCAATACTGTGTTGCCCCTAACAAGCTTCTTACCTCGGTAACTGTATTGGGCTTGGGCTAATTCAAAATGACCTCAACTTTGGAAGGATCAATATTCAACTCACATCCTCCAACAATGTGTCCCAAGTATACCAATGAATTCTTACCAAATTCGCACTGTGACATCTTAAGAAACAATTTCTCTTTTCTCAAAAAATCAAGTACCTTGTTCACATGCATGGCATGTTCTTCTCTTGATTTTATGAATATGAGTATGTCATCTAAGTAAAAAATGACAAATTCATCTAGAAATGGTGTAAGTACATCATTCATGACTCTCATGAAAGTAGCTGGTGCATTTGTTAAGTCAAATGGCATAACTAACCACTCATATAATCCTTGTCTAGTTTTGAAAGCAGTTTTCCAAATGTCTTCTTCGGCTATCCTAACATGATGATAACCACTTCTCAAGTTTAACTTAGTAAAATACTTTGCATGTTTCAACTGATCTAGCAAATCATCAATTTTTGGGAGTGGCTAGAGATTCTTTACCATGATTTTGTTCAGTGCACAGAAATAGATACACATGCGCCAAGTCTTGTCCTTATTTGGAACCAAAATTATTGGTGAACCACATGGTGAAGTAGATGGGCATATGATACCTTTATTCAACAACTCTTGGATTTTCTTCTTAATTTCCAAACTCTCCATAATTGACATGCGATATGTACCAATATTTATCCTGCTGTAGCTGAATCTCATGTTGAATTCCCCTCTTGGGTGCTAACCCCTTTGGTTCTTGAAACATCTCGCCATGCTGACTTACCACATCAAACAAATCATATTTCAATTTGTCATCACATCCATCAAAATATTCATAGTCAATGAGATCATTTTTCTTGATCATGAGAAGCACAATTTTTTTACTTGCATTTACTAGCCTCTTCATTTTCCCTGCATTAACTAAAGAAATATTCAGTTTCTTGCGATGAGCTCTCACAATATACTCCACTCCATATTTGATCAAATGATATTTGTTCTCATTACGGTAAAAGACCTCTTTCTTGTCATACAAATATGGACTACCCAAGATAATCCATGAAATGTCAAGTGGAACCACATCTAACTCAACTTCATCGACAAAGTTTGCAGTAATAGCAAATCTAAAAATACATTTCCTTGTAACCTATAAATTGGCATTATTAACTATCCAACCCAAAGGGTATGGCTTATGATGAGGTACAATTTCAAGGTTTATTTTTTTGACTAAGTCTTCTGAAATCAGGTTTGCTTGTGACCCCGTATCAAACAATGCATCAATCTTTGTATGATTAGAAATTACTCTAACATGGAATAATTCTATCCTTGTATCTTCATTTGGAGTGTTGTTGTGACTGTTTGAGGAACTAGAACTTTCTATGGATTCATTTCCTTTGTTAACCATGGCAACTATCTTGGTTTCATCTCCTGAATCGGATCCAAGATATTTTTGTGTAGTGGTATTTTCCTTTTGTTTCCCTTTGTTATTTGGTTTCTTTGGCCTTAATTCGGGATGTAGTTTCCAATGGTGGGATTCATCATGCCCCTCTTTGGAAAAATGTTTGTGTGTAATTTTTTCCCCTTATTTCTTAATACTTGCATTCTTCTTTCCCTTCCATTTTCCTCCCTTCTCTTTCCCCTTACCCTTGAATGGCTTCTTCTTACTACCCTCTTTATAAATATTTTTACCCCTTGCTTCAAGATGTGTGGCTTGCACACATACTTCATCTAAGTTATTTGGGTTAAACATAAGGATAGTGTGTTTCAAGTAGGAATGTAAACCTCCTATATATTTCAATAGTGTATCTTCTAAATGTAAGTTTACTCCAAGTAATAAAGCCCTCTCCTTAAACTCTTGTGTATACTCTTGAACAGCTTGGCCTTTGAGATGTCTAAATTTTTGCCAACTCATAATTTCTTTTTGCATATAGGCTAATGGATAAAACTGTCTTTTAATGGAAGAAATGAATTCGACCCAAGAAATGGAAATCTTACCATGGATTCACATTTCCTCTTGTGTCTTTGACTCCCACCAAACTAGTGCTAATCCTTATAGCCTTAATGAAGCCAACTAGATTTTGATATCATCTTCTTGTAGATTCTAAATTCTGCAGTATACTTTCAATTGACGAATCAAATTTTCTAGTCTCTTAGCATTAACTTCTCCATTGTATGTGGGAAGTTCAAACTTGATGTCCAACTTGAGTAATGGAGTCTTTCCTTTTGGGATCTTGGAATGAGTTTGGGTGTGAGTTTTTGTGGTGGATGTGGAATATGAAGATGTTGATGAGCATGATGAATATGAGGATGGTGGAGAGGGAGGTGGCTTTCCTCCACTACCTTTTGAGCCCCTCTCTTCTTCCTTTTTACTGTTTCAAGATCCTTCTCTATGAGGGTGCTTTGAACCTTATCCAGTTTCCTTTCCCATGAAAGCTTCATACATAACTTTCACCATCCTTTGCATCTCTTTGAATTCTCTCTTAACATCCTCTTCTTCAGAATTTTCATGAGTCTCTTCTTCCTTTTTATTGTTTGAAGATCCTTCTCTATGAGGGTGCTTTGAACCTTCTCCAGTTTCATTTGCCATGAAAGCTTCATACATAACTTTCACCATCCTTTGCATCTCTTTGAATTCTCTCTTAACATCCTCTTCTTCAGAATTTTCATGAGTCTCTTCATAGCCTGACATTTTGGCTTTGGATTCAAGCTCAATATTTGCAGCTTGTACCTCTTCAATCACTTCAGCCTCTTGTGCAATTTTTTCCTCTTCTATCTCAACTGATGGAGATGGAATTTGAGGTGCTTCAAGTGTTGCCTTGAGTGTTCCTTTGGGTGAGGCCGATGCCTTATCAGCCTTCTTCCTTCTTTTCATTATCTCGAGACTAGCTATTAATAGCTTCCCTTCTCCTCTCTGCAATCTCAACCTTGTAAGCATGAGAAAAATTGAAACTATTAAAAACCTTCAAGTAAAACAAGCAAGAAACCTTGTGCTCTGATACCAACTTGATTTGAAATTAGTTCTAGTTATTGTTGTGCTAGTATCATATCAGATATATTTTTCTCTTTTCTTAGTTTTACTTATTCTTCATAGGTTTATCTATGAGCATGTGATTTTCAAATCAGTACACTTAGTGAAATTATGTGTTTGTAATAAGATTAGAAAGCATAATTTTAAATGATTAAACAGAATAAATTATAAACACAACAAACACACATAACAGAGTTTAACACATAGAATTTTGATAAAGGAGTTCACCCCTCCTGGGCTACATCTCCTTGGTCCAGCTTCATAGTGTGGGCCTTTGTATTAGCTTCAAGTGTTCTCAAAATGATGTTACAAGATTCAAATCCTCTTGGAACCTATTCCAATGAGTTTAAAAAATCATAATCTCCTAGAAATGACTATTTGTTTTCTGAATTTGGACTCTGGATGCTCTGGAAATGGCCCGACACCTGGTGGCCCTGACCTTCAAAAATCTTCAAATGCAATAAAACACCTGTAGATGACCTTTTTTGCCTCTACAACCTACTTCATTGAGTTCCCAACATGTAAAATAGCCTAGAATGCCTCTTCCTGAGCTCTGTTTGGGCAAACATTGCATGAGTTATGATAGAAACCACTTCTCCTAGGATTTCTCCACTAAAACTGGAGTTCTGCTAGCTAAATTTCCAAATTTGGAAGTTTCGCCTTAAAAGGTGTCGCTGCTATCTCTGCCTCCAGATTAAACCGGGATTATCTTAAAGTTAATTAGTGCTTATCTTAATGATAAGCAGACTTTAATATAGATTTAGCGCTAAGGGAAATTTGCAATAAAGCACGGATTAGTTAATCAATAATCTGGATCATAACATTAATCATGCACTAGGTGAGATTAACAATCCCACCATTCCATTTGTCGTGTAGAAATTATATGCACTGAGCATGCATATGTCCAAGATCCACCTGATCTCACACTATTTAACTTTATGCAAGATACTAAATCTATTCCACTTGTTAATCTTTTGCAGAAAAATTAATTGCACACACATGTGAAGCATAAACAAAAATTATCAATCACACATAACACAGTTTTTAACCGGGAAAGCCTGAAGCTGAAAACCCCAACTATATATTATGTAACATGGAGATCATATGAAAACCTCATACAAACATACAAAGCTTATCAAAATCTCTTAGTACAGTACAATTGTCATACACTAATCAGGCCTAATCTTGCAAATCCATGCATCGATCTTTGCCACCTGCTAGCCTGCCTCCACCGTGCAATCTCTACTGAATAATAGCTCTGAATGAATTCAAATTACTCCATCCTTGACTGTGCAATCCTCATTGGCATCTCCACTGAGTGTGTGATGCAATCAATGCATCACTATAGTCACAACAGATAATCTATCTTGCCCTTTCACCTATCTCTCCACTGGTCTCCACTAAAACTTCCATGCACTGTAGTTAACTGATGTATTCTTCAATTGATTAATGAGTTATTATTTATGAATTAATTAACTAATTAATTCACTCCACTCTCACTAGTGTATCAATCAGTTAGACTAGATACAAGTAGCTCAACTAAGTCTAACTGAGTTAAACTGAATACAACTCCATAACTACTTCTTCCAACTATGCCATAACTCTGCCACTTGAGTTCTAACTGAGTCCTCCATGCATTAGCTCCAGTAAACCCTCAAGAATAGCGTAATTCCTTCTGTCAGCTGCTGTGCCACATCTGTGCACTGAACTGAAGTGCTCCAAGAGAATAAGTTGTTGTTTAGAGTCTGATTATTATTAAGAGCTAATAATAATCGACATGCATCTATTTTTATATTGACGATCTATAAATAGACTTCGCCCAATATTCTAAAAATAGAATTTCATCTATTTTTCCAACTTGACCAACCATCCACAAATAGCATCCTGCAACTTTTGAAATATTATCATCATATCTAAAAATAGACATACTCTAAAAATAGACTTGCGCCAAAAATAGCCTGCGGGCCCACTTAGTGAAGGCGACTCTTTTCACTAAGCTCATCATCTTGTTGAATCTCAACATGTCGGAGCTCTTGGTCTTCGGTGAACAGTTTCATGGGAGAGGGTTGGCCCCCTCCAGCCCCCAACTCATGCACTGTATGAATTCAAATATATGTAGACATCCTTTATAGTTAAGAAACATTAGATAGAGGAGTTGGTAAATGGCACAGGCGGTAGGCGGAAGGTCAGGGGTTCGAGCCCGACCTCCCGCAATATATTTTTTCAAACGTGACATAGTTAACCCCGCCATATTTTTCACTGCCACCATATGTAACATCGCTCCAATGATAGTTAAATTTGTCTCTCAACTTGGCTAGGATCTGCCTCCATACTTAGTTAGGTTTGATGTCATGTAGTTTAACACCATAGGTTTGTAAAAGATTTGTGACATATATAATATAACTTTGACCACATACATTCGAACCTTAAAAATAAAATAAATTCCAACCTACCATGCCATTGTATACCATGGGGGGGGGGGTGTACGTGGCATGCCACATGACCCTTCCCCATTGGCTGCAATTCCACCACCATAAAATAATGCTAAGATAATTAAATTCAAACTTAGACTTGGGAAAAAAATTTCTCTCCCTATTCATCATTGGAAAATCTGGTGGTGCCACTTGGCAGAGTTTCATTGGCTTTTTCTGGAGGATATTCCTTGTGAAGTTGATTGTACCTGCCACATCATCCCTGTACATGTTCTGCTCTTTTTTTTGCCTGTTTTGGAAAACGAACAGTAGACCATAACTCACTCATACGAACTCGGATTTCGATGAAACGAGTTGCGGCAGAATCCTGGTGACGAATTCTATCTGGTCATTCATGTTCGAAGCAATTTTGAGCATGTTCAAATTTTTAGCTAAAACTGAGCCTTAGATCAGCTGGGGCATCTACTTACAATTCAAGGGCATGTTTGTAAGAAACTATTATTAAAAATACAGTAAAAGTAATTAATTAATGATGGTTCTATTCAAGGAAAAACTAAATTAGCCATCGTTTGATCGGATTTGTGGAGCCAGATCTCTACTTCACTTCGGCAGGTAATTTCTATGTGGTGGATACAAATATTTGACTTTTACGTCCACCAACCTTTCCAGAGTTTCCAAATGCAGGAACCGTTTTTTGCATCAAGAATATGTTTCAATTTCATGATGACACCTCTTCATGATGTTAGAGGCACACAATGTTGTAGCTACTTTCAATAGCTATAACTTGGATTACTATTGGAAATCACTTAAGACATGTCGTTTGTGAGGAACTTGATTAACCTCCTTGCACTATCCTATGAGCTCCTCTATCCATGGAGTTTCATTATTCATCTTATCCAATGCCAAGTTCAACAAATGTATTTTGCATGGAGTAAAAAAGAAGTGATTATATCTAGTCTCCACAACCAAATTAATGGTTATTCAAACTAGTGCGTTACCATTGATAACTTGAACACTGATTAGACTCTTGCCTTTATCTATTGAATTAGTTAGGGCATATGGAGTAGAATATGTGATGTCCACCACCATAAGACATTCTTCAGCTAAAATAAATGTGGAAATGTTAGGTGAAGTGATGATGCTCATCAATGGATTGTGTGTGCTATATGTTCACCCATCAAACAATGGTAAGTCCTGAAGTATTTCTTCCAAGAGGATTGGATAGGTTCTAAAACCCTCTCCACCAAGGCCCTCTTTTCATAAGTAATGTGATTCTAGGCATCTTGAGACCAGGCTTCTTGTATAATTTCCATTAAGTACCCTTACAGTGCCATGCCAATAAAAATATTAAATCACACTAAAAGGGATGCCACAAGCAATGTCCAATTTTTCATCCACTTCTTCTCACTGCCTCCCATATCAATAATTTTTATATTGACTAATGTTTTTCCTTTTCCTTGCATATCCCATAATCTTTGTCTTTGATGAACGGGGTAATGGAGCTCCACCTATTCTTCTAGCACTTTCCTTGGCCATATGTTCCTATTATTTCTCCATTCTATATGCAGTAACATTCTCTAGATTTGAACTTATTCTATAGACCTCGACCATGTGTCCAAATTGTAAAAGTAGAGTGTAGCAGCCTTTCTAAACATTTTTGTACAAACTGCACTACATTCATGAACCTTCTAAGTTCTGATTGGTAATTTCTCGAACTTTGTAAGGTCTCTTTCATGGAAGCAACTCCAGCTAAATGATAAGAATTCATTAAGATAATGGAAGACTAAATACAGGGAAGATACAAGTAAGGTCCGCACAGACAATTTCCACTTGACCATCACAAATTCCTCTCACAGCCTATTGTCGTAGACAAACTTTGTTTCAAAATTATGCTCAAAAAATCCTCAGCCCTTACTGGTCAAAAAATATGCTAATATAATGCATAAATGGAACCTTCATTCTTGATACTTCTTTTTTAAAATTTTTGCAACTTTGTGACAAGTCTCTAAGGAGGATAATGGTTGCATTACTCTCCCAGAGTTTTGAGTTTCATGGAATCAATAGCTTATGACAGTAAGAAGATCATTCTACTTATTCCTCCATAGTCAAATTAAAGAATCAAGAGAAAATTTCAGAAATATCAGACCTCCTAAGGGATTTCTCCCTCAAATTCAACCATTCCAAAATGAAAGGTAGTGTAACTCTATTTATAGAGAAGGTTTTCAACTTCCCTCACATTAAAATAATAATAATAATAAGGGAGGGGGAAAAAGGTCTTCTTCAATAACAAATTAATCCAAATTACATCAAATGTGAGCATTTCATGCCACATGTATATATTATAACGAGTAGACCCCTACAAAGTGACAAATATCCAAAAATTAAAGGGGAATATCAAGCTTTTCGTGCAGCATCTAGCCTCCAATGGCCCTTCATTGCTCCTTTTCTCCCACCCTATCAGAAAATTAATATTCAAGCATGGGAAAGAAAGCCTTTAATATTAACTATCAGCCTCCATATCACCATCCAAGTGGACACGCTAGCTATCCCAAGTGAGCACAAGAAGATTCTCAAAAGACTATTTAAAGCCCAAATTGCCCAAAATTGGGTCTTGACTCTTTTCCAATCAAGCCTTTATTTTTCCATTCAAAGTGGGCACCGAAGTCCCATAATTGTGGGCAAGTGGGATTCCAAAAGCCATGCACCAACCCCAATATCATCATGCAACTTGTAAGTGAACACACCAGCCCTCAAATCACAAGAAGAGCACTTAGGGTTCCTCCCTTACCAAATCATACCAATGAATTATCAAGGTACATAAGTTGACCTTATGACAAACATTTAACCTCCCAAACGCCCTAAACAATGAGTCTTCTTCAAACAATCCTTGCAGGGCTGGTCCAAAGGGTCTCCAATTACTACTTTCCATGTGGGTAAGTAATTCTTTAAGCCTTTATCAATCCTCCCAAAGGGGTAAGCTTTGCTTCCAATTTGGTGAATAGGCTCCCAAATGTGACAAATGGGTTCAACAATGAGTGCTCAATCCCAATGAAAGGTTTGTTATGCTGACAATATCTTCTAGAAAATAAACACATGGTCCTTTAGAATGGAATTTTTCTTTAAAAATATATAACCATCTACACCTGTTGTTATAATTCGGCCCTGTAATGATTTTTGAATTAATTATAGACCTTACAAACTAAAGGTCAACTGAATACTATTAATTCAATTGTAAGTTACACGGGTTGGCACCAAATATAATTTAATTTGAATGAGAATATATATATATATATATATATATATATATATATATATATATATATATATATATATATATATATATATATATATATATATATATATATATATATATATATATATATATATTTCATTCATATATGCTCCACACCATTAAGACACCCAGCCATTCATCTTTAGTGTTGCAGGTTTTTGTGGCTTTTAAGCTTCCAAAAGAAATCTGTCTTCTCTTGACATACCACATATATTTTCATTTCTACGTGGTATGAAAATATTTTGATCCGATGACACAGAATTGAGAGCAAGAATATCTTCCTCTATCTCGATCATTAATTTCTGAAACTTATGCCTTGATCTGCTAAGAATAGTCTTCAAGTAATGTATATAGTTTGAAACCTGTTATAGGATCAGTTGGACAATTTTCTTACAATTCAAGAGCATATCTGTAAGAAACTATTATTAAAAATATAGTAAAAAGTAATTAATCAATGATGGTTCTATTCAAGGACAAACTAATTTAGCCACAGTTTGATCGAATTTGTGCAGTCAGATCTCTAATTCACTTTGCCAGGTCATTTCTCTGTGGTGGATAAAAATATTTGAATTTGACGTCCACCAACCTTTCTAGAAGTTTCCAAATGCAGGAACCATTTTTGTCATCAAGAATATGTTTCCACTTCATGATGACCCCTCTTCATGATGTTAGAGGCACACTGTGTTGTTGCTACTTTCAATAGCTCTAACTTGTATTACTGTTGGAAATCACTTAAGACATGTGGTTTGTGAGGAACTTGATCGACCTTCTTGCACTACCCTATGAGTTCCTCTATCCATGGAGTGTCATTATTCATATTCTCCAATGCCAAGTTCAACAAATGGATTTTGCATGGAGTAAAAAAGAAGTGAATATATCTATTTTCCACAACCAAATTCATGGTTATTCAAACCAGTGCGTTTTCATTGATAACTTGGACAGTGATTAGAGCCTTTACTTTCTCTATTGCATTAGTCAGAGCATATGGAGTAAAATATTTGATGTCCACCTCCATAATACATTCTTCAACTGAAAGAGCCATGGAAATTCTAGGTGAAGTGATGATGTTCACCAATGGATTATGTGTGGTGTATGTTCACCCATCAAACAATAGTAAGTCATGAATTCTTTCTCCCAAGAGGATTGGATAGGTTCTAAAAACCTCTCCACCAAGGCCCTCTTTTTAGAAGTAATGTGATTCTAGGCTTCTTGTAAATTTGTAGTCTATAATTTCCATTAAGTACCCTTACGTCGTCATGCCAATAAAAAGATTAAATCACATTAAAAGGGATGCCACAAGAAATGTCCAATTTTTTATCCACTTTATCTCACTACCTCCCATATCAAGCATTTTCCTATTGACTAGTGTTTTTCATTTTCCTTTCATATCCCATAATCTTTTTCTTTGATGAACAGGGTGATGGAGCTCCACCTATTCTTCTAGTGCTTTCCTTGCCCATTTGTTCCCATTATTGCTCCCTTCTATATGCAGTAACATTTTCTGGCTTTGCACTTATTCTATAGCCCTCGACCTTGTGTCCAACTTGTAAAACTAGAGTGTAGGAGCCTTTCTAAACATTTCTATAGAAACTGCACTACATTCATGAACCTTCTGAGTTCTGATTGGTACTTTCTGGAACTTTGTAAGGTCTCTTTCATGGAAGCAACTCCAACTAAATGATAAGAATTCATTAAGAAAATGGAAGACTAAATACGGGGAAGATACAAGTAAGGTCTACATAGACAATTTCCACTTGATCATCACAAATTCCTCTCACAACATGTTGTCGTACACAAAACCTATTTCAAAATTCTACTTAGAAAATCCTCAGCCCTTACTGGTCACAAAATATACTAATATAATGCATAAATGGCACCTTCGTTCTTGACACTTCTCTTTGAAAATTTGTACAACTTTATGACAAGTCTCTAAGGAGGATAGTGGTTTCATTACTCTCCTAGAGTTTTGAGTTTCATGGAAGCAATAACATGTGACAGTAAGAATCCATTACGAAATGGAAGATTGAATAAGGGGAAGATAGAAAAATAAGTGAAATCTGCATATACCATGTTGTCTCATCTCTACAAATCATTCTTACAATTGATTTCTAGAGTCACAAATTGAAATTCACTTTGAAATTCGTCTCACATAGTCTCCAGTCCTCGCTGCTCAAAAAATATACCTTTATAGTGCTCACGGGTTGTGAACGGTGAATAATAGATTGGGCTATGGTTTATTCGTAGACAAAAAAGTGCTTTATGAAACATTAGTTACACTTCAGTGTTTAGAAGGCCTTTGTGTTTTAAATATTTACTTAGTGTCAGATTCCTGTTGCTTGAAAAAATGATCAAATGTGGAATTCTAGCCTGTCATCCTCAAACATTAAACATTTATGTAACCATAACTGACACTGCCACTTCTCTACTTCATCCTCCAATGTATCTAATCCAAGTGATTTTCGTTGGTGTGGCAGATGACCCCTCAAGCAGATCACCATCATCATAAGTGATTGGCTATAGAAATAGTGCATTCAGATCATGCATAGGACATATTTATGTACATTCATTTTGCAAATATATTTAATCTTGCAGGTCTACAACAATTACCAGTTTTGTAGTTCATATAACTCTGGCATATTTCCTTTGGTTCATTTTTTTAGTTTTTTGGTTCGAGAATAATTAAAGCTTTCTTGAGTAGTATTAGTTGATATTTTGCACCAATTTTTAAATAAATAACATCTTGATAATCTCCTTTTAGTTCTCGTGCACCTTTTTCTAAATATCCAATTGCTTACTCTTTCACAAGTATGGTTTCTCTCGATGCAGATTTGGTTTAATTCGGCCAGGATATCTATTGATTATGTTTTTTATCAATTTAACTGTAATATTTTTAAATACTTTTCATTAAATTTTGATTTCTTGGTTTTCATTCATATATGTTCTATTCGCAATTCCTTTTTCGGTTCAAGTCTCAAAATTATTCTAACCATGTGGATTTGTCTATGTTTTTGTGAATTTTTTTGAGAAAGTTGCTCCATTGTGCTTACTATTGTTTGTTTCCCATTGTTTGGTGTTCTCAACTTGATGCTGGCATGTTCAATTCAATTGCGATGCATTTTTATTCAAGGCGATATTTTTTATTATTGCTCATTTTGATTTTTTATTAGTTAAATTAAACATGCTTACATGAGTTTCTGACATTTGTTCAATGGATTATTTTGAAAGATGCATCATGTTTGCTAGTATGTGCTACTAATTGGTTTTGATTGCTTGCAGGCAGTGATGATGGTAGTGTTAGGAGGCCATTCATGTTAGAGACGGGGGATAATGGGGAGCAAGGCCTTCAGACCTTGAATTTTGAAACAATAAGTATGGATCAATGGATGCAGATGCAGCAAATATTTGAACCTTATTTATTAGGGATCTAGTCCATTGCATACCATGGAATGCCTACAATTGTCTTGCAGCAGACAGGGAATATTAATCAATTTAAACAGCTGAAATTTCAGCAACAAATACTTCAGTGCAGGCCTCAGATAAAATTATAGAGTAATATTACTGAGCAACAACATCAACTTCAGCAGTAAGTTTTTAAGAAACATCAACCACAAAATCATCTTTTGCAACAGAAATTAAAACAACATACATTGCAACAACAAGCAGTGCATCAGCAGCTGTAAAATGAAATTAATGAACAACAATAGTAATATTTTCATCATCAACAAAACACACAACAAGCATTTCAAGTTTCAAATGTTGTCAGTTCATTCACACAACTGTCATCATATCAATCTTAGTCTCCATTAAGTGATATTTATTTTGTGACCTCATGACCAGTGTTTACAAATATCGGTGCTACCATTGCCTCACCTAAGAGTTCATATAGTGCATCTCCTTTACAAATCATCTTAGACTCATGGATTTGGTTGGAACAGGGCCTCCTAACAAGCTGCGAAACTAGTCCATTTTGAATATTTTTTATTAGATTTAGTCTAGCGCAGGGGTTTTGGGGCAAGTCAAAGCCCCGAATGCATTGTAATGTGTGAAAGGGTAAACTAGGGGTCCGAAAACCATGGTTTGCAGACCATAGGAAATTCTAGGCTAGATTTTTATAAATAGAGGATAATTTTGTATTGTAAAGAATAATAAATGAGGAGCTATTGATGTGATTTGTGGTTTAAGCGATCTGTTTTGGTTTTGGGGAAAGGACTCCTACTGGCTGTGTGTGCAAAGATCCAAGTCCAGCTGTGTGTGGACCCTGCTTCTGTGTGTGCAAGTTGGGAAGGGAATTTTAAGGAAGAATTGATGAATGAATGAATAAGAAAGATTGATAGAGAACTGAATCTGTGAGTAATCTGTGCGAATTGTTGGTAATTACTGTATTGTGCATTTTCTGTCTTTAAGCTGCGAAGATATTTGTAAGTTTGTTTCTGGATCTGGATCTATTATGTTCTATTTATGTAATGTTGTGTTATTTTCATAAAAGCATATAATTATAGATCTAGCGCACGTGGATGCAAACAGAGACTTAATTAACCCTGCGCAGAACAAGGTAATCTTGGAATTACAAGACCTAGCGCAGCTCTTCTTGCCTTACCCATCCTTTCTTAGGGTGCGGAAACCTGGTTCCAGCACCCACCCATACTACTTCGGGTGAGACTTTGACCTGCGCAAGAAGGTCACTACCGAAAGGGCTAGTAGTATAGGGGTTTGTTGGAAAACCTTGCACAATGAACCTGTGTCAAGACCCCTCAAGCCAACAAATGGTTCCGTTGCCGGGACACCATAAGTTGGAGAAAAGGATCGGGTACTGAAAAGTGAACACTGAAGAAGGCGCCTATGACGGGCCCCTAGGAAACCATGGAGGTACACTTGAAGTTACCTACCTTCAAAGGCACGGTCGATGAAGACATGGAGTAGTTTTGGTTTGTGGCAGAGTCGGTATGGGTTGCACAGGGCGTAGCAAGCGATATTATGAAAAAATCACAGCTATCCTTAGCCTTTGATGGAAGAGCTTTGGACTGGTATATGGGGTGTGTATCGCAAAATAGGGGCACAACTATCCAAAACATTAAGGACGCCTGAAACAGCATTTTCAGAAACCTAAATCCTACTCTCAGGTTTTAGCAGAACTAAAAGATTTCAAGCATGGAGCAGCTGAATCTGTATGGAAAGCAGATCAACGCCTAAAAAAAGCTATCAGAGAAGGAGAATTTCAGTACAATGACAGACAGCTTACGGAATGGTTCATTTCCATGCTACTCCCTCACCTACGCATACCTATGGGTCACCAGACGTTTGACTCACTAGAGAAAGCCTTGGAAGCTGCCATGAAATTAGAAGCTATGCCTATGAAGGATGTTGCATTGGAGGTACAGTAGATCCAGGCGCAGCTTGGGGCTATGCACCAAGAAATTCAAAATCTACAATGGGAGAAGAGAAGAGAGGCTAGCACGAAACTGGATCACACGACAGGCCACCTGCGAATACAAGAACATAGTCCAGGCCAACTGGGATCAGGGGCGCGTAGTCTGGAACAGTGGAGCTCAAGGGGATCTATGTTCTGGTACAGATAGGGCTGCGCAGATAGGTTACGTAATACCAACCGATGGCCCTGTCCGGGCACCAACGTTTTCGAACCAAAGAGACGCTGGTGCCAGTTTTTTCGGTCAATTGGCCATGAGGAGCAGGACTACCGAATCCATAATGAATTAATAGACTAGGTAAAATCATCGGAAGACCCTACCTCACCAAAAACCCCCTCGGGCGGGGATGACTCCCCCTCTGGAAGAAGGGACGAGAGCTGAAGCTAAAGCGCAGGTCGGGGTCGAGGCCAGTCGATCTGCTATAACTGTGGAGGCACAGGTCATTTTGCGAAGGATTTCCCGGACCCCTCACGGAAGTCCTGTAGGTATTTTAGACAGTTGGGCCATACGCTGGAAGATCGTCTAGCCCTGAAAGCAAAGATACAGGAAAAGCAGCTCCCATCTACGCAGAAGGTGCGAAGGATCCAGACTGAGCTAAGGGGTAAGGACCCAAAGGTAAATGTGGTAACGCACAGTGTATTGGCAACTAGGGGAGTGGAGGAGAAAGACGAAATGGACACACTAATCCGCAGGGCGGTTGGTAACCAAGAAGGACTGGACCTGGACAAAGCAAGGGAGACATTTATGGAAGCTCGAAAGGACTTCCTCAAGACTAAAGTTTCGCCATCTACACACCCTGGGGATGTGGAGGTAGCTGAGGAGGTTAAACCCTTCCTATAGGCATGCATGTGGCTGCTGTACAACCTCCAGGAAGTACGGAATCTACAGGCTTTACTAGAGAGCTACGCAACACGCACTACCCTGTCACCCAACATTAAGGATGTGCATCAGCTATACAAATATCAGAGACACACTGGCAAGGAGATGTGGCTAACAGTACAGATCAGCAACTATGAGATGGATCAGGTTATCTTAGACCTCGGATCAGACGCTAATCTACTACCTAAGCACACTTGGAAATGCATGGGGGATCCCAAGCTGGAAAGATCCACCATCCAGCTTCGAATGGCCAATCACCAAAAAATAGTACCTCTTGGGAGGCTCTCTGGGATCCTCATGGATGTTACAGGGGTACGCATCCAAGTTGACTTCTAAGTCATTCAAATCTCCGAGGATGCAGACCCCTACCCTGCGCTACTAGGATTGGATTGGGCCATCGACCTAGGCGGTATCATTAACTTAAAAAAAAAAGCATGGTATTTGAAAATAATGGCACAAGGGTCGTTGTGCCATTAGACCCGACGAAAGGAAAAAGTTATATGGAACCTATACCCAAGGAGAGAGATGTGGATTATATCTATAAGTTGACAGCGCGAAATAGAGACAACCCAACCCAAGATGTAGTATCGTGCTACGAGGGGGATGTTGAGAATCCCAGTAAGGAACTAGAAACTTGGCAGACCTGGTTAGATGAATCCTCTATGATGTGTTGTCTTTGTATCACGATGGTCCTAGAGGAAAGGATTGAAGTTGAGCCAGGCCTGAGAAACTGTGGTGAACCCACCCTGGGAGAGGGTCAAGGTGACCCACGAATGCGCAACAGGTTCCCTATGACACCTGTAGGTCCAGCAGGTAGAAGCCCCATGCATCAGGCCACCTCTACGATCACGACACAGCTAAGGGTCAGGCGGTATGTTCTGACAACAGCCCCCCTTGGGGCCTTAGTAGAACAAATAATAAAAATCTCTTGGTCTTGGGCCAAGAGCTACCTAGGAGGCAAGCCTGTGTTTGGGGAAGACATGTAGCTATCACAGCTAGGTAACCTTAGTGTGACAAGTATGCCAAGATCACTGGGGACGCGACAACTAGCCATTGGAACTGTACCTACCGGTAAAAAGCAGAATTTACTATTGAAAGAAGTGGCTTCTGAGCCTTTGGTAGGATGAGTTATGGGGAGTTTTTACCATTCCTTAGGAAACCCGCCCTGAGTAAAATATCCCTCTCAATCATATGACTGGAAGTGCTTAAAAGGGGGCAAGATAGTCCAATTAGCAGTATTGTCTCATTTACACAACTGGCCTGCCTCAAGCATCTGGAGGAAGCAATTGAGCAACAAAATTTTTCATAACAGCAGTATCCCTCTCATGTCTGGTCAACCTCCCCCATCGGATAGTAGTCACCCAAAGCCAAGATTCATTTTTCACGCAAGAATTCCAACTACTACCCCTGCCGAAACCTTCGCCCTGACTAAGCCTAATGTTGAAGAAGTCATGGAGGATGAGCCTGAGTAAGAAGAAGTCCACCCCCCCCCCCCCCCACCCCGATGGTCACAAGGAAAGGCAAAGAGAAAGCACAAAGCTCAGGGAAAACCCCACAAGCAGCAAGAAGGCCTCAAAGCTCCCCAAGACGTGCTAGGCCCCCACCCTTAGAACAAGATGACCAGGAGGGTGCTCTGCCAGCTAACTCGATCAATTGGTTACCCCCTTTGTTCGGCCACGAATGCCGAAAAACTTGGATGGCTTGATCACCTACCTGCAAACCCCACTGACCCCAGGAGAGGTCCCCATCATCAGTGATCCCTACGGACACCTCCATGAGGTCAAGTTTGATGATCACGATCTGGTGGATCATGAAACCCTCCTAGAATTGGCCCCTGCATTATACTTTGATACAATCCATGAGGATGATGAAATCACGGTAGTACCTCAGCGCTGGGTATGTGGCTTGGTAGGATCCAGACTCCAGAATCTGCTTCGAATGCCCCACTTTGGCCATTACAACGTCACAGATCAGTTGGCTCGCCAGTTACTCGCCCTCATTCACAATGGCTACTTATGGATTCACGAGAGGATCCCTATCGACGCTGCGTTGATCCACAAGATTACAGGCCTCCCAATGCAAGGGCCGCACCCGCTAGCGCAGGTCAGAAAGAAGTACGAAGCTGCTACCGCTGCATTTGTCTGGGAGACCTATGCAGTACAACGAAATAAGCGGGGGTTTGTGATCCAAATCATCAACGATCCTGCTACGCAGATGGGTACTCGGCTTTTAGCCTACAAACTAATGAGGAGGTGCCAGGTTGCGATTGTCCCCACCTATGTAATCCAGCTAGCCGGACAGTGCTCGAAGGGTTTTTTTTCAATTGGGCTCAATACTTTTGTGATGAATTTCTAACTAATTTTTGTGAATCTCAGGAGCATGGGACATCTTTATTTTATTCGTGGTTAATATTCCTAATAGCACTAGTCGCCTGGGACAAACCAGAGGAGTCGATCATCCCGGAGCTCCCTGATGGGATGTGTGAAGGCGCTTGGTATGCTCACTTGTGGGACTCTAAGGATAAGCAGCACATCAAGGATAACAAGGTATTTTGGTTCCTCTTCCAGAGTAGTGTCACTACTGCCATAAACTCCTAACCCCGGTTATCCCCCACCATATATGACAAATACAAGCATGTTGCCGCATTCCAAATTACCATGCACCATGTCCGAATTCACAGCCTTGCCAATAAGACATGGACGAAATTCCCTTATATGGTAGCTGATGAAGAAATTGACCTATTGATCTCGCTGTGGCCCCCTGCCTGGAAAAAATGCCTCACCAACACTCCTGGGGAAACCGCAACACCCCACCAGCTAGCATCAGTTACAGTCGAGCCCAAAGGTAACCCGTCATAGCAGCATGATACAGCTTCGGCCCAGGTAGGCTCTGACACAGCTACCACCCCTCCCCCAAGCACTAAGAGGACATGGGCATCGGCATCAAGACCAATAAATAAATAGCACGCCCACCACGCACACTACGATGTGACAGTCACATTAACGGACGGTGACCTGGAGCAGATCGCAAACGCAGTCACCATGGCTATGGAGGATAAGTGGGCACTTATCGCGGCCCAGTGGAAGGGAGGGGTTGGCTCTCTTCAAGCTAACCTCCGCGCTCTCCAGATCAAAATGGATCACCCCCCAACCAACGGAGGCCAAGCACAACCCCTGTTAGTCGACATCAATTCGGCTCCACTCGGGGAGCCCAATCATCTCTGGGGTATCCCTGACAGTGCCTTGATCAGAACGCAACCCCCAGTAGCCACAAGAATTCAGCTGGACTTGGATAAGCTACCCCACGTAGCCTTAGAAAGCCTCAATCACGCTATCTTCAGGGAGATTAGTCACCGCACTCAGTACACAACCCAACAGCTTAATACAGTGGAGCACACCATTACGCAGCAGGCTGCTAACTTGATCTAGGTCGTGTCACAACAAGCGGAGCTTGAGACTATGATCCACCAGCTCTGCACGGAAGTCACAGAGGAAATCCCAGCTAAGGATACATCTCGGGATAAGGTGGAAAAATTGGTTGTTGCTCTCAAAGCCTCTTGGCTGGAAATACACACCATCAAGACACAGCTAGAACAAAATATTTCAGACTTACAGGCCAAACTACAGCCTGGCACACCCCCAAAAGTCTATGCCCAGCGTACCGCCCTAATCACAGACGCAACAACTACAATTTCAGGGCAAGTTGCTCAAAGTGCCAAGCTGATGGAGTCAGCCATACAGCTCTGGACTCGGGTCCAGCGCAATCCAATCCTCCAACAAATCAATCAGGACTTACGACAAAAAGAAGAAGTTATCGAAAGATCAACGCTACGCTACCTACCTTGGTGCCTTCCCAATGCTTGGCACGATTAAAAACCAGCAATGACCTCCAGGACGAGATTTAGAAACTCTAGCATAAACGACACATCATGGCCGAACGTCTAAAGCCCTGGACTACCTCAGCCCTCTGATTATCACAATACATTGATGGCGCAACCAAGCGACTTAATCATCTTCTTGAAAGCGTTACCACGGCCGTTGAAGATCCGCCCTCCCATAATTTTGTCGATCTTGTGCAGAATGATGCTGCCCAAAGTCAGGATGTACTCCCTCGGCTCAACAGTTATCTAGATACCTTGTGTGCACAAATTGAGGACGCACCACCATAGTGACTTGGGACGAGTCACAAGATTGTGTTGGGGGACTGTTGGAATAGGGTTTCCTAACAAGCTGCAAAACTGGTCCATTTTGAATATTTTTGATTAAATTTAGTCTAGTGCAGGGGTTTTGGGGCGGGTCAAAGCCCCGAATGCATTGTAATGGGTGAAAGGGTAAACTAGGGGTTTGAAAACCATGGTTTGCGGACCATAGGAAAGTCTAGGCTAGATTGTTATAAATAGAGGAGCATTTTGTATTGTAAAGAACAAGAAATGAGGAGCTATTGATGTGATTTGTGGTTTAAGTGATCTGTTTGGGTTTTGGGGAAAGGACTCTTCCTGGCTGTGTGCGTGGAGATCCAATTCCAGCTGTGTGCGGACCCTGCTACTGTGTGCGCAGGTCGAGAAGGGAATTGTAAGGAAGAATTGATTAATGAATGAATAAGAAAGATTGATATAGAACTGAATCTGTGAGTAATCTATGCGAATTGTTGGTAATTGTTGTATTGTGCATTTTCTGTCTTTAACCTGCGAAGATCTTTGTAAGTGTGTTTCTGGATCTGGATCTATTCTGTTCTATTTATGTAATGTTGTGTTATTGTCATAAAAGCATATAATTATAGATCTAGTGCACGTGAATTCAAACAAAGACCTAATTAACCCTGCGCAGAACAAGTTAATCTGGGAATTACAGGACCTAGTGCAGCTCTACTTGCCTTACCCATCCTTTCTCAGGGTGCGGAAACCTGGTTCCAGCACCCACCCATACTACTTCGAGTGAGACTTTGACCTGCTCAAGCAGGTCACTGCCGAAAGGGCCAGTAGTATAGGGGATTGTTGGCAAACCTTGCACATCGAACCTGGGTCAAGACCCCTCAAGCCAACAGATTTGAAAGGGATCTTCTACCTATTTAAGTGAGCCCTAACCAAGTCGATCTGTTGTGCAACAACTAGTTATAACTTGGTCTTGTGTTACTCAGGATCAACAAGTGTTGCACCATGGTTTTCTTCCAAAAGAATGTCAACTAATCAGATTTCTTGTCTTCCATCTGGTTAGACTGAAGCCTCTCTTCCTACTGGTAGTCATCGTATCCTTTCCCAAGATGAACCTAAAATTTATACTAATGTTCCAGCCCAATCAATGCCACTGACTCAATTTCCTTTAAGAGATTGTCCTACAGAATAGGAAATATTTCAGTCTGAATCCCAGAGAAATATTCTTTTTGGTGTTAATATAGATAACCCAACATTGGCTATTCCTGATACAGCTTCTAGTGCAAGGAATGTGGAAAATTTGTGCTTATGTAGCCATTTCATTTTCTATTACAGACTTACTGAATATGCCTCCTTGTTTTCCTGTCTCTGGGTTCTCTATGAATTCAAACATGGGTGTATCTGGAGGTCTAGATCATGAAAGTGGGTTTTCATGGCCTCCACCAAATTTTGTAAAGATTAATTCACCTATGAGAAAATTCACTAAGGTCAACTATATATTCTCCCACTTTTCACTTTTACCTAAAAAAATTCATTTGTCTAGTTGAATAACAAACATGGTTTGGTGTATTGTCAAGTTTACAAGCTAGGTTCTATTGGGAGGTTAGTGGATGTAACATGTTTATGGAGCTATCCAGATCTGCATGTTGATCTTCACCATATGTTTGGTCTAGAATTCCAACTCGAGAACCCAAGATTAGGCTGGCAGCTTATATTTTTTGACAAGTATGTTCTTCTTTTTTCAATGATCCTTGGTAGTGTGCGTCGTGTTTATTTGTGTGGATGAATTTTTAATGTTTCTAGCATGTTTTATATTCTCTTATCATTTCCCCAGTGCTTTTTGTAAATTTTTATGAAGTATCATCCCAGGAACTCCCTTTTCTAGAAAGTAGGGAACCTGCTAAGAATAACAACTCTCTTCAAACTGTGCAAAAATGTGTCTCAATCATGACTAAATCAAGTTTGAGTCTACTCATATTGGGAACCAATTCGTCGCTTGTATCCATATTTGTTTTTGGATGTCTAACTAAATGATATGTGCTAGTCTTTAACCCTCTAAATTTTCAAGGGGAAAAATTTAGGGGTTAACACACTTTGAATTTAGCTATTTTTCATGATAATTGACTATTAATAATTTTGTATGTTCTACATATGAATTTTTTTATAATCTACAATAGGTAAATTTTCGTAGGCCAACACTTTTCTTTTCTATGTATGGTTTCAGAGTATCTATTTTCATGAAAATCGTATATTTTCCTTACTGTTTGGCTTGTTACATGCTCTAGAAAAATGTGCAAAATTTTAAGAATTTAAGAATTGGACCATTGATTCTCTAATCAAAAAATGCATGGACCTCTAATTGATGCATATGGAAATTACAGGGGCTAGAGATCTTCGCGTGGACTTCATTCACATGTACAACCACTTCAGGAAATTGATATAATAAGCAGTATAATGGTGTCTATAAACTAGCGAAATTCAGAGGAATAAGAACAATTGTGGGAGGATATGAGTCCAAGATTGGAGAATTATGTTAGAGGAAGTTACAACTCAAGGAAAGATTTTTATTTTCATGGTGACCTAAAGAAGTGGCTAAGCTTAGAGAGAGAAAAGAATGGGTCTGGAACCTGCTCTTCTTGATAGTGATTGGAAGGTGCATGGACCCTTGGCTCATATGGATAGACTTATGATGAGTGAGACAGAGAGACGACCTTCTACAAGGGTAGCCTTCTTTTCTCCCTACTATATTTTTTGATCTAATTAGTTTGATGACAAATTATTCCCCATTTCCTTTTTTCCTTGTTTTTTTAGTGATTCCCTTAGCATGTAAATATGAAGGATGTATGACATAATGGTATTTTTCTTAATGTAGGAGTATAAATAGCACTAGCCATATTATCTTTCACAATTAGGTATTGTGTCTTGAAATATCAAAGATACTTCCATTGAGACAACAAAGAAATCTTGTATTGTATTGAAATGTCATAGATACTTCCACTGAGGCATCATCTTTGCTCCAAAGTAGTTAAGGTTCACTAGGACATCAACCTATAATGGGTTGGCCTCCTCACCTGACACATCTAAATCATAGCCCAACTTCACAATGAATGTTGAGAACACTTCAATTTTATGTTCTCTCCCACAATAATTCAAGTTTGAGCTTGGCATATTCATTCAGTTTAACTCATTATGTTGGTCACTGTGTGGCTTCAATGACTGAATCTAATTTAGTAGGCACAAAAATTCCATTAGGAATGGTACCAAAATATCGAGAAAATTCTGGATCTTCCCTTGGCTCTGATCCCCCCGAGCTTTGAATTATTGTCGCTTGTGACACCATCTTCGAGCAACATTGCATTCTCACAAAGGAAAAAATCTCAAAGACTTGATTCTTTGTCTCCTATAACACAATCAGTATGACCTTATATGCAAATGATGCCACCTCTACCTCCATCTACAACACCCCTTCAACATCAACAGTTTCAACCACTAAACCATCAACATCACACTAATTTCATGAAGGCTGGTCAATCAAAAGTTCAACTTCATTCTCTCCATTCCCAAGGTCATTCTTCACAGTCCTTTCAAAAATATCCCCTTGAGGCACAACTTGTTCAAAAAATTCCTCAATAGCTACCACAATTACACCAAGTGTCACAATCCTAAGATGCTCTAGATTTGTTGAATCAATTACCACACAACCTTTCACAAGGTAACCAAATTCCATAGCAGTTGTCAATACCTCATGAAGTACATCCAATTCTCCTTACTCCATTTCAACAAATTTCTTTGTCTCAGGACGCAATCCCAACCTCCAGAAAAATCATAGTTAAGTTAGGGAGCATCCCAAAAAATGGGATCTGTTGTGAGAAGTAGCATGATGAATCCTAATTCAGGCTTTAGCATCAAGGCCTGCTTTAATTCTTGTATTGCCCAATAACTTGTCTTCGCAAGTTTTAATAGGAGTGCAACCTCCTCTATCTCTTGGCCCACCACCAACTTCATTATTGGTAGCATCAACATCACAAATATCACAATTGACAACTTCAAACACCACATTACAATCTTCGATAGGTAATGCGTCATCTCTTTTATGGTCACTGATGGCACAGGGTGTAATATGTGCAGAAAATTCAACCACATCTTCTTCTAATCCATCTATACCTATTTCTTTGGCTGCAATACCAAATCAATCCTTAAATAAAAATATAATTGCACTTGTTTTTTCTATTATGACATCCTTGTTTCCAATCCCATCTTTGAATGCAACACCTCCAAAGTTGGTTTTGGCTAAAGCACTAACTACTACTCAAGATATCATGGGAACTCAATTCAATTCATATACTCAAAGTTCATCATGATTTTTTTCTTAGTGCATTGTATGAGGATTTTCCAAGACAGTGCACAACATGCATTTTGCGCTTCAAGTTTCAAGAAAAGCATAACAATCACATGGATTGTCATGTGTCTTGAAATCGAATTGTATCTAAGAGTCATAAGAAAAAGCACCCAAACCATTTCTCAAAAATGGTTTGTGAGTGCCAAGGAATGGCTCAGTGGAACAAAGGTGTCAACATCTGATGTTGTTTCTATCTTTTTCCCCATGGAAAAAAATTTGGATAAAAAATATAGTGAGAAAGTGGCAGTGCCTGCTAATGAAAAACAATGTATGTGTTATATGTGGAGAACTCTTTGATTAATTCTATAGAAATGAAACATATGGATGGATGTATAAAGGAGAAGTGTATATGCAGACTCCCAGTGAGAGCACAGAAGGCATAGACAGGTCTAATTTGGGTCCTATCATCCATGCTAAGTGTAGGTCAAAATCTGTGGGAGTTTGTTTTGCAGATTCTGAAGAGGATGAACAGGTAAGAAGTTTTAAGGGAAATATATTTTTTCTTTTCATTTCCTTTTTTATTTACTGGTTGTGATGTTTATTATGAAATGTATTCAAAGTATATCAATAATAGCATTCAATGTTGTTATAAATATATTATGGGGAATGGGATCACTAAAATTACACCCTTGAAAGTATAATTGTGTGCTTGAACTTCCTGCTCTCCTTAGTCTCCTCTGTCCAAAATGCTTTGGGTTGTAGTTTTATGTATTTTTTTGCGTTATATTGGATTGACAAGGTTTGGTTTTGGTCTTATGCTTTGAGATGATATTTTACCTATTCTAGCCTTGTACATTATAGTCACTTGTTGCATTTTCACATAGCGTATTAATGTTTCTTTTATCAGTTATTGATTTTTTGGCCTTGATCATGAAGTCTTGACACTAATGGGTATTCTATGATATTTTTCTTGTAAATTTTTACAAAGTCTAGCAATACCATATTTATGATTTTATTTTTCTCATTTTCTTGTAAAGTGTGTTTGGATAATGAAGAAACTGGTTGTTCATAGGAATGAATATGTTTATGTGGATGATGGTTCCCTATCGAAAATCTTGTCTTTCATGAATTATTTTCAATTTTAGAAATATATTTATGCCTATGAAATTGCTTTCTTTTAGTATATTATGCCTTCAAATGTACTTGACATTACATAATATGTCTAACAACTATAATGTTATTGGTAAGAGTTATCATTAACATGGAAGATTCAAGTTGGGATTTATTTTTCTTGGGAATTATTCGACAGTAGATCCTTGTACAGAGTCTCGTATCTCTTTCAGCTCCATTCTTCTTGAATCTTATATGGAATTTCATTCCATGTATTACCTTGGGGCTTTTCACCCTTCATACCCATCCCAACTTACACAACTCGAAATCAATGTGTGGACATAGAGAGCATTACATTGTTTTTAGTTATATAATACTATTTAGCTCAAAACATGTTCTTCCATGGAAATTATTTTGAGCTACTGATTATCAAATTATAATAGTAGTAAAATAAAAAATGATTCATCTCAAATAAATGAAGAAAAAAAAAACTAGATCTTAGTGAAAATATTGCTAATCCTAGCACTCGAAAGGGGTGGCCAACACAACAAATTCAATTTCAATAGGACAATTGGCGAACTGGCAGTTGGGACAATCCATTTAGGTAGAGAAGTTAAATTTTGGTAATCCTTTACAATGAATTTTGTGGAGGTGCCAATATATGGAACATGTGTGGGTAAAACCATAGGAGAAGATTTTTTTTTTCTTCTATGATGCAATTTGCTAGCCAGTTGTCATACATTATTTATTATATATTTTCTTTTTCTTTCCATTTGTTTTTACAAGTTATCTACAGCCTAAATTTGTTAGCATATAACGTAGAAATTATACAATATGCATGTATATATTGGATTCACCCGATCTAACAATATGCTAAAATTAAATATTGAATTTCTTCTACAAATCTTTTTGGAATTAAAAACAAAATCACCAATTACATAAGCATGAAGAAAGATCAATCACACACAACACAGACAATTTCCCGAGGAAATATTACAGCTAAAAACCCCACTATCTTCTATTTTATATTGTATCATGGACCATGAAACAATTAATACAAAACTCCAATCACAAGATCTCTCATTACATCAGTTAATTGTCTCACATTGTCATACAAAAATTGGCAAATCCATTGCTCAATTTACTGTCTCCAGATAGCCTTCACTACACAATCCTTGATGAAAGCAATCACTGAATTGATGCCTTCTTGTCTGCCTTGATTGCACAAGTATCATGGGCTCATCCAATGTGTGTGTGCTTGCATGTGTGCAAGAGAATAATGTCACAACTGATAGTTATCTTCCCTTTCACCTAGAACTCAATTGGGTCTCCAATAGATATGACATGCATTCAATTAATAAAAGTAAATGTTCAGTTGTAAGTGAGATCACTACTTGTGAATTAATTAATAATTAATTCACTTGATCTCTCACTGGTGTATCTTTAGTTACAACTAGCACAAATGAGTTTAACTCAGTTAACTAAGTTAAAATATTTACAACTTGCACAACTCATGCACCACTGCACTTCAACTCTGTTACAACTAGAATCACTCAGTTACAGCTAAAGTCAATCTGCATGTCCCACCAACCGACAACTTAACTCGAAATTCACTTAGCTAACTGATTTTCCACTTCAATTAAATATTTTCAAGTTCTCATTGAGAATAGATTATAGTTTAATGTCCATCTAAATTAAGGGATAATAAAAATAAACATGCATATAAAAATATACATGCACCTTAAAATAGCCTGTGGGCCCCTGTAATATCCCAGAATGGAATAATGCATTGATACACAAACATAATATTTGTAACACAAAAAATGTACATGTAAGTTTATGATCAACACAGATAAAGATAGAATAGTTTAGCCATTTTATTCATAGGATATGATTCAGTTACGATAGTGTACAAAATATGAGGTAATCTAGCCAAATAGATGGCCTAGAATGACCCTGCAAACAGGCTACAACAAGCACAAGTAACTAGAGAGTTGTTGGAAGAAAATACTGCACTGTCCGTTCAGCGGATGATGTACATATGACTGTTGGCTGAATAGGGAAATGCATATCTATGGAAATATGGAGCTCTGATGATTCCAATATTCTAGATCTGGGCTCTATGATGGTAACCCAAAATAACCCAGAAAGGATTTCTCAAATCTGTCAATCTAAGAAAATCACCCTCTTGGGGTTTCACTATAAAACTGTTGGGTATGCAGATCTGAAGCTAGAACTGATAAATAGATGTTTGAATTATGTCACAAGATCAGATCTATGCTTGAACGGTTGATCCCTTCACTAGATCCTTAAGCTAGAAGCTCAAGATCTAGCTCCTCAATCCTCCTCTGAAGATTGCAGTTGCTGCTACACGACTGCTCACAAAAAATGCGCTGTAAAGGAAGGAGGCTCTCTAGCCTAATGCTAAGATATGAAATGTAGTTCAGAAATGATGGAAATAATTAATATAATGTGAAGGAATGGTCCTCCACTGGATTACTAGCTGAGATGCTAGCAACTTCCCTTCTCCCTTGGATCTACAAGAATGGACTGTGCAATTCCTGAAGGAAATGATGTTGTTGGGAGATGAATAATAGATGGCCTGATGCTTGATACAGATCTGAAGTGCTGGAATGTTGATATTGAAGCTCAAGGTGATAGGATGAATCCATCACCGGTTCCTCAACTAAAATATTGAAGGACAACCTCTTATTCTCAAATTGATCTTCAGAAATGTGCAATTTCTTAATATGGATGTTCCGCAGAAAGTAGGAATAATATGGCACCAATTCCTGATGATGAATGTAGTGAAAACACTCTTCCTTAGAGGTCACTCAAGGAAAGAGGTGGGATTCCCACTCGGGAACACCATGTGCTAAACAGCACTGCAGACTTAGCTAAACAACATAAGAGTGCATGGAATGTCAAATGAAAAATCCAGACCTAAACGGATCACAAATCAAAAATCCAAAAGCCTCCCTCTAATGTTTCCTTCATCTTTATTATATATTTTGTGAACCTTCCCATGCCTTGGCCCACCTCATAACTGCGTTGTACATGTGGACATAGGCCTCCATGTTGACTGCACTGTCTCTCCATGATCTCCATCATGTGTGAATGTAATGATCACCCTCTCCATCATGTGTGCAATAAATTCACTACTCCTCCATCATCTCATCATGAATGCTCTATGATATTACATTTGATTCCTTCCATGATCTTAGTTGACTGCTTCAACCTTCATGATCTATCTCATTAATGAGACATGATCTCCACTCCTTTCACATTAAGTAGTTGCTCCACTACTCCATAATGTAGATCTACATCTGAAATATCCACATACACACATAAAAGTGGATTTTATTTATCTTTTGGGTTTGTGGGTCCCTCCACCCTCTTATTTACTTAATTAATTATGAAAATTAAGAAATCTAATATTCCAATTATATTGTGGAAAATTTGGGAATATTACAGTCCTCACTGGCAAAATGTTGCTTGTCCTCAAGAAACTGCAAAAGTGGATGCTACAGCAAACATCCTCCCTCCAAATGGCATCCTCATGTGGAAGGCCTCCCCATATGTCCCATTGTGTCATGCGTGTCCAGCTCCAAAGCTTCCTCTCTAGAATGTCTAGAATGGCCTCCAACTGAAAAGTTAGATACCCATCCTCACCAATGAATCTCCAAGTGGAAACCATATGATGACCAGATATCTCCTCTACACATGAGATACATAAGATGAAGTGGTTCAATCCCAAAGTGGAAAGTCCCAACTCATGAACTATCTCTCCAACCCATGATACATAGAGTAGATAGTATCTATCAATGCTCACATCATTAGCCCTGTTAGCCATGTAGGAATTAAACATCACATCAACATAGTGAAAAAAAAGAAGTAGAGACATATGGGAAAACATGAACAATGTCAAACCATATTCTCCTAATAACAACCAATGCAACAAATCCTTCTTTTGCCATGCTAGATCATCATGAAAACTAATAAGAGAGCCATACTCTCTCAAAAGAAGCCATCGCAACAATGCTTCTTCTTGCCATGCCAAATCTGCATCAATATAGATATGAGAGCCATACTCTCTTAATAGAAGCCACCACAACAATGCCTCTTGCTTCCATACCACATCATCATTGTACCAAATGTAGTGGCCATATTCTCTCAATAGAATCCACCTTAATAAGGCATCTTGCTGCCCCATCACATCATCATCATACCATGTGTTAGAGTCAGTATCTTCATCCCTCCGTCATAGATCAAATTTCTCTTGTTGCATTTCATTTTAGGTGTCTCACTCAATTCAGTCAGCTGCATTCCATTAGGAGCATGGATCATCTGACGGAAGGGTCTTGTCACTCATATCCCTCATGTCTTGTACCTGCTGGCCTAGTTCTGTTCATCAAAATCATTTACAGTCATTTTTGGTTTCCTGATTGGCAAAGAGTATTTTTAGGTTTTTTAGTCCCATTAGGTCTAGGTTTTCATTAATCTGGTCTTCAGAGTGTCTAATAATTTCAGTAGGCACATGAGGAAGCTTCAAATAAGGTTTTAGTGCAAAAATTTCATCATCATAATGTTTGATAATGATTTTTCTTCAAAAATCTGTTTTGAAGAAAAATTGTCTATTTTATCCTTATGTAATAAATGCAATGTAATTTTCAAATTATTCAGTTGTAATAATGCTCCATTCGCAGCCCTGGTCGCCTTTGCCAAAACTCCATGCCATCCATCCCTGCAAAACAGGCAAGAAGCTCATCCTTCATTCCAAGAATCAAAAGCAAGCAAAACAGAGTTCTTTTGAAAAGTGCCAAAGTTTTCAAACATTATAAAGTGGGTTTTTTCAAATTAAAAATAAAAGTCTTTGGTACAAATATGATTTTTGTGTTTCAACAATTCATTTGCATGCCAAGAGATAGCATTGAGCCAAGAAAAATCGTGGAGGAGTAAAGCTAGTTTTTGGAGGGCGGACTATGTGTGAATTGTTGAGCGCGACGCACTGGGCAGTGGTCGCAGCGCATAGGCTGAGCGCGGTGCATAGGGCCACTCTTCTCTGTGTTAATTTGTTCCAGCGTGGCACATCAGAAGGGCGCGACGCACTGGGTTGATTGCGCGGCGCATTGAGCCGCAACACAAATTTTTTCCCTTGCTTCAAAAAACTCCAAATCGACTCGGTCTTTCTCGCTCCAAGTAAGTCCATGTGATCTTCTATTGCCCATAACTCATGCTTGGTGTTGATTATGTGATTGATTATGAGAATTTGAATACACAAAATCCAAACCCTATTATGTTGTTGAAAAGTGCCTCCTTTGGGTTTTGAAAGTAATTTTGGTGTCAATCATTCCATTCCTCACTTTGTTTTTTCTTTCCCCTCACTGTTACCTTATCACTACAGTCCATCTCCTATCCCCTTACATCCCTAAAGCCACTCATACCCATCTTATTCTCATTATCCCTACCCATTTGCAAAATTTCCCCAAATACCAAGTTTATCCCAAAAAATCAAGTGGATGTCCCTTATCCCTAAATTTGTCAAATCACAAGTTTTCAAAAGGAAAATTCCACTTGAAAAAACTTCAATGTTCCTATTCCCCTATTTCTCTACAATCCCTCCCATTTGACACATATTTGGAAATTAAATAAAAAACACCCAAATTCTCATTTTCATCTCATACAAACCAACATACACCTTGCATAGACCTTGGACATCATGGAGACAGACACTGATACATCATATGACCGAGACAGTGATTCCACCACTGAGTTACATGCACCTAGAAGGCCTCATAAAGGTGGCAGACATGTGAGAGAGGAGCCCACCTCATTGACTGAATTGTAGGCTTACCCACTTTCCATGGCATGTTTCCAACAACAGTCATGCTATCAGTTTTGTGAAATGATTGCTAGGGTCTGTTTGTTACACCATTTTTTGGTCATCTAACCTATTATCATTAGATGAACCCAAGTACACCATGTAAGACCAATTTTACCCTAAGTAAAATTGCCTTCACTATGTTAAATAACTTAATAAACCACATTTATTAGGTTATTTATGGTCCAAACAGAAAACCCCAAAAGGAAATATTAAACAAACCTATATTTCTTTGATTTTCCTCATGGAATAATTAATTAAACCATAATTTAATTATTATTCCCGGTCATGTTTAACCCAAAAACAAAGAAATTAATTAGATAAACCTTTATTTATCTTATTATTTTCTAGGAATAATTATTTAAATCTTATTTAGATAATATTCCTTGTTAAATATGACCAAATCTCCCACAAATAATTAAATAAATCATTATTTATTTAATTATCTTTCAACCACTTCCTTAAATAATTAAATAAATCATTATTTATTTGATTATCTTCTAACCGCTTCCTTAAAAAGATAAATAAATCATTTATTTATTTATTTTTGACAAATTAAGGGATTTGACCCAAGTCAAAATCCTTTTCCCTCCAACAAATATAATAAAATATTCCATAAAAAGTGGATCTAGATCTGGTTAACCCATGCACCAAGATCTAGAATGACCCAATATTTTGTTATAAATAGGAGGGTTTTTCCTACCATTCTTCACCTTTTGTTGCCTATTAGATCACTCTAGATATATACACTTGGTCACCTTTTTCTACCATTTGCTGTGTGAGCTCCCTTTGAGTTCTATTCTTTGTGTGGGTTTTCTACACCAACAAGAGAGAGATTTTAGATCTGAAGTGCTGAGGACTTCCAAGAACCCATCCCACTGAGGAGAATTGGATACGCCTTCTTGTTTTCCTCCCAGGTGCCCGATTAATACAAAAATTCTTTCAAAAATTGTTCTTGTCTTGTCTATTGGTATATGGAGCAAACCTTTGTTTTTACTGCTTAATGTCTTTCCATGCATAGATCTGGTTTTTTGCAGTGCTTTTCTTGTTCAACTAACCGCAGATCTGAAGATATTGGCAGCCACTTTTGTTGTTAGGGCTATTAGTTATGCGTAGCTAAAGTGGTCCTTTTTCGTACACTTCGACAAAGGATTCATACTAACACCGTTATCATTGGGAGTTGGCTCGTTTGTTTGTGTTGCATTTACATGATGGTCAGGTCACCCTTGCCGGTGTGACATTCACTTTAACACCGGAAACTATCTCTCAGGCAACCGGAATACCGAATGTTGGAGAACAGTGGGACAAAAGACAACAGGTGGACAGAGTGCATTATGAACCATATATCAGGCCTAGCTTTGTGAGACAACTCAGCAGAGTGTTCCCATTCCGGTTCCTAAAGGAATCCTATGCACCTATGATGAAACTCATTATCAGATATTTCAGTTGTGAGGGCCGGTTTTCACGCCTCTATGCCTACCATATCAGGTTATTGATGCATTTCACCAGGGTGAGGATGATGAACATCCCTTATTTCATATGCCGGAACATCGAGAGAATGACCACTCTCATGTAGAGGAAAACTCCCGAGCAGCAGTACAACAGTATTTATCACTATGCACTCATCAAGATAGTGGTTGTGCGTCAGTTTGGATTGCAGGGTATTTCGTGGGAGGATTTCATTTCCCATGATTTCTTCACAGCTCCTGAGGTTCCTCCGGAGGTTGTTCATGATGTAGGTGAACCTTCACATCAGTATGGAGGTCAGGAGGTAGAGACTACTAGTGTGCCAATGTATATCACTTATCAGAGAGGCACTAGAGGATTATTTGCAGCAGCCCGGCGAGTACTATCTCGATTTGGGGTGGAAGGGGTCTCGTTGCCGTCATCAGCAGCATAGGTACAAGTATAGGACAGAGGTAAGAGGCCCATGCAGGATGAGGGGCCTTCAGGAGGCCAAGACACAGGTTTCATACTAATTGATGAGGATTTGAGCTCTTCAAGCTCAAAGTTGAGGGAGACTATTCAGGAGCAGAAGGCGGAGATAGACACTTTGTCTGCCAAGTTGAAAAGAGCTCAATGGGTTATAAACTACCTGGAGTAGCGAAACAAACAGTTGGAAGATCAGTAAACAATCATGGAGTTGCAAAACGTCTGTGAGAACCGGCAAGCTGCCCAAAGAAGCCAAACCGAGATGACATCCATTGAGCGAGAGATTGAGGCTGATAGAGAGACTTGGCTTTAGAGGGTCAATATTCATCTGGAGAAGCTATTGGAGAAGGCCAACAAGGAAAATAACATGCTCGGGCACATGAAGAATCATTATTGGGCGAGGAATCATGTTTGCAAGGCGCGAATCAAGATCCTGAAGGCAAAGTTAAAGAGGGTACTAAAGCGTCGCAAAAGGCATGATAGACTCCAAATTTTCGCCGAAGATTATTTGGCCCAGCACAGCACTTGATGGTGGACATTCAGCCCAAATTTCAAGAAATTTGGGAAACTTTTTGTCAATTTTGAATTTTTTGGCCTTAACACAGATTTTCCTGCCCGACGCGTAGCGCCACTAGGCGCGCGCTTATAATTGGTAGCTCCTCTTGAAGAAAAATTTGCATTTCTAGATTTTTCATCAAAATTTATGCATGCCTACCCATTACATAAGGATTTTGACAAGTTTTGGGTTGTCTGAAGGGTCAAAAACACCTTAAAAATGGCCTTTCCGCCACTTTTTGGACACACAGGAAGCAGTGTTGGGAGATTTGATTTTTGGAGGGGAAAATGGAAACCAAATTCATAAATTCCACTTGTTTTGGAACGTAGACAGGTATATATTTCCAATGAGCTATTCTGTGCTTAATTTGGACTTCGGGAAGGCCCTCAAAATCAGCCTCAAAGTGGTGCGATGCATAGAGATTTCAGGCGCGGCGCATTGGGAAATTTGGCCTAGTTTTCTCTCAGTAACTCAAATTTTCACCTAGTTTTGGCCAGTTTGAATTTTTTTATCTTCATATGTACAACTCTTGATGTAACTTGATGTAATTTCATGAATTTGATGTAATTTTGGCACATTTTTACTCATGCAAGTAGATTCATTCACCAAAAAGTGAAATGTAACTGAATGAATCAGTTTCCTATCTTATAGAGGCAAGTTGTTCCACTGCCTATTTTCTAGTTCTTAGTTTAGATCTTGTTGAAACATATCCTAAACTAGTGATCTCGACCCCTAGAGGCATGGGGATTAGTTAGGCTTGTCTATATCTTGTATTTTCTCAGTCATTTTCAGGGTTGGACACTTGGGATTTCTTTGAGCTTCATTGTACATTTCATCTCTGCATTTTGGCAAAGGAATAGACCAAGGTTTGCAGCACTCTTTGGGATCCATGTGGCTCTATGTTTTGATGGTGTGTTTCTCTCTGTGATTGTAAGTTTATTGAAGTTTCATGTGTATCATTTCCCTTCTCATTTCTTCTTAAATTAAACAAATAAGTGATAAAGGTGGAATCCATTAGATTTGCAGTGCTCTACCTTGAAGTTTTGTTTAATTTTCCATGTTTTCAACTGTCTGAAGAGGATTCTTGAATCCCTCTTTCCCTCTTCAACCCCTCACCGGTTTGAGCTATCCATTTCATTCAATTTTGAAGCATCAAAACAATTGCCTTCCTTGCCCCATTCAACCTCTGCAAAACTGATCATTTCCCGGACCCAAATTTGCCTTTCCCTTTGATTCCAACAAAAACCTTCAAAATCAAATCAAATCCTTTCACCTATATACCTAGCCTAAAATAAGCCTTTATTTCAAGTCATCTCAAGCCTTATTGATTATTTTTGCTGAGATAGACAAGGAGAGAGCCCTCTCCCAATCTGGTAGGGCTAGCTACCAGATTAAGCGTGGTTTGATGTTCCCCTAGACTCCGCCTTCCTTCAGCCTGAGGTAGATTTAGGCAATAACATAGTGGCGGCCATACTGGGGAATAAAATGGTTTACTTGTTAGTTTTATTCGTTTTATAAGCTACAGATGGAGCCTAAAGTTATGCCAGGTAGCCTTCGAAACGCTCTTGCTTTGCATTAGCGAAAGTAGATAAACGCTGCTTCAGTCAATCTCCGGTCTAGTTTGTAAATGTAACACTTGACTTGTAAATTGCCCCATTACATCAGATCGTTCTAGACTTTGGATGATGATTTTAGAATTTGATAGGCTGAACAAGTTGGTTTTGTCCCTTTGATTTTCGAAAATAATTCAACACACTAGCTACCAGACTAAGTGTGGTTTGATGTTACCCTGAACTCTGCCTTCCTTCAGCCTGAGGTAGATTTAGGCAATAACACCATGTACAACGATCATAATCCCCCAAAAAAAGCCAATGTTGTAAGGCATTAGGGGAATTTTGAGGTCTAAAATAGGCCTCCTAAGGAAATTATAAAATAATAGTGGAAATAATAAAATAAGATTTGATTACATCATCAAATTTTAGAGGGAAAAAAGAAAAAACTACTTTTTCAACTCGTATTTTCAACTTATCTCCCAGAGTTTTTACTCAAATTTCGAGTGGGAGTACTCGTTGGACGCAAAATTTAATTCCTCATCCAAGGTGTACCGATGTTGCATACTTTAGATGGATATTGCTACACGAAAAATTATAATAACATGAAAAAACGTGATTGCAATCACATTTTTCATGTATTTCTCATTTTTCATATAGAAGGGTCCATCAAAAGTATGCAACATGGGTACTCTTTGGATGAGAAATTAAATTTTTCATCCAATGAGTACTCCCACTCGAAATTTGAGTAAAAAATTTGGGAGATAAGTTGAAAATACAAGTTGAAAAAGTAGTTTTATTATTTTATTATTTTTTAATCTTTTTACCCTTTTACTTAAAGAATGGTGAATCATCCCCCATGGTTGAAATCATCATCTTGAATCCTATTGGCTCTTATAAAGTTTAGTTTTTTTGTACATTTTTCTTAGGAGGCCCATTTTAGACCTCAAAATTCCCCTAATGGCCTCCTGTTGCCATCCTCCATCAATGTCATGCAATGTATGGGAAGAATTCAGTCCATACTCTCCCAATGGTAACCATAGCAACAAGGATTCTTGTTGCCTCCTCACATCATCATGATGCAAGTCATGGAGAAAAAATATAGTAATGTACATGTGAAATGTCTCATCAACATAATACAAATAAGCTCCCTTATGCCACATCATGTGAGAGTTATACTTTCTCCCAAACCCAAGTACATACATGAACATGAGATACATCCCAAACATAAATACATGTAAAGACATGAGACATATCCCAAATAAGAGTAAATACAAGGACATAAGATATATCATGTGATGTCCAAACTCTCTCATCAAAAACAAAAGAAACCATGCCTTTTTCTTATGCATTCTTCTAGTGATGTGCAAGGCATGAATCAGAAAAATATGTCCCATTGAGTGGTAACCATTGTCACCCAAGATCAACTAGTGCATCCATGCCTCTTGCTTCCTTGTATCGTAGATATTCAAGTGGTTTGGCAACCCCTTGCTCCATACTATCAACCATCCATCCCAATGTGGATGATGGATCTCATTCTACAAAAAATTGGTATCCTCCCATTGTAGGACACCACCCTCCTCAAACTACTGAAGAACTTTTCACTCCATGATATGTTCAAGTGCACCTCCAAAGAGACCTCCCCATGAGATATTCTTCTCATAAATGGCCCTCCAAAAACAATAAGGTTTTGGATCTGCTACAGGTAGAAGTTTCTCTTTGAGATGTGAGATGCTCATTGAGAAAGTGTCATCTAGAAAGGATAAAATGTTCCTCATCTCAAGATGTCTACCATCTATCATCTTTTTCTCAATTGCTTCATGAATGAAGCTGCCATTTGATTGCTCCCATAAGGAATGGGTCCTCTTCTTCTCATTGTTGCTCGTTAACAACATTGTAGATCTGCAAGGTGATACATGTGTTGTCTCAAAGAAAGGCACAATGCTGAACTCATAGCCAACCATTGTATATAGGACCATACTCATCCCATCCTCTGAAACTCTACACTTCAACTCAAAGGGTTGAATGTAGTTCATCAATTACAAAATAGGATGGTTCTTCATCTCTTTCTTGATTATATCAAGGGTCCTATGCGCAGTGATATGATGTTGCTCCAATTCCGCATGTTGTTCTAACCCTTGGTCATGCAATAGCCCTGATGGCATGTCCCCATAAGTTGCAATAAGAGGCACTGAAACAATATGAGATGAAATTGGATGCATACCTTGGATCAACTGATCTGTGGGAACCTCTTGCAAGACCACAAGAGTTCCTCCAACCAGAACAATAGCCCCTCCAACTGCTGGTAAGAGTGATGGTTGCACTTCTACAAGTGTACCAGTGCTGGTATCTATCTCCTCCTCATCATGCATCTCATCAATCATGCATGGGGCTCCAAATTTCAAGAACTCAAAACCATCTTGCAAAGATGAAAGTGTTCCTCCTCCTAATGTAAGCACATCTGCAGCTAGTGGTGGTAGAGGCTCCTCCTCTTGAGTGATAGTGAGAACATCTTCTTTTAGATCTTCATGTAATATCTCCTTGATGATAGGAGGTGTCACTATGTGAGATGTCCCTGATTTCTTCCTACCATGTCTCTTCTTTAGTCTTTGAATAAAATATCCATAAGCAAACACTTCCATGTGTGATACATGACTGAACCACCAATTCCTTGCTTCACCTTCTAGGTGCAGTGCTACAAACTCCACAGCCTCTCTTTCTGATATAGGATACTGCAGAAAGAATGTAAATAATTCTTCCCTCCAAGCCCTCAATGTGCTTGTGGAAGATCCATCAAATGTAGGCAAGAAGAATCTATGCCTCTTTCTTTTATTACTGCTTTTGGATCTCCTCTCTTCTTTGAATTGCAAAAACTGTTGGAGAGAGAGGTTCTCTGTCAATGCCCTTGGCTGTGACTTATATTCAGACAAATATTTACTTAGGGTCTCATGCCCCAAGCCTTCATCATATTCAGACCAGTCCTCTTTCTCAAAGAAAGTGGATCTAGTGGAATAACATGAAGCTCCTTGCTCCTCTAGTCTTCTTTGTTGTTGAAAAGAAGTGCTGGGACCTTCTTCATCTTGAAACCTTCTTGAGGTTTCTCTTTTCCTTTCTCTTCTTGATTCATTGATCCCATTGGAGAGATACTTCATAGCTCTACAGAAAGATCAAGAAAAAATTTATCCCTCCATAGTAGATCTCTAACATTTGGTTTTCATATGTTGTCGAAATGTCCACAAGCTGAGCCAAATATCATGCTTTGATACACTGTAATATCCCAAAATGGAATAATGCATTGATACACAAACATAATATTTGTAACACAGAAAATGTACATGTAATTTTATGATCAACACAAATATAGATAGAATAGCTGAGCCATTTTATTCATAGGAGATGATTCAGTTACAATAGTGTACAAAATATGAGGTAACCTAGACAAAGAGATGGCCTAGAATGACCCTGCAAACATGCCGCAACAAGCACTGCGTAACTGGAGAGATGCTGGAAGAAAATATTGTGATGTCCCTTCAGCAGATGATGTACATATGACTGATGGCTGAATAGGAAATGCATATATATGGAAATATGGAGCTCTGATGATGCCAAGGTTCTAGATCTGGGCTCTATGATGGTAACCCAAGGTAACCCAGAAAGGATTTCTCATGTCTGTCAATCTAAGAAAATCACCCTCTTGGGGTTTCACTATACAACTGCTGGGTATGTAGATATAAACCTAGATCTGACAAATAGATGGTTGAAATATGTCACAAGATCAGATCTAAGCTTGAAGGGTTGATCCCTTCACTAGATCCTTAAGCTAGAAGATCAATATGTAGCTCCTCAATCCTCCTCTGAAGAGTACAGCTGTTGTTACACAACTGCTCACAAAAATTGTGTTGTAAAGGAAGGAGGCTCTCTAGGCTGCTGCTAAGATATGCAATGTAGCTCAAAAATGATGGAAATAATGAATATAGTGTGAATTAATGGTCCTCCATTGGATTATGGAAATATGGAGCTCTGATGATGCCAAGGTTCTAGATCTGGGCTCTATGATGGTAACCCAAGATAACCCAGATAAGATTTCTCAGATCTGTCAATCTAAGAAAATCACCCTCTAGGGGTTTCACTATACAACTGCTGGGTATGCAGATCTAAACCTAGATCTGACCAATAGATGGCTGAAATATATCACAAGGTCAGATCTAATCTTGAAGGGTTGATCCCTTCACTAGATCCTTAAGCTAGAAGATCAATATCTAGCTCCTCAATCCTCCTCTGAAGATTGTAGCTGTTGCTACACAAATTCTCACAAAAACTACACTGTAAAGGAAGCAAGCTCTCTAGCTTGCTACTAAGATATGCAATGTAGCTCATAAATTATGGAAATAATGAATACAATGTGAAGTAATGGTCCTCCACTAGATTACTAGTTGAGATGCTAGCAACTTCCCTTCTCCCTTGGATCTACAAGAATGGACTGTGCAATTAATAAAGGAAATGTTTTTATTGGGAGATGAATAATAGATGGACTGATGCCTTATACAGATCTGAAGTTTTGGAAGGTTGATCTTGAAGCTCAAGGTGATAGGATGAATCCTTCACCGGTTCCTCAACTGAAATATTGAAGGACAACCTCCTCCTCTTAAACTGATCTTCAGAAATGTGAAATTTCTAAATATGGATGTTCTGTAGAAAGTAGGAACAATATGGCACCAATGCCTGATGATGAATGTAGTGCAAACACTCTTCCTTAGAGGTCACTCAAGGAAAGAGGTGGGATTCTCGCTCGAGAACACCCTGTGTTAAACAGCATTGCAGACTTAGCTAAACAACGTAAGAGTGCATGGAATGTCAAATGACAAATCCAGATCTAAACAGATCACAAATCAATAATCCAAAAGCCTCCCTCTAATTTTTCCTTCATCTTCATTATATAGTTTGTGAGCCTTCCCATGCCTTGGCCCACCTCATAACTACGATGTACATGTGGACATAGGCCTCCATGTTGGTTGTGTTGTCTCTGCATGATCTCCATCATGTGTGAATGTAATGATCACCCTCTCCATCATGTGTGCATTAAATGAACTACTCCTCCATCATCTCATCATGAATGCTCTATGATCTTACATTTTATTCCTTCCATGATATTAGTTGATTGCTTCAACCTTCATGATCTATCTCATTAATGAGACATGATCTCCACTCCTTTCACATTAAGTAGTTGCTCCACTTCACCGTTATGTAGATATAGATTTGAAATATCCACATACACACATCAAAAGTGGATTTTATTTATCTTTTGGGTTTGTGGGTCCCTCCACACTCTTATTTACTTAATTAATTATGAAAATTAAGAACTCTAATATTCCAATTATCTTGTGGAAAATTTGGGAATATTACAGCCCCACCCTAGTGTAGGTGCTTAATTTTCACTAGGATAAAAAAATTTCTTGTTGAATATCAACACTCCCTCTCAACAAGAAAGGGATTATCCTTCACCCTGATCGTGTCTCTATGGTATTCAAATTTTCTCTTGGTGAGCGCCTTCGTCAAAATATCTGCATCCCGATCTTCCGTGGGAATGTACTGAAGCAACATAATTTTCCTCTGCACATAATCTATGAGATGATGGTATTGAATATCTATATGCTTGGACCTATCATGAAACACGAGATTAATCGAGATTTTAATGCAACACTGATTATCACAATGAATCACTGTCGGATACATCTGAGAATCAAACAAACCAACCAAGATCTTTCTCATCTAGATAGTCTCACATGCAGCTTGACTCGCTGCCATGTATTATGCTTCCGCTGAACTGAGTGCCACATATCTCTACTTCCTGCTGTACCAAGAAACAATTGTAGACACGATACTAAAGATCCCCCCTAATGTGCTCTTTCTGTCTGATGGATTGCTAGCCCAGTCTGCATTCGTAAAGCCATGCAACTTCACTCCATCCATTATTTTGTACCATATACCATACTCTGATGTGCCCCCTAGGTATCTCAGGACATGCTTCCCTTCCTTCCAAAAGAGCTTGGTAGGCTTAACCATAGCTTGACTCAGCTGGTTAACCACATAGCAAATGTCTGATCTCATGTTCCCTAGATACATTAGTGAAACCACTAAATATCGGTAGACAGTAGCATCCACTACCTCTCTAGAAGTAGCATCCTCTTTCCTCCAGTTTCCTGGAAGAGGCGAATCCATGGGTTTGCAGCTCTCCATGTTAAAATTACCCAGTATCTCCTTTGCATACTTTCCTTGAGACACAAAAAGTTCACCATCTCGCTGCCATATTTCCAATCGATGGAAATAATGAAGGAGGCCTGTATCCTTCATTTTGAACTCCCTTGCAAGATCCTCCTTGCATGAGTGTATCAATTGCTCATCACCAATCAATATTAAATAATCAACATAAAGAAAAATGACTAAAAGCTTACCCTCCACCACAATTTGGTACAGATTTTCATCTGCTTCACTTTTGGTGAAGCCTAGTCCAGTGAAATAATTGTCTATCAAAATGTACCAAGCACGAGGTGCTTGCTTCAACCCATACAACGCTATTTTGAGTCAACACACATGTGACTCGCTATTGAAGATCTCGAAACCTTTAGGTTGCTCTATGTAAACCTCTTCCTCAATGATCCCATTAAGAAATGCAGTTTTCACATCCATCTGATGAACGCAACAGCCTATCTGCACTGAGAGTGCAAGGATGGTCCTTATGGAAGAGTACCTTGCGACAAGCGCAAAAGTCTCATCATAATCTATCCCCTCGATCTGTGAGAAGCCCCAAGCCACAAATCTAACCTTTTATTTATCCACACTCCCATTAGTAGCTTGCTTTACCTTGTAGATCCATCTCGAACCTACCACTGGTTTGTCAACCGGTCTTGGGACAATTTCCCATGCACTGTTTTTGAAAATGGAGTCATAATCCTCCACCATTGCATCAACCCAAGTAGGCTACTGCACTGCTTCCTGAAAGGAAGATGGTTCAGTCACAATACATTTTTTCATAAGAGCCATGTATCTATTAAATCGGTTAGGAGACTGTCTCTGTCTACGTTGTGAAGTAGGGGCTCCTACATTCTCTACAGCATCAAGCCTCAACCTATCAACTTCTATGGTGTGATTTCTACCATTTCTGATGGATGGATCTACATAAGTGGCTTCCTCCACTCCATCAACCTCCTCATGTGGTTGATCCACATCTTGAGACTTGTCTTTCGGAACCAACAGTTCCTCCTTCGCATGCAATTCCAATTCCCTCTCAAGCAACAACCACATGGCTTTCCCTCATCAAATTTTATATCCCGTCGCACAACATTCATTCTATTGTTTGGAAAATACACACGATAATTATGGGGTGTTTATGTGTACCCCACAAAAATCCCAACTTCAGCAGTCGGCTCCAGCTTCTTCCTGGCATCCTTGGTCACATGCACATAAAGAGATGAGCCAAAAATATTAAAGTGTGAAACATCCAGTTTCTTACCAGTGAAAGCTTCTTCAGGTGTACTCATGCCAAGTACTCTATGAGGGCACCGGTTCTGCACATAAACCACAGTGTTTCATGCTTCCACCCACAAATGCATTGGTAGGCCCTGATCATGCAACACCGCTCGTGTTGTACCCATGATTGTTCTATTCTTCCTCTCTGTGACCCCATTCTGTTGTGGGTTATGAGGCACTATGAGTTCTCTTCGAATTCCTTCTTTGTTGCAGAAGTTCTTGAATTCGTTAGAGATGTATTCTCCACCATTATTGCTCCTAAGAGTCATCAATTGCTTCCCCAACTCTTTCTCCACCAATGCCTTAAACTCACAGAACTTAGAGAATGTTTGATATTTCTTCTGCATGAAGAAGATGCAACATTTACGAGAAAAATCATCAAAAAATATTACATAGTACTTATGTTTTGCTATTGAAGCAACTGAGAATGGTCCACACATGTCTGTGTGAACTCTATCAAGGATCCCCAAATCATGGTTTTCCTTCTCATGAAAGGTGGACTTTACATACTTCCCCATCGTGCAACCCTTGCACTGATCTAACTGAGCAAGTGTTCCCATTGGAAGTCCAGTAGATATTTGTTGCATGATTTTTGAGGCTCCATGATGAAGATGGCCCAATCGCCTGTGTCATAATTCGCCCTCATCCCAGCTCACCATTTTCTCTGCCTTGCCCACCATAGCAACGCATCCATCTACCTCAATCTTGTAGATATTCTTAACTCGAATCCCTATCCTCTTGGCTTGACCTATTTTTTATGTCATAGAAAAGCTTTTCCATCACTAAAAACAACATCATAGGCTTTGTCGTCCAACATTGCGACTGAGACCAAATTTTTCTTCAGACCTGGTACATGCATCACATCTTGTAATTGAAATGGTTTACCCGACTCCCTTTGAAAGGTAATGGTACCAATCCTGGTAGCACTGTACCGTCTGTCATCGGCCATCTCAATATGCATCTGGAGATATTTCTCCTCCAAGTCACTGAAAAATTCCTTGTCTCCCGTCATGTGAAAGGAACCACCACTATCCAAATACCACACCGATCCCAATGCATTTGACACCATGCATGCAATCAAGGAGAATTCAAGCTCAAATTACAAGGCAAGGGCATCACCAGCTGCAACTCCAGCAGCCTTATTGTTCTTCTTCTTTTGTGGATAGTTAGTAGCAAAATGCCCATGTTGGTGACAGTGAAAACACTTCACCTTGGACATGTCCTGCTTCTTGCCTTTAGACTCGGATTTAGAATGGAATTTCTTCCCCTTCCCCTTCTTCACCTTGGCATCCAAAGCACAATCCTCTTCATCATCATGCTTTGATGAAGAGCCATCTCTGGTGTTCCGCCTGAACTCCTCCTACACCAGATCTGACCACAGTCGTTCCCAATCTAGAAATTTTTCTCATCCATTGACAAATTCTTCATAATTGTGCCAACTCTTAGGAATTCCTAGGAGAGCCAAGCTCACCAAATCATCATCAGCGACTTTTATTCCCACACTCCCCAGATCATCCCGAAATTGGACAAACTTTGTGAGATACTTTGGAATGGTGTCACCCTTTTCCATCTTGATCTTCCTGGGTTTATCTTTGAGCGTCAATTTCCTATGGTCGCTACTGTTTTGGAATAGATCCGTCAAAGCCTTACACATAGAATATCGTGTGGCTTTCCCATGGAGGCTTAAGACAATGTGGTCTCATACTCCCTCCAACAGGATTCTCCTCGCCTTTGCCACTTCATTTTTCATGCATCAATATTGGCAGCATCTGCAGCATATGGCTTAGGAACATATTTTTCAATGAATTCCTTCAAGCCATTTTCTTTGAGTACCGCCTCCATCTTGTCCTTCCATGAAATTTAGTTCGAACTGCCCTCGAGTGCATACTCTAACCTCAAGCCATTGAAAGAAATTTCGATCTTTAATTAGCTGTAGCACCAAGAAAGTCTTTCTGCAAATTCAAATTCTATCCAACCACAAACTCAGCTCCTGCTTCACTTCTACAATTTCCTATTCTCTGATACCATCTAGAAATTATACAATATGCATGCATATCTTAGATTCACCTGATCTAACAATATGCTAAAGTAAAATATTGAATCTCTTCTACAAATCTTTGCAGAATTAAAAAAACAATTGAAAATTACATAAGCATGAAGAAATATCAATCACACACAACACAATTAATTTCCTGAGGAAATATTATAGCTAAAAAACCCAGTATCTTCTATTGTATATTATATCATGGATCATGAAAAAATTACATACAAAACTCCAATCACAAGAGCTCTTAGTACATCAACTAATTATCTCACACTGTCATACAAAAATTGGCAAATCCCTTGCTCAATTTACTGTCTCCAGACAGCCTGCCTTCACTGCGCAATCCCTGTTGAAATCAATCACTGAATTTATGCCTTCTTTCCTGCCTTGACTGCGCAAGTATCATGGGCTCATCCAATGTGTGTTTGATTGCATGTGTGCAAGTAGATAATGTCACAACTGATAGTTATCTTCCCTTTCACCTATAACTCAACTAGGCCTCCACAAGATCTGACATGCATGCAATTAATAATAGTAAAACTTCAGTTGCAAGTGATATCACTACGTATGAATTAATTAATAATTAATTCACTTGATCTCTCACTAGTGTATCTTCAATTACAACTAGCACAACTGAGTTTAACTCACTTAACTGAGCTAAACTATTTACAACTTGCACAACTCATGCTTCACTACACTTCCAATTTTGTTACAAATAGAATCACTGAGTTACAACTAAAGTCAACCTGCATGTCCCACCAACCAACCACTTAACTCGAAATTCACTTAGCTAACTGATTTTCCACTTCCATTAACTATTTTCAAGTTCTCATTGAGAATATTTTATAGTTTAATGTCCATCTAAATTAAGTGATAATAAAAATAGACATACACCTAAAAATAGCCTGTGGGCTCCACCCTAGTGTAGGTGCTTAATTTTCACTAGGATCAAAATTTTTCTTGTTGAATCTCAACATATAAATTAGTTGGCATGATTATGCCTAATATTTCCTGAAAGTTGAATACTAAGATCCTAAGGTGTTCTTTTCTATGGTGATGTTTTATTTGATTTGTTTATACAGATCATCTAGCCACATAGTGGTCGCTATCTACCAAGTGAAGAAAACTTCATTTTTCTTGTTTTTCTGGGGAAAAATAGCATTAACATTGTTGGTGTTGAGGTATATGTCATATAAATAATTTATAAACTACTTTAGCTTATATTCTAGTGTTTATTGGTTTTCATGTCTTATACCTTACATTGTATCATTTTTCATTTTCAGAAAAAGAATTCAGTATAGATGGTGAGGAGAAAACATTGAAGAAAGAGGAGAAAAATAACACTAGAGCGTTAAATGAAGAGAGAGAGAAAGAAGAGCATCGGTCTAGTGATACCCCTAAAGTCAATATATCGCATGAGACACACAAATACAAATTGATGGTCAAGTTTTTAGAGTTGGTGAATTCACCTGCAATTCCTAGACAACACAAAGATAATGTTTTGAAGTGATGAAACAATATTTCATGCGTAAATTGTAGTCCAACCAATATTAAGTTGGAAACTTATATTGCAATACTTGACATTTCATATAATATAATTTATGTGGTTGAAATTATCTATAGTTTTACTTGATATTATTTAGTATTGTAATTAGTATATGTAACTTTGTGTTTTCATATTAGATGAGCATGCACATTGTATGACATTTTTTTACTTTAATCGCAAAATCATACCAATTAATTTATGTTGATTAATAATGAACACATAAAATCAATATAACATTACTAAATTAGTAGTTTATATTGACTAATGATGAACACAAATAAAATGAATATACAATGACTAAATTAGTAGTTTATAAATGTTATTAATGAAAGCAAGTGAAATGAATATAAAATACTAAATCAGTCATTTATATAATGAATATGAAATTACCAAAAAAAGATAAATGACTATTGTAAATGATAAATTTGTGACTACAAATGACAACTAAATTTTGTATATATAGGATTATTAGTGACTAATTTACAGTATCTTATAACATGACCAAAATTTAGTCATATTTCTCTAGTCATCAATTGGTTTCAAATGATGACTAAAATTTGCATATATATGACTATTAGTATCTAATTTATAGTATCTTATAATGCGACCAACATTTTGGTCATTAATCGGTTTTCTCTAGCGATCATGTAGTAGTATATTTTGTTGTTTATTTGGTCATTAATTGTGACAATTAATGACTAAATATACTACTAGATGATAAAATTGAGACAACCAATTAATGACTAAGATAAATACGACTAAAAGTTGGTCGTGTTATAAGATACTGTAAATTAGCCACTATTGGTCACCGACTGAAAAATGGTTATTTATATGCAAATTTTAGCCATTTTTTTAGTAACTAATTAGCCATTTTGTACTAGTGGTGGTTACACTTCCAACATCAAATCTCACGACTGGAAAATGAAGTGGACACACTCAAGGATTTAATAATGGATCTCAAGCTCAATAAAGATATCTCTACAGGTCAATATCAACTTTAGGAGGCTCTAGGCAAGTGGGACATTGATCTCAACAAACCTACAACTGAAAATGATTAATGTGCATGTAGAAGATTTCTCACCATAAGTATATTTTTGGTTTTTTTTGTTTTGTAGACTTTTTGAAAAAAATGTTTCTTCATGTAATAGGTTTTTGGTCCATCTAAATATGAATCAGTATCGAAAATTAACAATGCAATCTCATATATTTATTGCGACCAAGCACAAACTTAATACGAAAACTACTCATTTTTATTTAAAATAAAAAAATTGTTAAAATTTATTATGTTGTTAGAGATTTTAAAATTAAAATGTACATGTCTAGCTGTGCCGAGAGGCGCTCTACAACCCAGTATAGGGCACATTTGTAGATGTAATGTGAGAAATGAAATGTAAACTTTTGTTGTGTCAAGAGTATAAGGATGTAATGTGATAAATGTAAGGTAAGAAATGAAATGTAAGTAAACATTTGAAATGCTAGAGTATATTTACGAACACTAAAAAAAAAGTATGGTAAATAAATAAAAATATAAATAAACCCAAGGTATGGTAGAGGTATGGTAAATAAATAAAAATATAAATAAACTGGAGGTATGGTAAATAAAAAATAAAACATACTTTTATACTTACTTGAGAGGTATGGTAAATAAATATAAATATAAATAAATTGGAGGTATGGTAAATAAATAAATATATAAATAAATTGGATGTATGGTAAATAAATAAAACCTCTTTTTATACTTACTCTAGAGTTATGGTAAATGAATTAAAATATAAATAGACTAGAGGTATGGTAAATAAATAAAACATCTTTTTATATTTACTCCATAAACCTTTTTATATTTAGGAAAACTGAAAAATGAGGCTTTATTTAGGTGAATCCTATGGGCCAAATACCATGGTAAATAAAATAAGTACGATATATAAATGTACATATAAATAAAGGAGAGGTATGGTAAAAAATTAAACCTCTTTTTATATTTACTCCATACTCCTCATCTTTATAATTTTATGTAGGTGAAGCCTAAGGCCAAATACCCTAATATTAATATTAAAAGATTAATACTAGTATTTTTATTAATTATAATATTCATATTAATATATATAATGTTAATATTATTAAATTTAATAAATTTGGATTGATAAATAGGTAAAAGTAAATGTAAATGTAAAAGTAATGTTTAACATTTAATATTTAAAATTCAATCTAATTAATCTAATGTGGCCCTAATCAAAAATCACTTCTCTTTCTAAATATATAAATTTAACACAAATAAAGTGTAGAATTGTATTTGTGAGGAAGCATCTTTGTGACAGTGGGAAGAGTGAAATAATATTTGTGAGAAATGATTTCTAGTGCTCTGTGGAGTGGAAAATAATATTTGTGGGAAAGGATTACATTTTTGTTTTTATCTTTTCATCTACTTCTACTACATGGATGCCATCATGTGTAATGAATCATCCTTACCACCAAATTAGAATGATTTAATTTCTGCCTTCGCTGAAATAATATTTGTGTTAAAGGATTACCTTTTTGTTTTTACCTTTTCATCTACTTCGACTCTATGGATGCGATCATGTGTAATGAATCACTCTTACCACCAAATTAGAATGATTAATTTCTGCCTTGCATGACACCTTGACAGGCTCTGATACAAAGTGATTTCAAGGCTATTTCTAAATGTGTAAAAATCCAGCATAGATCCTGATCAAATCTTTCTAGGTGAAAACATTTCCTCAAGTTTTGCACTAAAAAATGAGGTTTGCACCTCTAGAGATTTGATCCATCTTGGCGGTTGATGCACCTCTAGAGATTTGATCCATCTTGGTGCTTGATAGATCCAGAGTTAAGATGAATCTAGGTTGGTTGTGCACAGAGGCGCTCTACAGTATAGGGTACATGTGTAGATGTAATGTGAGAAATGTAATGTAATAAACATTTGAAATGTCGGACTATATTTAAGAACACTAAAAAAGGATCGTAAATAAACAAAAATATAAGTAAACCGGAGGTATGGTAAATAAAAAATAAAAAACCTCTTTTTATACTTACTCCAAAAGTATGGTAAATAGATATGGTAAATAAATAAAACATCTTTTATATACTTACTCTAGAGCTATGGTAAATGAATAATAATACAAATAGACTAGAGGTATGGCAAATAAATAAAACCTCTTTTTATATTTACTCCAAAAATTTTATATTTACTAAAACTAAAAAATGAGGTTTTATTTTTGTGAAACCTATGTACCAAATACCATGGAACACATTATTATTAATATCATGGGCTAAATACTATGTGCCAAATACCGTATTTATAAAAGAGGTATAATAAATAAATAAATATAAAAATGTATATAGAGGTATGGTAAATACATAAAAATATATCAAATATGATTAGAAATCAACATTTAAGTATATACCAAGCCTATGGGTCAAATACCATGGTAAATAAAATAGGTATGGTAAATAAAGATAAATATAAATAAACCAGAGGTATGGTAAAAAATAAAACCTCTTTTTATATTTACTCCATACTTCTCTTTATATTCACTGACACTCAGAAAAGATGTTTTATTTAGGTGAAGCCTAAGGCCAAATACCCTAATATTAATAGTAAAAGATTAATACTAATATTATTATTAATTATAATATTCATATTAATATATTATAACATTAATATTATTAAATTTAATAAATTTGGATCCCAGAGGTTTGCATTTGAGTACACTACATGCATTGACTATCTCACGTAAACGTAAATGTAAAAGTAATGTTTAACATTTAAAATTTAAAATTTAATCTAATTAATCTAATGTATGAAAAAACACGTCTTTGCCTAGGGAGTTGTGCAGGAGTGGAAAATAATATTTGTGGGAAAGGATTACCTTTTTGTTTTTACCTTTTCATCTACTTGGATGCGATCATGTGTATTGAATAACTCTTACCAACAAATTAAAATGATTTAATTTTTTCCTTGTCTGACACCTTGATCAGCTCTATTGAATCACTCTTACCACCAAATTAGAATGATTTAATTTCTGCCTTGTCTGACACCTTGATTAGCTCTGATGCAAAGTGATTAGCTCTGATGCAAAGTGATTTCAATAATCTATTTCTAAATGTGTAAAAAACCAACCTAGATCCATTTTAACTCCAGATTTATCAAGCCCCTAGAGTGATTAAATCTTTCCAGGTGCAAATCTTTCCTCAAGTTTTGCACTAAAAAAGGTTTACACTTCTAGAGATTTGATCTATTTGAAAGCTCGATAGTTCCAACGCTAAAATAAATATAAATTAGTATAATATTAAGTTTCACCCCTATACATATTAACATTCACTAATGTTAAAATTAGTTAGATGTTAAAAATCTTAAAATCAAAATGTATATTGTTACATATCTAGTATAATATTAAGTTTTAACCATGTACATATTAACATTCACAAAGTTGTTTTTTATTTATTTTTAATGAAACAGATTTAATGGACATGAATGAAATAGGTGTTTTTATACGTTGAAGATACGTTTTGAACGGAATGGTTTTCTAGTAAATATTTGTAGAAAATGTATTTTAGGGGATGGTTTTGTTGTAATTTTTTATTTATATGTAATTTTTAAAAAGATCAATAATAAATATTTTATTTTATTTTTGTAAATATCGTGGGACCTCTCTATTAACTATAAGGTAAAGAGCAAGTTGTTGTACATGAGTATACAGTACGAGTAGCCTCAACCTGTCCGTAGGAAACCAGGTCTGTTGGCCACCTCAAAAATTTATAACCCGACCAGTAGTAATACTGTTTCTTCCTACAATAGACAGCTAAAACACCCTGACTATGTCCATAGAAACGACAAATAAAACAGACAGCTAATGTAATATCGACAAAGAACATCCAAAAAGGGACTGAAAAAGCAATTAGCCAGCTGAAGAGTCAACAGGAGCCGGGTCTGTAGCAGTAGACCCTAGCAATTCAACTTGTTGTAAGTTAAGGAGTTGTTGTTCCATCCTATCCAAACGAGCAGTAACTTGGCCTTGCAACTTAGCCATGTCGTGCATTTCCTGTTTCATCTGATGAATCTCGAACAAGATCGTAGAGCTGAGCTGGGTTTCCCGTTGGCTGAGCAGAGCTTTTGCCAAAACACACTTCATCTTCCAATAAGTGTGGACAAACTGTTGAAATAATGACACTCTGCCTCTAGTACTACTTGGATCAGTGAGAAAGTTGAATTCTATTTGTTGATGGAGCAGGTCACCCTCTTCAATATCAGTAGCATGCTCCCAAACGTGGATAACCTCCCGAATCTCCGGTGGAGTATCTTTCTCAAAAGAGTTAGCTAAAGTTTCCAAAGTTTGCAAATGAGTCTTCCGCCCGCATTTGCGCGTCCCTGCTGCCGATGGGGATGGAACTTGTCTGCCCTTACCCTTAGCCATAGCTAGGTGAAAACACTGGTGAGATGCAATTAGTAGGAAAAACCTTGTGGAGCGAACAGGAACAAAGATGGAAACCTTAAAGTTAATTTGATAACCCAAATAACAAAGCATACAAAGAGGAGGTCGCAGCTGAAAATGGCAGAGCAGCAAATCACAGACACGAGGCCGAAGTTGCGCAGACCAATTGTAATATACAGCCAAAAAGAACCAGTAGCCAAAAATAACCATAGATCCCAACAAAATATAGTAACGAGAGTTGGAATAACCCATCAATACCGTAGACAAACCATCCGCCTTAAACAGAGTATGAGGAACAAAGAAGCCATGAAAAAACTGCTTGCAAAATGAATTGACATCCCCAAGAGCAGCATACCAGGGAAAATGCAGAGCAGTACATGTAATAAGCGTGCGAATAATATTTACCAGCGCAAACCCAAAAAGACCGATAGCGAACCATTGATAATGAGCATGAAAACATGAGCAATGAAGTTGAAGTATACAATAACATTGCAGAAGTATATAACAGCAGTTACCAGAGACTTCCCAAAAACCAGAGAACAAAATCGAACTCCTAAAAAAAGGGTTTATGTGAAAATGAATCCCTTGAACCAGAACATATGGGTTAAAGAAGCCAAGAAAGAGCACTCGCTTAGCCAGCAAATCATTACAAGAATGCTTAACCCAGTAATCCATTAGGAAAGGACACAGAGAACTGAGGGAGATAACCATAACATACCAAAGGTCCCAGATTGGCTGCGCTTGTTCCAACTGCGTCCTCCACTCCAACCTGCGTTGTTGAGGCGTATGGAAGCAGAGCTGTGCTAACAGAGGGAAAGGATAACCATCACAATACCACCGACTAACAATCTGCCAAAAAAACCGCCAGAAAACAAGTTGTCCGATTCCCCAGCTCATACCACAATAGGTTGTCATAATGATCGTGCATGCGAAGCGACGCATTAAACACACCATGAATGAAACACCACGATCGACTGACATGGCACCTTTACACCCTATTGTGTCACATTGACATGAGCCCACCCTGATCGGGGTAGATCAATAATAAATATTAATAATGCAATTAATTTTTTTTTTTTAATTATAAATTAAAAATAATGTAATATTTAATAAAGTTGTATAGTTAGTATTTTGTGTTATTTAGTTTAATTTATTGAATTATGAAATGTATAAATTAATTGTTTTATTTTTTTTGTAAATTTAGTAGTATTTTTCTATTTTTTTTATTTAGTGTATAAAACCAAAATAAAGATTACATCAAAATATGCAATTTTCAAAATTATATTGTAGATATGTTTATTGAGGTGATTAAGAGAGATGTAATCATAATAATAAACAAAGTATAAGTCCTAATTTTAAATTTATTTTTAAATATTAAATAAATTTAAAGTCAATATAAATTTAAGTCACTAAAATATGAATTAGAAATATATTTAAGTTTCAAAATAGATTAATTAATAAAATATTTATTAAATAAAGATTAATATTATTTATGATTAGATAAATATATATATATATATATATATATATATATATATATATATATATATATATTTTATAAATTTACTTAACTAAAATATAAATTAGAAATATATTTAGATTTCAAAATAGATTAATTAGAAGAAAAAAATATGTATATTTTAATTAGATCTAATTTTTAAATATTACCTTGAAATAAATTTATGTTGGTGAAATATGAATTATGAATATATATAATTATTAAAAATAATATTTAGTTGTGTTAGGTAATTGATAACATAGATTATGACAAATATACAAATATTATATATTGAACTGTAAAATAATTATGGCAACTTTAAATAATATATTACTATGATTAGAATAATATATTATGAGGCAATTAGACTTTCGACTTCGAAATTGTGAGACGAACAACATATCATAAATGTGTATACCTAAGCTAAGGTCAACCTATATTTCTCTATATTTGTGCAAGATAGGAAAGGAAGTTTCAATGAACCTATCAGAGTGGAACTAACGGAGTTATTTTCGCCAAAAGGAAGTGGAACCCATTTCGTAAAGCCGTAGTCTAACTAGTCAGAGGAATCGCTCTGAAAATCATGAAAATTCCGATAAGATTTTCAGAAAATTCGGCAGGAATTTTTCTAAATCCATGTTATAACTATCAAAGTTTAATATTTTGGGTGTCCTACAGGTTTTTGATGGTGCTGAATCCATTTCCAATGTCAAAATCAGGATTCAAACACTGTTTCTGCAAGATTTTTTAAATTTTTTTGGCCCGAATTCCGGCCAATTTTGACCGTCCGGGCAATTCCTCCGGCTCGTTAGACGACTCCTTTTGTAAACCTGCACCGACGAGAAGTTGACGCGTGTCGAGAGGACCAAATTGTGAAATTAAAATATGTGCACGCTAGCCGATCAGGTACGAAGAAGTAAACTCATGGCCACGTGTAAAGGTAAGTCAAATGAAGGCGCTTAATTTTGATTTCGGAGCTATTAAAACCCAGTTCAATGAGAATCGTTGATCAAGTTAAAGAACCATTGATGAACGAGGAATGGAGAAGAACGTTTGAGGTAGAATGTTAGATTTGTAATAGTGGCCAGTTAATTTTGGGTCGATTTCCCGTATAGTAAAATGTGTATTTTAAAAAAATAAAAAAATGGAATCCAGGTGCCGATGCGCTAAATTTTTCGAATATTCATCCCTTCACTCTAATGGTTAGTGTCATATGCATCCATCTAATAATTAAAGCGTAGGTTTCCATATGTTGTCACATGTCATATCTATGTGATACTACGACTACATATGTTTTTTATCCATACATTGTGTGCTAACTTTTTTCGAATATTCATCCCCCCGCCTAAATGTTCAATGCCATGTACATCCATCCAATAATTAAATTGCAGGTTGTCATATGTCGTCACATGCCATAGATATGTGATGCTACCATGGGTTTCATCTTGGATGAAACCTATTTAAAGGTTGGAAAGGTCAAAGGTAAAGTGTCTAGGTGGCCACTAAGAACAAATAATGCTATCTTTAGCCTACCATCATCTCTCTCGGTGCTCTGTGATCCCAACAATATATTCTCGTCTTTGTCTTGTCTCTTGAGGAATTAACCCATGATTCACCTTCCAAATGCCTCCATATATGCACAAGTGAGGATGCCATAGTGCTTAGTTGTTTAAAACTTCACACTGATCTAGAAGGCGAAGACTTCCTCAGGAATCAATAATTCCTAGACTCTAGTTGATGCAATATGCAAACCAACAAGGGATAGATGCTCTGCTTCTCAGGCTTGTATTTCCATGGTGGTTATCACCTCCTAAGCTTGGCATGCGGCCCACCAATTCAAAATTCTTGATTGTCATCTTCTTGCATCTAAATATTGTCGATTCTTCACTATTCGATCTATGTTTCCATCCTGCCATATCATCACTTGAACCTCTTCCTCATCTTACTGCAACAAATCGAAGAGTTGACATATATTACACCACTCACTCACATGATTCAAATGTTGGCGATGAATGCAATCGTTGCCACAATAAATACTATCAATAATTGACTCATTAGAATTGGTGGTGGAAGAAAAGGTCATAGATGTATTAAGATGTTCCCAAACAAGTTCCTTTAAACCTCGATGAAATTCAACCTTAGTATTTGAAACTGAATAATTGTGTATTAACTCCCTCAATAATTATTTCTCTTGCAGTCTTTGATTATAAATAATGTTAGCTAATCTTTTACCTATGTTTGTTGACACACATGCCATCTCTATTGATTTATCACTATATATCTTTGATCCCTATTCTAGGTTATATGAATCCCAAGTTTAATCTCATTGGTTGCATTAAGAAAAAAAATAAGCAACCAAATATATTCAGAAAAATACAACATTCACAGAAATGTACATGTCAACACCGAACTCCATAACAATCAAAGGCTAGAACATCCTCCTTGTCTAAGAAACACTTTGAATTTAAGAACAAAATAAAAATAAAATAATATAAATATCTCATTAAAATGAATTAAACTTCAATGTACATACAAATTTGTTATCAAAGTATAAAGTTCTATGCAAATGGAAAACGTTGTTACACGATCTTGCAACGCACCACATTTCAATTTCAAATACAAATGGAAAATGGGTTTCCCCAAAATGTTGATCAAAACATATGTTTAAATTCACAAATAATAGTAATGGTAGTAACGAGCTATTGAAGTCCAAATGTGTTCAAGTGGCAAGTTGAAGCACTAGCAGTGATAATGACCCAATTTCAAAACCCACCATCGTCCATCCTAAGAGAAAGCTTTGAATGACTTTAATGGCCCTCAGTTACATCTCTTAGAAAAAGGCATCGTGATTGAAGATCAAAAATCAACATCTAAGTATATACTAATGTAGTATTTCCAAATGGGGAAATCAGCAATATATGCATAGAAAATGCATTTTTCAGAAATCTATACTATAATAACTCATAATAGCCCATGGATACTTTAGATTATACATTATTACAACCAAATCTAGAAGGAGATCATAAACAAATCATGATAGGTGAGGTAAACAAGCCTCCCACACCCAGAATAGCCCAAAAACAATGCAACCCCAAAACTAATGCAACAAGTGACAGTGCAGTCTAATGAGGGTTTATACTCCAGAATTATAAAGACAAATCTATCTTCTGATATATTAATCAATAATGCTCAAAAACTGAGATCTAGTCTCTTTTATACAAGTCCAAGAGAACCTAGGAAGGGTTTCCGGAAATACACCCAAATACAAATGGTGATCTACAGCCCTAGGATTGAAGAGTCACTGCAAACTTAAGCTCATGAAAATAGAAGGCTAAAATAATATAGATCTGATGTAGACCTCCTCAAAGGTCTCCTCCAATGAAAGGTTGAACCCTTCAACCACAGGAAAATGCTCCGAAAGAGCCACAAGACCCTCTCCTGAAGCTGCCCTCCAAAATAACACAATTCCCCGCTGAAACTGCACTGTAAATGATGGGAATAAGTTGTCCTGATGCCAAATATCTGAAATGTGCTCAGAATCCCTCCTAGCTGATCTTCCAAGAGAAGGAATCCTTCCTCCTATGGAAAACCAACTCAGAAAGTGGGTTTATCAACCCTCCACTGCAACACCCTGCAACATAACATAATATTTTGTAGAAATTGCGCTGTAGCTGAAGACTGAAGCTTGGCTAGAATGCCAGATATGTGGAATGATAGATCAGGACTCTCCCAAGAGCTACTCAAAGGGAAGAGGTGGGATTCCCGACCAGGAACACCCTGTGCTAAACAACACCAGCAATCTTAGCTAAACAGTTGAAGAGAGAAAAATTCTAAATAGACATATCAAAATAATAATCATAAGCTAACCTCATATGGCTGCCATCCTCTTCGTTATAAACAATGTGAGCCTTCTCACCTTGGGTCCCACTCATTAGGGTTTCCATCATCATGCACTTAATCTCCCTCCAAAACTGCGTTGTCCCATCATTAAACCCACTCCTCCATAACAACGTTGTTTGATTTGGTCAAAGTTGACCTCTTCAACCTATCTCGGTCCCTTTTCACACCTAAGGGTCTTCAATCTAGCTTTTACATGACTATCTAAAGTAATCCATATTCATACTGGGTTGTCTCTATTGATGATTCACTCCCTCCATTTCAGCTCTGTTGACTTGGTCAAACTTGACCTTTTCTTCATGCATTAGCCCCTGTTCACACATGACGGTGCTTTATTCAGCTATCAATATGATCCCTTTTCACATTAAGAGGGATTTTATGCCTACTAAAAAAGATTTATGGGCCTCCCTACCCATTTATTCATCTAACTACATGTTAAGAGAAAAATTAATATTCCAATTAGTTGCATGCTAATTTAGGAATATTGCAGTCCTCCCCTCCCAAATTTTTCTTGTCCTCAAGCAACTACAAGGATAGAAATGAAGAGCCTTCTCTCCTCCTCCTATAGCATCCCCATATGATGAAATCCTCCAAGGAACAAGATGTTGTCTCATCAATACATCTCCAAGATGTTGTATGCAAGTTAGCTTTTGGTGACCAACCCAAATAGCTATCATCATGTACAAGTAAAACACCCATTGAGGCAACAATGTGTTGTCTAGAGGCCTTCTTGAGGCATGGAATCTGATATATGTTGGGGACTAACATCCCCATGTGAATCTTCCATCCCCAAGCTATCATTAATACAAAATGAACCACCCTCCAAAATGGTAACTCATGAAAAGTCTCCTCCACCTTTGGCTCCTGCAATGTAGGCAGGCTGCAGAACATGGTAGACAAAATGGCCCACCCCACGTTGTCTCTCCCTCCACTTATGGGAAGTGTGGAGTTGTTGCTGATATTGGGCTGCAATAATGTTGCCCTCAGAAGAAAAATGGACAACTGGATCTCCAAAGACCCCTCCTCTAGTTTTATGAGCCCAAACCATCCAATACAAAGTGAATGGTACATCATCACCATATGGTATCCAAATCAGAAAAATGTTGAAGGTTATTTGTAAGTTTGGATGATACCAATGGTTCCTCCAGTGGATACAATGCAGTTTTACCAACTGTTCTTTTAGAACATCATGTGGCAAGTGGCCCTCCAACAAGTTACTAGTTGTGCATGTTCGCTCATCTACTATGAGGTAGTAAATAGCATTATATATCAGCTAAGCATAATAAGAATAACACCACAATTGCCAAAGGTCACGCAAAGAAGGATTATCTCCGTCATAAATGTTTGTCCTAGAATGACCATGAAACCCAGAAATAATCTTGCCCTCTTGTGGAGCATGCACTGTACATAGAAGGTGAGAAAATGCAAATACTTTATGACATGATCAATAAGTATAAAAATACATTTCTTACCATGCATAGTGAGTAGGTTGAAAGTGAGGTCCAAAGATGAGCCTTCCCATGAGAATCTTCTCATAAGGATATGAAAAATGAAGGAATGCATACTCCCCTTGGAATACTCCAGCAATAGATACATACTCCCAAGTGACAGCGTTGTTGGCCTTAGTGATAAGGCTCTTGCCACTCCATGACTCCATTCTTTGACATGCCATATGCCAAATTCAACCACCATCATCCTGTTATGTGTGGAAAGCTCCTTCCTATGTAGAAGTACCTCCTTATCCTCCAATGTTGAAGGGTAGCCTTTTTGCACATTGATTGTGCCATCCCTTTCCCCTGAAACATGTTGCAAAGTATGGGAAAAATACAGCCCATACTCCCCCAAGAGTAGCCAAAGAAATAATAGCTCTTGCTGCCTCCTTACACCTCCATCATACAAATCATGAGGTGCAAATATGATGATTGACATGCAGAATGTCATACCAACACAATGCACCCAAACTTCCTACTGCCATATGATGCAAGTGTCATGCCATGTTACATCCACCATCATACCCTTAGAAGAAGGATATGTCATATGATGGCCAAACTCTTTCAAGAGTAGCCAACGCAGCCATGCCTCCTGCTGCCCTGTATCATAGATATGCATGTGACTTACCAACCTCTTGATCACCATCCACACCCATTCATTCAAATGTGGGTGTCCTCCACTATGCTCCATCTTGGTACTCCTCCAATGGAGAATACCATCCTCCCACATCAAATTTCTACCTTTGCATTCCATGGGATGTTGAAATGCAATCTCTTGGAAATATCCTGGTGAAGATGATCTGTATTTATGCAGGAACGCAATAGAATAAACACACAACCATAAATACAGATATGCAGTGGAAATAACACTTCATTTCATTAATATCAAAGAACTGAAATTTTCTTACAGACAAAATGGAAATAAAACTAGCTAGGGCGCTAGTAGCTATCTCTGAGAAGAGATGTGGCGGCTACAGGCCTCTAAACTGAGTTACAATGAGGCTCGAGGGCCTATTTATTATTTATAAACAATGGGAAATCCTAAATAGCCAAAACCCTAACCCTAGGAGATGAAGCGCCAAAACTATGGGCCCCGTTTGGGTAAATTGGTGTTTCAACTTCCCAGGGGCGTAACTTTGGCATACAATCTCCATTTGACACGTACCATACCTCATTAGAAAGATCTATCCGAGGACTACAAATTTTGAACAAGCAACATCGGTCCATGGACCCATGTTGCTCTCCGTTTTCCCAAAAAACGTCGTTTAGGGCCTCAAAACGGCTCCAGAAGTTCAGGACCCGAAAAACTGCTAAAAATAGTAAGTTGTGCCGAAACTGAAAAACTAAAAGAGACAATGGTGGGGCCCGGGCGGGAAGAAAGGGGTGACCACCAACATCCACCCGGATCATTCCTCCCCTTGTGCTGTGGTCCTATTGCGTGTCTCCGCGATGAGGAACACGAACTCGTCCCTCGTAAACCACTTTCCGGTGCAGAGTTGGCCGTTGGACAACCCGATACAGTTGGATCTGCTGTTGACGAGTGTTCTTGATTTGCATGTCCATGATACAATCTGTGGTGGCCTGTTCCATGCAGTCTGGGTTTAACTCTGTTGGTGTGAGTTGTTCTGCAATGTCCGAGGTGTCCATGAGAGGTGGAAAGTAAGGACGAAGGCGATCCACATTGAAGACTGGGTGCAGACCAAGGAATGGTGGAATACTAAGCTCGAAGGCATTGTTACCTACAGCCTTGGTGATGGTGTACGGCCCGTATCGGAGCGGGCGAAGCTTGCCGTGAGGTCCAGTGAGGCGCTCCTTCTGCAAATGTAGCCATACTTTGTCGCCCACCTGGAAGTGGTGTGGCACTCGGTGTTGATCATGGCGTTGTTTGTACTTCGCATTGGCTCTGTCCAATATCTCATGAACCTGTTGGCGGATGTGTTGAATGCGCTCGATGAAGCTACTTGCTTTGTCAACTTCAGACTGGACATGAGCTGAATCGGCCTGAGCAGCTGCAAATGGCATGGCTACGTCAATGGGACATAGTGGCTGTAATCCCAAGCCCACCTGAAAGGGGCTATGGCCAATTGAACTGTGGAGAGCCCGGTTATAACTATGTTGTACATAAGGGAGGCTCTCGTCCCATGTGCGTGGATGCTTTGAATTTTACATGCGCAGAATGTGTACAATCATTCTGTTGACGACCTCTGTCTGGCCATCTGTTTGGGGATGGAAAGCTGTGGACTTGGTGAGCTTGGTATCCAACATCGACCAGAGGCTGGACCAAAATGTGCCGAGGAACCTGCTATCCCGATCTGATATGATAGACTGTGGGATCCCAAAGTGCACCCACACTCGTTCAAAGAAGAGTTTAGCAGTGGCTTCTGCTGTGATATTCTTCTTGCATGCCGCCATAATGGCCATCTTCGAGAATCTGTCAACGACCACGAAAACACAGTCATTTCCATGCTTAGTAGAAGGAAGGCTCGACATGTAATCCGTGGAGATGGATTCTCAAGGTCGACTAGGGCATAGTTTTACATATAGGCCTTGCTTTCGATGGCCAGCTAAATGGCACAAGCAAGCAGATCTCATGTGCTTCTACATCCTTTCGGTTCACCCAACAGAAATACCGGGCAGATTGCTACCGTTTTTCTATTTCAAAATGCCCGTCGACCACCGTAGTGGGTGCTTCCACATCATTCGGCATCGCTTTCGGTCAAGGAACGCTGTGCGGTCCTGTGTGGAGGATAAAAGTGCATCTGAGGTAGGCCCTGAACTTGCGTACCCCCCAAGAGTGCCTTGTAAGTGTGGCCGAATTCTAGGTCACTCTCATAGAGAAGCGGCCAATCAGAAGTCTCGTGCCCACAAGAGTTGAGCATGGTGGTGAGTGCCACGATCAGTGGTCGGCTGAGGCAGTCTACAACATTATTGGTGCTACCCTTCTTGTACTTGATGTTCAAATGAAACTGTTGCAAATATGTGGACCACTTCTGATGGTGATCATTCTGCAACTTCTCTTGTGTCTGTATGAACTGCAGGGGCCAGTGGTCTATGTGGATGATTGTTTCCTTCCCCAAAATGTAATGCTTCCATTGTCAAAAAGCTTGCACAATGGAATACATTTCTTTTTCATAAGTGGGATACTTGCGAGCTGTGTCAGACAATGTCTCACTGTGATATGCCACTGGATGTCCCTGTTGAGTAAGAACTACCCCAATAACATAGTCAAAGGCATTTGTCTCGATCTCAAATGGCTATTGCAAGTCTGGTAAAGTGAGCACTGGGGCAGAACAGAGGCGATTTTTCAATTCTGTGAATGCCTTCTGTTGAGGTTCCGACCAAAAGAATTTTTCTCTCGCTCCTCCCTTGGTGACTTGACTCAAGGGCCAAGTGATATGAGAGAATCCCAACGCGAATCTACGGTAGAAATTAGCAAGACCCAGAAAGCTGCGAAGCTCTGTTATAGTGGTTGGGGCTGGCCAATCCCGAATGACTTGGATCTTGGTCGGATCCACATGCACCCCCCTTTCATCAATAATGTATCCCAAAGAGTATTAAAACTCGGGTTTGCGTGTGCGCACACTCTCCAACTAGCACACAAATTTGTGTTGTTTAGCAGCTAAATGTAAAGATAGGACTTTGCTTGATGTCCATAAGGTGTAGTTTCTTCCAAGTCTCGGGTCAAGATCGAATGTGTCATCCACACACCACCACAAATGGGCAGAACGTCTCAAGATGTCGTCCATCATCCTCATGAAGGTTGCGGGAGCATTCGTAAACCCAAAAGGCATGACCAGCCATTCGAAAAGGCCTTCCTTGGCTTTGAAGGCAGTCTTCCACACATCGGAGGGTTCAATTGGTACCTGGTGATACCCCGACTTCAAGTCAATCTTGCTGAAATATTTTGCACCTTTGAGTCGGTCCAGAAGGTCATCAATCTATGGGATCGAGTACCTATTCCGGATAGTGATCTTGTTCAGCGCCCGATAGTCAATACAGAGTCTCCACGTCCCATCCTTCTTCTGTACCAACACAATCGGGCTCCCACAGGGCGATGAACTTGGTCGGATGTTGAGGCTCTACGTAGCGTGACTCTTGAATCGCTGCACTCTTGATTTCATCGTTCTCCATAACAGAGCAGATAGATCGGTGCATTGGGTAGCGACGCGCACACAGGGGTCGGATCGATCGGGTGCACTGCCGACAGTGCGAAGAACCCCTTTTTGTGGGTGAGGTGAAGATGTCCCCGTACTCCTCCACAACCTTATCCATTTGTTGTTGTCGTGCAAAGGAGCCTTGTTTGGAGGGTCATGGCCATGATCTTCTTCTTGCCCTAGGGGCGGATCATCGAGGAAAACAAATTTCTTGGTTTGGGAAATGAGCTTCTTGCATTTTTTTGCGGTAACCAAAGAGATAGCGGCGAGGGAGGTGGTACTTGGTATCTGTACAACTTATTTCCCAAAGTAACAATAACATGTAGCTTGGTGAGACTCATACACGACATGACACTTCCACATGTATGGTTTTTCCTAATAATACATTAGAAACATCAATAGGAGCAACGTCACATAATACCTCATCCGTGAAGGGCTTGATGCTATAGGGAAGGTGGCACTGTTGGCTGATGCGGAGATCTCGTCCTTGGTGAAGCCACCCGATCGTGTATGGATGTGGGTGAGATATGGTCGACAAGCCCAAGTGCTTCACGGCGTCTGCTGAAATGAGGTTCTTTTGGCTCCCATTATCGATAATGAACTGTAACGGGGAGCCTTTTACCCACATTTGGGAGTGGAAGAGACGTTCCTCCTCCTCCGGATCTTCTCGGGGTTCCTCCTTCTCCGGATCTTTTAGTGGCAACAAAATGGCATTGGGTTCGCATAAATGATCTGTTTCCTCGCTGTCTCTTGTCGTGCTCCGATTCGTAGCCTGAGCATGAATCTGACTCAGAAGCCCTCATCTCGGCCACCAGCGACTGCTTGGCCCGACACTCACTTGTGTTGTGAGTGGAGCTCTTATGGAACTCACACCACTTTCCCGTGTCCTTTTTTGGCTTTGCGGTGTTGTTCTTTTCTTGTGGCTTCGACAGGTTGTCTTGAGTTGCCATGCCTTGGCTCTATCCTTTGTTCTACGGTTTTGGAGCACCTTTCCCTTGCTTTTGATTCGCAGATCCAAAGTCTCGCTTCTTCTGTTTGAATTTGTGCTCAATCTTGGCAGCATACCGGTATGTTGTACCAAGCAAGGAGATGTCGAAGAACTCCATTTCCTCCCGAATGTATCTGTGCAGACAACTCTGATACTTCAACATTAGATGTTTCTCTGAATTTTTGATACCCAACTTGGTGCGCAGGGTATGGAACAGATTCATCAACTCATGCACATCTTGATCCCTTTATTGTCGCAGCGTGGTCCATTGTATGTACTTGTCCTCATAGCTCCCCACAGGATAGTATTGTTCCTTGATGCATGCCTCAAAGAATCAAGTGTTCAAAGTGGGTACGATCAGAACAAAGAGGTTTGAGTCTCATCCTTTTTCTCACAGTGGGTTTCCCACCAGTCTTTGACATGGGGGGCAGCTTTGAGGAGTGCAAAAATAATCTTCTCCCCGTCGGAAAAGTCATGAACTAAGAAATATCCTTCTAATATATTCAACCATCTATCTACGACATCTGCATCTATTTGACCCTCAAAAATGGGAATGTCAAAATTTACTTGTACCTTGAAAGGAGTCGCACCTCCGGAGTGGCTGCTGGATGCAGATGCACTGCCGGTGGGCAGCCGTTGAAGGATCTAGGAAAAGTTATCCATCATCGTGTTCCTTTGTTTTTTGAGGGCATCCTCGAGAAATATTTTGATAGGATCTCCTACTCCCTCATCTTTATTTTCATCCCCCATGGGCGTCCATCGGGGTTTGTGAGGCTGATCTTGCAAAGGTTCCACAAGATCGAGCCCTAACTCCTTATACCCCAACCTCGTTGGGGACATGCAAAGAAGGATCGAGAAAAAGCAGATCGCTCTGATACCACTGATCTGGATTTATGCAGGAACGCAACAGAATAAACACATAACCATAAATACAGAGATGCAGCAGAAATAACACTTCATTTCATTAATATCAAAGAACTGAAATTTGCTTACAGACAGAATGGAAATAAAACTAGCTAGGGCGCTGGTAGCTATCTCTGAGAAGAGATGTGGCGGCTACAGGCCTCTGAACCGAGTTACAATGAGGCTCGAGGGCCTATTTATCATTTAGAAACAATGGGAAATCCTAAACAGCCAAAACCCTAACCCTAGGAGATGAAGCGCCAAAACTATGGGCCCCGTTTGGGTAAATTGGTGTTTCAACTTCCCAGGGGCGTAACTTTGGCATACGAACTTCGTTTTACGCGTACCATACCTCGTTAGAAAGATCTATTCGAGAACTACAAATTTTGAATGAGAGACATGTTGCTCTTCGTTTTCCCAAAAAACGTCGTTTAGGGCCTCAAAACGGCTCTGAAAGATCAGGACCCGAAAAACTGCTAAAAATAGTAAGTTGTGCTGAAACTGAAAAACTAAAAGAGACAATGGTGGGGCCCCAAGTGGAATAGGCGGGTGACCACCAATATCCACTTGGATTAGAAGACCCCTCACCAATGACCATAGTGAATCCATAAGGATCCAAGTATGTTGAAGGAAAATCTCCTCATAGAGCTGTGCAATGCTCATCCAGAAAGATCCATCACAATGCTGAAAGATAAGATGTCTTTCATCAATCACTTGCTTATCCATAGTCACACAATTGTAATGGTCATCAAGATGCTCTAGTAATAGTTGGGCCCCCAACTCATCACTACTGTTCAATGACAACGTTGTTGATCTCCATAATGGTGTTTTCTCTGTCTCATGATCATGCTCAATGCTAAACATATAATTTTGTGTTGGGTTGTTTAGGAAAATGCTCATCCTATCCTCCAGAAATCCACATCCCAACCCCCTATAGTTGTGTGCATCTCAAAAATGAATAGTCAGGAGGATTGTTTATCCTCTCCTTGAACAACTCAATGTTGCACAGTGCAGTGAAAGTTTGCTACTCCAAATCAGCAATATGTTTTGACCCTTGGTCATGCAATGGCATTTTTCCACAACCCTCCATAAGATGTGTTGAAATAACAAAAAGTGGAAACTTATATATACCTTTGTGAAGCTTGGGAACATCCTCTATTGCTACAAGGGTTCCTTCCTCCAATTTGATGGCTCCCTCAACTACTGATGGTGATGGCTGCTCTTCCATAGTTGTACTAGCGCTGGTACAAGTCTCCTCAAGCGGTGGTGAAGGATTCTTCTCCTCTGATTTCTTCTTGTCAAATTTCTTGATCAACCTTTGAGTAAAATATGAAAATGTGGTCACTCTTGCATGGCTCAAATGGCTGAACCACCAAATGTTTGCTTTACCCTCAAGGTGCAGCGCTGCAATCTCAACAACTTCTTTCTCTCCCACTGGATGTAGTATGAATAATGCATCTAGCTTCATTCCCCAAGCCCTTGTTGTACATGTGGATGACCCATCAAAAGTAGACAATAGAAATCTATTTCCCTTTATTTTCCTCTTGCTGCAAGGTCTCCTTTCTTCTTCAAGCTAAATGAACTGTGGGAGAGTTAGAGCCTCCTTGAAAGCTCTAGGTTGAGACTTATATTTTGCCAGATATCCACTTAGGATATCATGTTCCAAGTGCCCTCCATCTTCGTGCTTCTTTTCTTCCTCCTCAAAAGGAAAGGGCATAGTGTATTGTCTTGGAGCTCTCTGCAACACTGGTTCTTTATTCTGATAATAGGAAGTACATGGCCCTTCCTCTTCTTGAAACCCTCTAGAGGTCTCATTGTATCTTTCCTCTTTCATCTGCTTAACCTCCTTGGAGAGGTTCTTCATAGATCTGAAAAGTGATGAGACAAAGTTCATTCCTTCCATAATTTTAGATATCTTCTCCTTTTCTTCTTCTTCTTATAGTATATTGGCTGAAAACTCACAGGCTGAGCCAAGATAATGCTCTGATACCACTGTAGTATTCCCAAATGGGGAAATCAACAATATATGCACATAAAACACATTTTTTAGAAATCTATGCTATAATAACTCATAACAGCCCATGGATCCTTTAGATTATACATTATTACAACCAAATCTAAAAGGAGATCAGAAACAAATCATGATAGCTGAGGTAAACAAGCCTCCCACACCTAGAATATCCCAAAAACAATGCAACCCCAAAACTACTGCAACATAGAAATACTGCAACAAGTGATAGCACAGTCTCATGAGGGTTTATACTCCAAAATTATAGAGACAAATGGATCTGTTGATAAATTAATCAATAATGCTCAAAAACTAAGATCTAGTCTCTTTTATACAAGTCCAAGAGAACCCGGGAAGGGTTTCCGGAAATGCACCCAAATACAAATGGTGATCTACAGCCCTAGGAATGAAGAGTCACTGCAAACTGAAGCTCATGAAAATAGAAGGTTGAAATAATATAGATCTGATGTAGACCTCCTCAAAGGTCTCCTCCAATGAAAGACTAAATCCTTCAACCACAGGAAAACGCTCTGAAAGAGCCACAAGACCCTCTCCTTAAGCTTGCCTCCAAAATAACGCAATTCCCATCTGAAACTACGTTGTAAATTATGAGAATAAGTTGGCTTGATGCCAAAGATCTAAAATGTGCTCAGAAGCCCTCCTAGTTGATCTCCCAAAAGAATGAATCCTTCCTCTTATGAAAAACCAACTCAGAAAGTGGGTTTATCAACACTCCACTGCAACACCCTACAACACAACACAATATTCTACAGAAATTGCGTTGTAGCTGAAGACTGAAGCTTGGCCAGAATGCTAGATATGTGTAAGATAGATCAGGACTCTCCCAAGAGCAACTCGAAGGGAAGAGGTGGGATTCCCGACTGGGAACACCCTGTGCTAAACAACGCCTACAATCTTAGCTAAATAACTGAAGAGAGAAAAAGTCCAAACATACATATCAAAATAATAATCATAAGCTAACCTCATATGGTTGTCATCCTCTTCCTTATAAACAATGTGTTATTTAGTTTAACATATTGAATTATGAAATGTATAAATCATTTTTTTTTTTTTTAATATTTTTTTTATGTAAATTTAGTACTGTTTTTCTATTTTTTATTTATTGTATAAAACCAAAATGAAGATTGCATCAAAATATGCAATTTTCAGAATTATATTTTAGATATGTTTATTTAGGTGATTAAGAGAGATTTAATCATAATAATGAACAAAGTATAAGTCTTAATTTTAAATTTATTTTTAAATATTAAATAAATTTAAAGTCAATAAAAATTTAAGTCACTAAAATATGAATTAGAAATATATTTAAATTTCAAAATAGATTAATTAATAAAATACTTATGAAATAAAAATTAATATTATTTATAATTAGAAATAAATAAATATATATATATATATATAAATTATAAATTTATGTAACTAAAATATAAATTTGAAATATATTTAAATTTCAAAATAGATTAATTAGAAGAAAAAATATGTATATTTTAATTAGATCTAAATTTTTTTTAAATATTAACTTGAAATAAATTTATGTTGGCGAAATATGAATTATGACTCTATATAATTATTAAAAATAATATTTAATTGTGTAAGGTAATTGATAACACATTTCTAATTGGATTTGAGATAGTGTACCAATTTTCTTTAATTAGATTATGACAAATATACAAATATTATATATTGGACTGTAAAATAATTAGGGCAACTTTAAATAATATATTACTATGATGAGGCAATTAGACTTTGGACTTCGAAATTGTGAGACGAACAACACATCATACATGTGTGTACCTAAGCTAACGTCAACCTATATTTCTCTATATTTGTGCAAGATAGGAAAGGAAGTTTCAATGAACCTATCAGAGTGGAACTAACGGAGTTATTTTCGCCAAAAGGAAGTGGAACCCATTTTGTAAACTTGCACCGACGAGAAGTTGACGCGTGTCGAGAGGATCAAATTGTGAAATTAAAATATGTGCACGCTAACTGAGCAGGTACGAAGAAGTAATGAGTCGTCGTCACAACTCATGGCCACGTGTAAAGGTAAGTCAAATGAAGGTGCTTAATTTTGATTTCGGAGCTATTAAAACCCAGTTCAATGAGAATCGTTGATCAAGTTAAAGAACCATTGATGAACGAGGAATGGAGATGAACGTTTGAGGTAGAATGTTAGATTTGTAATAGTGGCCAGTTAATTTTGGGTCGATTTCCCGTATAGTAAAATGTGTATTGAAAAAAAAAAAAAAATTGGAATCTAGGTGCGATGCTCTAAATTTTTCGAATATTCATCCCCTCATTCTAATGGTTAGTGCAATGTGCATCTATCTAATAATTAAAATGTAGGTTTCCATATGTCGTCACATGTCATATCTATGTGATACTACGACTACACGTGTTTTTTATCCATACATTGTGTGCTAACTTTTTTCGAATATTCATCCCCTCGCCTATATGTTCGATGCCATGTACATCCATCCAATAATTAAATTGCAGGTTGTCATATGTCGTCACATGCCATATATATGTGATGCTACCATGGGTTTCATCTTGGATGAAACCTATTTAAAGGTTGGAAAGGTCAAAGGTAAAGTGTCTAGGTGGCCACTAAGAACAAATAATGGTATCTTTAGCCTACCATCATCTCTCTCGGTGCTCTGTGATCCCAACAATATATTCTCGTCCTTGTTCTATCTCTTGAGGAATTAACCCATGATTCACCTTCCAAATGCCTCCATGTATGCACAAGTGAGGATGCCATAGTGCTTGGTTGTTTAAAACTTCACACTGATTTAGAAGGCGAAGACTTCCTCAGGTATCAATAATTCCTAGACTCTAGTTGATGCAATATGCAAACTAGAAAGGGATAGACGCTTTGCTTCTCAGGCTTGTATTTCCATGGTGGTTATCACCTCCTGAGCTTGGCATGCAGCCCACCAATTCAAAATTCTTGATTGTCATCTTCTTGCATCCAAATATTGTCGATTCTTCACTATTGGATCTATGTTTCCATCCTGCCAGATCATCACTTGAACCTCTTCCTCATCTTACTGCAACAAATCCAAGAGTTGACATATATTACACCACTCACTCACATGATTCAAATGTTGGCGATGAATGCAATCGTTGCCACAATAAATACTATCAATAATTGACTCATTAGAATTGGTGGTGGAAGAAAAGGTCATAGATGTATTAAGATGTTCCCAAACAAGTTCCTTTAAACCTCGATGAAATTCAACCTTAGTATTTGAAATTGAATAATTGTGTATTAACTCCCTCAATAATTATTTCTCTTGCAGTCGTTGATTATAAATAATGTTAGCTAATCTTTTACCTATGTTTGTTGACACACATGCCATCTCTATTGATTTATCACTATATATCTTTGATCCCTCTTCTAGGTTATATGAATCCCAAGTTTAATCTCATTGGTTGCATTAAGAAAAAAATAAGCAACCAAATATATTCAGAAAAATACAACATTCACAGAAATGTACATGTCAACACCGAACTCCATAACAATCAAAGGCTAGAACATCCTCCTTGTCTGAGAAACACTTTGAATTTAAGAACAAAATAAAAATAAAATAATATAAATATCTCATTAAAATGAATTAAACTTCAATGTACATACAAATTTGTTATCAAAGTATAAAGTTCTATGCAAATGGAAAACGTTGTTACACGATCTTGCAACGCACCACATTTCAATTTCAAATACAAATGGAAAATGGGTTTCCCCAAAATGTTGATCAAAACATATGTTTAAATTCACAAATAATAGTAATGGTAGTAACAAGCCATTGAAGTCCAACTATGTTCAAGTGGCAAGTTGAAGCACTAGTAGTGATAATGACCCAATTTCAAAACCACCATCATCTGTCCTAAGAGAAAACTTTGAATGACTTTAATGGCCCTCAGTTACATCTCTTAGAAAAAGGCATCGTGATTGAAGATAAAAAATCAACATCTAAGTATATACTAATGTAGTATTTCCAAATTGGGAAATCAACAATATATGCACAGAAAATGATTTTTTCAGAAATCTATGCTATAATAACTCATAACAACCCATGGATCCTTTAGATTATACATTATTACAACCAAATCTAAAGGGAGTTCAGAAACAAATCATGATAGGTGAGGTAAACAAGCCTCCCACACCCAAAATAGCCCAAAAACAATGCAACGCCAAAACTACTGCAACAAGTGACAGCGCAGTCTAATGAGGGTTTATACTCCAGAATTATAAAGACAAATGGATCTTCTGATATATTAATCAATAATGCTCAAAAACTGGGATCTAGTCTCTTTTATACAAGTCCAGGAGAACCCGGGAAGGGTTTCCAGAAATACACCTAAATACAAATGGTGATCTACAGCCCTAGGACTGAAGAGTCACTGCAAAATGAAGCTTATGAAAATAGAAGGCTGAAATAATATAGATCTGATGTAGACCTCCTCAAATATCTCCTCCAACGAAAGGCTGAACCCTTCAACCACAGGAAAACACTCTAAAAGAGGCACAAGACCCTCTCCTGAAGCTACCCTCCAAAATAACGCAATTCCCAGCTGAAACTGCACTGTAAATGATGGGAATAAGTTGGCCTGATGCCAAGTATCTGAAATGTGCTCAGAATCCCTCCTAGCTGATCTCCCAGGAGAAGGAATCCTTCCTCCTATGAAAAACCAACTCAGAAAGTGGGTTTATCAACCCTCCACTGCAACACCTTGCAACATAACACAATATTATGTAGAAACTGCGTTATAGCTGAAGAATGAAGCTTGGCCAGAATGCCAGATATGTGGAATGATAGATCAGGATTCTCCCAAGAGCTACTCAAAGGGAAGAGGTGGGATTCCCGACCAGGAACACCCTGTGCTAAACAACACCAGCAATCTTAGCTAAACAGCTGAAGAGAGAAAAAGTCTAAATGGACATATCAAAATAATAATCATAAGCTAACCTCATATGGCTGCCATCCTCTTCCTTATAAACAATGTGAGCCTTCTCACCTTGGGCCTCACTCATTAGGGTTTCCATCATCATGCACTTAATCTCCCTCCAAAACTATAATATATATTGTTTTAAATTTAATATTTTCATTGTATTTTATTTTTATTTTTTATTTTTAATTAATTTTTCATTTTTTTACTTTTAATTTAAATAATGTTTTTCTTTCTTTTTTTTATTATTATTTTAAATTTTTAAATTTATTAAAATTTAATATATTTCCTTAAATTTAATTTTTTGTTTTAATTTTTAATTTTTTTTTTTTTTAAATTAATTTAATAAGCATTTTCTTTTTCTTTTTTAAATTTAATTTCTATATTTTATTTTTTATAATTTCCTTCTTTTTTTAACTTGTTTTTTTTTTTGGGTTAAATTTAATATTTTTATTTTTTAATTTCTATATTTTTTAAATTTTAATCTTAATTTTTTTTTATTTTTATTTTTAAATTTTTTTTTTCCTTAAATTTTAGGTTTTTTTAATGTTTGAATTAAAATTTTTATTTTGTTTTTATTTTTATTTTTTTTATCTTCATATATTTTTAAATTTTAAGCTTTTAAATATTTTTATTTTTTAAATTTATTTTTTTTCTTAAATTTTAGGTTTTTTTTTAATGTTTGAATTTTAAAAATTAAAAAATGTTATTTCTATTTTTAAAAATGCCAAAAGTATGACGCAATTTTTTTTTTTGTTATTTCAGCATCAACTTGTTTTGTTTTGAGGGTGTTTTTTCAATCATTTTTTCAAGAAACAATTTTGTTTTTACCATAATTTTATAAAATGTTGAAATTTGACCTTAAAAAAAAACGAAGTGCGTTCTGGAATACACACTTTTCGTTTTTGGGGTGTTTTTTCATGTTTTTTTAGTCTTTTTGGGCTAGAGTTCCCGTTTTGAGGTCAGGTTACCTATTTGATCGGTAACAGTGTTTCAAATGTGGGTGTCCTCCACTATGCTCCATCTTGGTACTCCTCCAATGGAGAATACCATCCTCCCACATCATATTTCTACATTTTCAATCCATGGGATGTTGAAATGAAATCTCTTGGAAATATCCCAGTGAAGACCCCTCACCAATGACCATAGTGAATCCATAAGGATCCAAGTATGCTGAAGGAAAAATCTCCTCATAGATCTGTGCAATGCTCATCCAGAAAGATCCTTCACAATGTTAAAAGCATAAGATGTATTTCATCAATCACTTGCTCATCCATAGTCACACAAGTGTAATGGTCATCAGGATGCTCTAGTAATAGTTGGGCCCCCAACTCATCACTACTGTTCAATGACAACGTTGTTGATCTCCATAATAGTGTTTTTGCTGCTTCATGATCATGCTCAATGCTAAACATATAGTTTTGCATTGGGTTGTTTAGGAAAATGTTCATCCTATCCTCCAGAAATCCACATCCCAACCCTCGGAGTTGTGTGCATCTCAACAATGAATAGTCAAGAGGATTGTTTATCTTATCCTTGAACAACTCAATGCTCCACGGTGCAGTGAAAGGCTGCTGCTCCAAATCAGCAATATGTTTTGACCCTTGGTCATGCAATGGCATTTTTCCACAACCCTCTATAAGATGTGTTGAAATAAAAAAAAGTGGAAACTTATACATACCTTGGTGAAACTTGGGAACATCTTCTATTGCTACAAGGGTTCCTTCCTCCAATGTGATGGCTCCCTCAACTGCTGATGGTGATGGCTGCTCTTCCATAGTTGTACTAGCGCTGGTACAAGTCTCCTCAAGCGGTGGTGAAGGATTCTTCTCCTCTGATTTCTTCTTGTCAAATTTCTTGATCAACCTTTCAGTAAAATCTGCAAATGTGGTCACTCTTGCATGACTTAAATGGCTGAACCACCAAATGTTTTCTTTACCCTCAGGGTGCAGCGCTGTAATCTCAACAACTTCTTTCTCTCCCACTGGATGTAGTAGGAATAATTCATCTAGCTTCATTCCCCAAGCCCTTGCTATACATGTGGATGACCCAACAAAAGTAGACAATAGAAATCTATTTCCCTTTATTTTCCTCTTGCTGCAGGGTTTCCTTTCTTCTTTAGGCTGAATGAACTGTGGGAGAGTTAGAGCCTCCTTGAAAGCTCTAGGTTGAGACTTATATTTTTCCAGATATCCACTTAGGATCTCATGTTCCAAGTGCCCTCCATCTCCATGCTTCTTTTCTTCTTCATTAAAAGGAAAGGGCATAGTGTATTGCATTTGAGCTCTCTGCAACACTAGTTCTTTCTTCTGATAATAGGAAGTACATGGTCCTTCCTCTTCTTGAAACCCTCTAGAGGTCTCATTGTATCTTTCCTCTTTAATTTGCTTAACCTCCTTGGAGAGGTTCTTCATAGATCTAAAAAGTGATGAGACAAAGTTCATTCCTTCCATCATTTTAGATCTATTTTCCTTTTCTTCTTCTTCTTATAGTATATTGGCTGAAAACTTGCAGGCTGAGCCAAGATAATGCTCTGATACCACTATAGTATTCCCAAATGGGGAAATCAACAATATATGCACAAAAAACACATTTTTTAGAAATATATGCTATAATAACTCATAAAAGCCCATGGATCCTTTAGATTATACATTATTACAACCAAATCTAAAAGGAGATCAGAAACAAATCATGATAGCTGAGGTAAACAAGCCTCCCACACCCAGAATATCCCAAAAACAATGCAACCCCAAAACTACTGCAACACGGAAATACTACAACAAGTGATAGCACAATTTAATGAGGGTTTATGCTCCAAAATTATAGAGACAAATGGATCTGTTGATATATTAATCAATAATGCGCAAAAACTGAGATCTAGTCTCTTTTATACAAGTCTAAAAGAATCTGGGAAGGGTTTCCGGAAATACACCCAAATACAAATGGTGATCTACAACCCTAGGAATGAAGAGTCACTGCAAACTGAAGCTCATAAAAATAGAAGGCTGAAATAATATAGATCTGATGTAGACCTCCTCAAAGGTCTCCTCCAATGAAAGGACGAACCCTTCAACCACAAGAAAACGCTCTGAAAGAGCCACAAGACCCTCTCCTTAAGCTTCCCTCCAAAATAACGCAATTCCCAGCTGAAAATGCGTTGTAAATGATGATAATAAGTTGGCCTGATGCCAAATATCTGAAATGTGTTAAGAATCCCTCCTAGCTGATCTCCCAAGAGAATGAATCATTCCTCTTATGAAAAACCAACTCAGAAAGTGGGTTTATCAACACTCCACTGCAACACCCTACAACACAACACAATATTCTACAGAAATTGCGCTGTAGCTGAAGACTGAATCTTGGCCAGAATGTCGGATATGTGTAATGATAGATCAAGACTCTCCCAAGAGCAACTCAAAGGGAAGAGGTGGGATTCCCAACTGGGAACACCCTGTGCTAAACAATGCCAAAAATCTTAGCTAAACAGCTAAAGAGAGAAAAATTCTAAACAGACATATCAAAATAATAATCATAAGCTAACCTCATATGGTTTCCATCCTCTTCCTTATAATCAATGTGATCCTTCTCACCTTGGGTCCTGCTCATTTGGGTTTCCGTTCATAATGCACTTAATCTCCCTCCAAAATTTCGTTGTCCCATCATTAAAGCCACTCCTCCATAACAACGCCGTCTACTTTTGTCAAAGTTGACCTCTTCAACCTGCTCCAGTCCCTTTTCACACCTAAGGGTCTTCAATCCAGCTTTTACATGACTATCTAAACTAATCCATATTCATACTGGGCTGTCTCTGTTGATGATTCACTCCCTCTATTTCAGCTCTATTGACTTGGTCAAACTTGACCTTGTCTTCATGCATTAGCCCCTGTTCACACATGAGGGTGCTTTATTCAGCTATGAATATGATCCCTTTTCACATTAAGATGGATTTTATGCCTAATAAAAAGATTTATGGGCCTCTCTACCCATTTATTCATCTAACTACATGTTAAGAGAAAAATTAATATTCCAATTAGCTACATGCTAATTTAGGAATATTACAACTAAGTCTATGGGCCAAATACCATGGTAAATAAAAGAATATCTAAGGATACACTAAGTCTATGGGCCAAATACCATGGTTAATAAAAGAATATCTAAGGATATACTAAGTATATGGGCCAAATACCATGGTAAATAAAAGATGTATGGCAAATAAATATAAATATAAATAAACAAGAGGTATGGTAAAAAATAAAACCTCTTTTCATATTTATTCCAGATTGCTCTTTATATTTAAGAACACTCAAAAAATATATTTTATTTAGGTGAAACCTAAGGGCCAAATACCCTAATATTAATATTAAAATATTATTATTATTATTAGTAATTATAATATTCATGTTAATATATTATAATATTAATATTATTAAATTTAATAAATTTGGATCCGTGGGGTTTGTATTTGATCTCACGTAAAAACATAAACATAATTGTAAATGTAAAAATAATTTTTAACATTTAATATTTAAATTTTAATCTAATTCACTTCTCTCCCTAAATATATAAATTTAACACAAATAAAGTGTCGAAATTGTATTTGTGAGGAAGCATCTCTGTGAGTGAAATAATATTTGTGAGAAAGGATTCTAGGAAGAGATGTGAGGAGTGGAAAATAATATTTGTGGGAAAAGATTTCATCTACTTCGACTCCATATATGCTATCATGCCTATCATCGTAATGTGTAACACCCTGTTTAATATTTTAATTATGGTTGACACACTTTTATAAATACATTTGAATTATTAAGTGAAAATAGAATTAACGAATATGGTTATTCGTTAGTAATACTTGAGTTTATTTCATAAATAAAATTGATAATTATCTTGAGTAAATGGATTAAATGAATGGTAAAAGAATTCCAAGATTCCAAAGTAGAAGTAGAGGTAGTTTCTGACAGTTACCTTTCCAAGAGGATAAAAAATAAATCTTGGGAAGAGGAAGGGGTTCTGTTCAGAAAGAAAGAAGAGGGTTCACAACAGTATGTTGTGAATGAAAGAGTTGTCCAGAGCTGGTAAGAAACCAGTGGAGCTATGAAACCCAAGGGAAGTGTAGGTTGGACAGAGTTCCTGAGGCCTAAATTCTGATAAATTACCTACTACCTAAGACTCTGGTGTGGAGCACAGGGGGAGAAGAGGACGTGATCACCTCTCTCAAGGTTGGGAAGAACCATCAGTTATCCAAAAGAAAAATACAGAGATAAGTATTTCCATTTTCTATTATAGTTCTAGTGATAAAAATAAGTGTGTAACTTAGTTTCACTATTTTATTAATTATTCATCACTGTTAGGATTAAATAGTACATAATTTCCAATTTTCTTAAAGTAGAAGAAGAAATCTAGAATTTAAATTTAAATAACTAGAAAACTGAAACAAGGTTATTTAGAAATTATAAATCATCATATGATATGCTGATGGAAATTACTATAAATTGCTACTAATCTAAACTCTATATAGAAGGAAGACTCCATATGACACAAACAGAAACCAAGTATTATAACTAGTAATTTCTTTGTTATGTATGATAGAACTATTGAGCATTCACTGTCAAGGTTCGTAATCTAAACAAGAAACATAGAATTTGTATGTACATGGGTGACAACATTATTTACAAACATAGAATAATGAGGCTCAGAGGTTTAGAGTCGAGCCTTGTGGAGACAGGGCTAGGTGTTGAAAGTTGCAACAAGAAACAATGAAATTGGCATCCAGAAACAACATCCTTGATCTTAGTGAAAATTAAGCACCTACACTAGGTGGGGCCCACATAGGCTATTTTTAGGTGGAAGTCTATTTTTAGAATGCATGAGAAAATTCCATTTATAGATGGTGAGAAAATTCTATTTATAAATGATGTTCTATTTATAGATGTATGTGCAAGTTCTATTTATAGATCACATGTCTATTTATAGATGCATGTCGACTATTATTATCCCTTAATAATAGTTGGACAATAAATATTAATCTATTCTCATGGAGCACTTGGAATCAGTTAATTGAAGTGGAAAACCAGTTAGCTGAAGGAATTTCGAGTTCAAAGGTTGGTTAGTGGGGCATGCAAGTGGACTTGAGTTGTAACAGAGTTGGAAGTGTAGTTATGTGGGTTGTAAAGTATTTTAACTCAGTTGTGCTAGTTGTAACTGAAGATACACTAGTGAGAGATCAGTGAATTAATTATTAATTAATTCAAAATCAGTGTTCTCACATGCAACTGAATATTTACTACTGTTAACTACATGAATGTCAGATCTAGTGGAGACCTAGTTGAGATGTAGGTGAAAGGGACAGTTTGACTATCAGTTGTGACATTAGTGGGTGCACTCATGCAACCACAAACACATTGGATGTGTCTATGAGTATTGCGAGTCAAGGATGGCAAGCGTGATTCATTCAGGGGTCCTTGACCATCAGGGATTGCATAGTGGAGGCAGTAAATTTGTGCATGTATTTGCCAATTTTTGTATGACAATGTGAGACGATTGTATATTGTACTGAGAGCTCTTGGATTAGAGTTTTCTATGAGATTATTTCATGATCCATGATATATAAATAATATATGATAGTGGGGTTTTTATCTTTATGCTTTCACGGTAAAAACATCTGTGTTATGTGTGATTGATCTTTCTTCTTGATATTGCAATTGGCGACCATGTTTTAAATTTCCGCAATAATTTTTGTAGAAACGATTATGTATTTAATAGTGGCATATAATTGTTATATCAAGAGAATCCAGGAAATACATAATTGTATTAAAATTTCTACATGGTATCAGAGCACAGAAGATTTCAATTTTGAAGCAGAAGCTGAGTTTGTTGGTGGAAACAATTCGAATTTGCTGCAAGAATTTCTTGGTGCTATAGTTGAGTAAACATCAAAATGGATTTCAATGGATTGTGGCTAGAGTATTCACTCGAGGGCAGCTCGAACTACATTTATTGGAAGGACAAGATGGAGGTAGTGCTCGAAGATAATGGCTTGAAGGAATTCATTAACAAAAATGTTCCTAAGCCTACTTCGACAGATGCTGCATTACTTGATGCATGGAAAAAGAAAGTGGAAAGGGAGAGGAGGATTCTGTTGGAAGGTGTACAAGACCACATTGTCTCAAGCCTTCATGGGAAAGCCACACCATATTCTATGTGGAAGGTTTTGACAGGTCTATTCCAAAGCAGCAACGATCATAGGAAATTGGTGCTGAAAGATAAACTCAAGAAGATCAAGATGGAAAAGAACGACACTATTCTGGTATACTTAACGAAGTTTGTCCAATGTAGGGATGAGCTTAGGAGTGTAGGAATAAGTGTTGCTGATGATGATTTGGTGAGTTTGGCTCTTTTGGGACTTCCTAAGAGTTGGCACAGTTATGAATACTCTGACAACGGACAGGAAAAATTGCCGAATTGGGAACGATTGTGGTCAGATCTAGTGCAGGAGGAGTTCAGGCAGAACACCAGAGATGGCTCTTCATCAAAGCATGATGATGAAGAGGATTCTGCTTTGGCTACCAAGGCAAAGAAGGGGAAGGTTAAGAAATTCCATTCTAAATATGAGGCCGGTGAAGATGGCAAGGAGCACAACATGTCCAAAGTGAAGTGTTTTCACTATCACGAGCATGGCCATATTGCCACAAATTGTCCACAAAAGAAGAAGAACAAGATCGTTGTTGGAGCTGTAGCTAGTGAGGCCCTTGCCTCGCAATTTTAGCTTGAATTCTCATTGATCGCATGCATGGTGTCAAGTGCATTGGGATCGAGGTGGTACTTGGATAGTGGTGCTTCCTTTCGCATGACGGGAGATAAGAAAATCTTCAGTTACTTGGAGGAGAAAGATCTCCATATGCATATTGAGTTGGGTGACGATGGATGATACAATGCGACTGACATTGGTACCATTACCTTTCAAAGGGCATCAAGTAAACTATTTCATTTAAAATATGTAATGAATTTACTAGGTTTGAAGAAAAATTTAGTCTCAGTCGCAATGTTAGAGGATAGAGGCTATGATGATGTCTTTAGTAAAGGAAAACTTTTCCTGCGACACAAAGCAATAGGGAAAGCCAAGAAGGTTGGGATTCGAGTGAAGAATCTCTATAGAATTGATGTAGATGTGATTTCTACAGAGCTTCCTACCTTTGGGAAGTGTGAGAAAGCCATGCAATTGACCCTTGAGATGGACCAGGATTTTCATGCAGGTAAGAGTGAACCTCGAGATGTGGAGCAGCCACAAGATGAGGGTCATGGAGTGGGAGCAACCACTCATGCAACGAAATTTCGTGCCATATGGGCAGAGGGAGTGCATGTAGCTATACCACCAGGTGAGAGGTGGGGCGACATGCATGAGTAATCCCAAGAAGAAATTTATGGGCATGGTTCATTGAGATGGTGTGGATCTCATGAATCGAACCTGGCTAGTAGTAGCAGGATTAGTTGGATTGATGCAGTCAGAAGTTGTGAGGACATGAAATCAAAGTGACAGTGTCAGATACTGGAGTGCGGATCAGAGTTGACAGCAAGTGCAGAGTGCATGGATGCAGAGGTTAACAATGCAATGGATCTAGAAGACATGTGCAGTTGGTACTAGAAAAAGTCATAAGACTTTGATGACAAATGCATTATACTGATTCAGTTGTTTGGAGGCTATTCTATTTTGGAAGTGTTGCATGTGCGAGAAACACTAGAGATGTGTTGCATACAAGAGTTGCAGGGTGCATGCATGGAGTTGCATGGTGCATGCAAAGACATTCCTTTCTTTTTGAGAGGGAGTTTTGAAGGTTGCAACAAGAAACAGTGAAATTGGAATCCGGAAACAACATCCTTGATCCTAGTGAAAATTAAGCACCTACACTAGGTGGGGCTCAGACATGCTATTTTTAGGTGGAAGTGTATTTTTAGAATGCATGAGAAAATTCTATTTATATATGATGTCTATTTATAGATGGTGAGAAAATTCTATTTATAGATGATGTTCTATTTATATATGTATGTGTGAGTTCTATTTATAGATCGCATGTCTATTTATAGATGCATGTCGACTATTATTATCCCTTAATAATAGTTGGACAATAAATATTAATCTATTTTCATGGAGCACTTGGAATCAGTTAACTGAAGTGGCAAACCAGTTAGCTGAAGGAATTTCGAGTTCAAAGGTTAGTTGGTGGGACATGCAAGTGGACTTGAGTTGTAACAGAGTGATTCTAGTTGTAACAAAGTTGGAAGTGTAGTTATGTGAGTTGTAAAGTAGTTTAACTCAATTAAGTGAGTTAAACTCAGTTGTGCTAGTTGTAACTGAAGATACACTAGTGAGAGATTAGTGAATTAATTATTAATTAATTCACAATAAGTGGTCTCACATGCAATTGAATATTTACTACTATTAACTACATGCATGTTAGATCCGGTGGAGATCTAGTCGAGATGTAGGTGAAAGGGACAGTTTGACTATCAGTTGTGACATTAGTGGGTGCACTCATGCAACCAAAAACACATTGGATGTGCCTATGAGTATTGTGAAGTCAAGGTACACAACTGTGATTCATTTAGGGGTTCTTGACCATTAGGGATTGCGCAATGGAGGCAGGCTGTTCGGAGGCAGTAAATTGGCGCATGCATTTACCAATTTTTGTATGACAGTGTGAGACGATTGTATATTGTATTGATAGCTCTTGGATTAAAGTTTTGTATGAGATTGTTTCATGATCCATGATATATACATAATATATGATAGTGGGGTTTTTAGCTTTATGATTTCCCAGTAAAAACATATGTGCTATGTGTGATTGATCTTTCTTCTTGATATTGCAATTGGCGATAGTGTTTTAAATTTCCGCAATTTTTTTTGTAGAAGTGATTCTGTATTTAACATTGGCATATAATTGTTAGATCAAGAGAATCCAGGCAATAAATAATTGTATTAAAATTTCTACACTGGGGTCATGGTCCTCTAGACATAACATACCGAGGAATTGAAGTATACTATTATTAACTAAGAAGAAGAAAGTTGTAGAAATTTCATTAATCAACAACTGTCGGAAGAAAGTGATCAGAGGCTCAGTATTTTAGCTCAAAAATGAAAGTGCTCATAATTGATTGCAAAATGAATGACTATGACTAACCCATCGCCAGGAATCCAATGCAACTCATTTTGTCAAAAACCGAGTTCGGATGAAGAAGTTATGGTCTGTTGATCGTTGTTTAGAATAGGAAAATTTAAAAAAAAAAAATTGCAGAATAGGTATAGACTGATGACATGGCAGCCCAGTCTGCATTCAGGGAATCTTCTTCATTTTTTTTCCAACGGGATTGTGACAAGTGTCATTGCTAGATTTTCCAGATTGGTTTGTGAAGGTGAAATTTGTCCAATGGCCTCCTAAGGTTGATTTTGGGTTCATGATATTTATGTGTTGGAAATTATTATTATTATTATTAAGATTGGGTTTATATATATATATTAATTACAATATTAATTAATATTATTAATTTCCGCATATTTTATAAACCCATAGTTCATTGTAAAACATTACAATGGAATGATATTACATTAAACGATGGCACATTACAAACCATAGATCGATGGCATATATTTTAGAGAAGAATGTTTAACAAAGGTCTTATAACCTTGGCAGAGTGTATAATATGTGGTTAATATTCCAGTTGCAAAATAGTGTATGGAGGGGTGGAGGTCGGGGTTCGACCTCGTGACCTCCCCCCAAACATTGCGTGCCTCTCCCAATGGGCCATGGGACCTATTCGTTGAAAACCTGCGTTGAACTTGTATTTGAAGATTGATGTGATTCCGTTGGTAGGAACAGAGGGGGCCAGCCCTGCAGGCCACCCTCCTTCGCGTCACCCTACGATATGATCATGTCCAAACACTCAATGCGGTTATCCAATTTAATCAGGGATTAAGCCCTAATTAATCCTCATACTAATTAGTGGCACATTTAGCGGATATGCTATTTTTGGATATTCCACCAAAAATATCAGAGTTAGCTAGAGTCTTTCCAGATTTGGAGGAGAAATTGGGGAAAATTTTGTTTTTGCCATAATTGAGTCAATTTTCCTCCAAATTGAGCTAAAAAAGAGTAATTCTTGACTAATGGAATGCTATGAACACATTGGAATAGGTTGAAGAGGCAGAGGAGCAAGTTCACACTGGTTTTTGTTACCTTGAAGAATTTTGAAGCCTAGGGCCACCAAGAGGGAAGGCCATGCCTAGAGCATTTGAAGGCCAAATTAAGTAAATAAATAGTCATTTATGATATATTTTGACATTTTGAACTCATTGGAGTATGTTCCAAGATAATTTGATGCATGTAAGCAACAATTTGAACACAATTGATCTAATACAGAGGCCGAAGCCATGGAAGTTGGACCAAGGTGATGTAGCCTAGGAGGGGTGAACTCCTTCATCAGAACTATGTTTTAATGGATCAGTTGTGATGGTTTGTTGTTCTTTATGTTGCTGTTTTCCAGGCTTTTAAATTAATGCTTTATGCTTTCAAATTCACTCATAAAACCCAATTTTATTTCCTGTTTTGACACACATAAGCAACAAGGAAACCTGTACATCAAGCATAATATCAATAAATAAGTTTTAGATCTGAAAATAAAATTAGCACAACAAAACAAACATTCATAATCAGATCAAGTTGGTATCGAAGCTTAGGTTGAAAGGAAAGATTATTTTCTTGATAGTTGCTTGAGTTTTGTGTAAGTTTAATGGTTGCAAATTTGTGATGTTGACAAGGTTAAAGTTGCAGAAAGGTGAAGGGAAATTTTGGTTGCAAGTCCTGAGATTAGGACCAAAAGAAGGAAAGCTACAAGAGCACCATCTTCACCCAAAATTACACTCATAACTGCACTTGAAGAACCTCAAGTTTTGTTTCAAGAAGGTGAGATTAAAGAGGTACAAGTTGTACAAGAAGCTAAGTTTATTGAAGAGGTACAAGCATCATAAGTTGAGCTTGAATCCATAGCCATCATGTCAGGTGTTGGAGAGACTCAAGGACATTCAGAAGAGGAATATGTCAAGAGAGACCTCAAAGACATAAGGAGGATTGTTAAATTTATGATTGATGTCTTTACTGCTGGGATAACAGGAGAAGGTTCTAAGACAGCTCCATATGGAGAAGGAACTTCAGATGGTAAGAAGGATGAAGAGAAGAGTTCAAAGGGAATTGGAGGAAATACAACTCCATCTCCACCATATTCATCATCCTCATCATCTCCATCAGCATCATCTTCCACTTCCACCACAAAAACCACTCACACTCACTCAAAAGCCACAAAAGGAAAAAGTCCACTACTCAAATTGAACATTAAGTTTGAACTTCCCATGTACAATGGTGAGGTAAATGCAGAGAGGCTTGAAAATTGGATACCTCAATTGGAGGTGTATTGTAGAATCCAGAACCTTCATGAAGATGACATAAAGATCCAGTTGGCTTCATTAAGTCTAGAAGGAGCAACATTAGTTTGGTGGGAAGAAAATACTCAAAGGAAATGCAAATCCATGGTAAGATATCCATTTCTTGGGGTGAGTTTATTTCTTCCATTAAAATATAGTTTTATCCTTTAGCCTATATCAAAAATCCATTATGAGTTGGAAAATTTTTAGGCAACTCAAGGGTCAAACAGTTCAATAATACACCCAGGAGTTTAGAAAAAGGGCTGTGTTGTTAGGAGTAAAGTTGAATTCCCAAGATACACTCTTGAAATACATTAGGGGTTGAAAATCCTATTTGAAACATATTATACTTATGTTTAACCCAAACATTTTAGATGAATTTTGTGTAAAAACCACACACTTAGAGGCGAGAGGGAAACAAAACATAGATGAGAAAAGTGAAAGTGAGGGTAAATGAAAAGGAAAGTTTTATGGAAGAGGAAAAAGAAATAGCTCTGTAAAAAAAGAGAAGGAAAAAATCACATGCAAAAAATGTTCAAAGATTGGCCATGATGAAGACCATTGTTGGCAACTTCATCCATAATTGAAACCAAATAGACTTAAAGCCAAAGAGAAGGGTACAATTTTTTCTACAGTTGAACATGAATTAGGGTCAAATTCAGGAGATGAGACAAAGATAACATCGATGGGTTTGAGTTGTAAACATATTGCAAGCACTAGTTCTTCAAATTGTTCAAATGATACTCATGATGAAGATACAAGAATATAATTTTTCCATATTAGAGTTGTCTCTAAACATACCAAGATTGATACACTTTTTGATAGTGGGTCACAAGCTAACTTGATTTCTGAAGACTTGGTTAAGAAACTAGGCCTTGAAACTATTAGGCATCCAAGACCATATCCTTTGGGTTGGATATGCAAGAATGAAAACCCGTGGGTTACAAGGAAGTGCTTACTAAGACTCGCCATCAACTCAAACTTTCTTGATGAAGTTGAACTTGATGTAGTGTTGCTTGAGATATCATGTATTGTATTGAGAAGTCCTTATCTGTATTATAGGAAAGAATTATTTCATCGCCATGAGAATAAGTATCACTTGTTTAAGGATGGAATTGAGTACATAATTAGAGCGCATAAGAAGAAGATAGGTTTTTCTCTTATACATGCAAGTGAAATGAAGAGGATAGTGAATGCAAGTTAGAACTTGACATTGTTGATGATCAAACAAAGAGATGTTTTGAATCACACTTATCAAAAATATGCTTATGCTTGTAATGAGTTGTTTCAAGATTTTAACAGGTTGCCTTTGAAAGAAGGTGAACAAGATGAAAAACATTTGCATCAATCAATATCAGTGTTGAGCAGTGTTAGAGACAAGATGCCCATGCAAGAGAGTGCAAAGGTAAAATAGAAAGTGACAAACCATCTTGGAAAAGAAGGCATGGGTTCCACAAATGTTGTTTTATGGTTTCCAAAAGGTACATGACAATGGTGAAGATACTTGGTCCAAAGTCGACGCAAGTACAAAGCGAGATCAGCTAAAAATCGGTATGGTGACAGTGTGCAATGTGAGAAAGTTTTTAAGTTTCTTTGATTGTTGACCAAGGTAGGAACAAGATGGTTTCTGCAAGAATATATTTATGTTCTACAAATTTAGAAATATTTCAGCATGATGGTGTCAATGACAACAAGAGAAGGTTGCAAGAATCAAGGAAAAAGTTGACTTTTTGTGAAAAGCTCCAAATGATGAAATTGGGAAAATTTCAATGGATAGAGTCTGGAAGGGTAAGGTAATAGTACCCTCATCAACATGATCAGTAATAAGAGATCTTTTGGGGTCCATAAGGCTTCTAGTGGGGAGGAATGATAAGAGGCTCAATATTTTAGCTCAAAAACAAAAGTTCTCATAATTGATTGCAAACTGAACGACTGCGACTAATCCATCACCAGGAATCCAACGCAACTCGTTTCGTTGAAAACTGAGTTTGGATGAAGAAGTTAAGGTCTACTTATCGCCATTCAGAACATGAAAATTTTGATTAAAAAAATTGCAGAACAGGTATAGGTTGATGACATGGCAGCCCAGTCAGGATTCAGGGAATCTTCTTCAGTTTTTGTCCGATGAGACTGTGACAAGTATCACTGCTGGATTCTCTAGTTTGGTTTGTGAAGGTGAAATTTTTCCAATGACCTCCTCACAGTATCACTACTGGATTCGACAGTTTGGTTTGTGAAGGTGAAATTTGTCCAATGACCTCCTAAGGTTAATTTTGGGTTCATGATATTTATGTGCTAGAAATTGTTTTATTATTATTATTAAGATTGGGTTGATATATATATATATATATATATTAATGACAATCTTAATTAATATTATTAATTTTCACATATTTTATAAACCCATAGTTCGTTGGCAAGCATTACAATGGAATGATATTATATTAAACGGTGGCACATTACAAACCATAGACCGATGGCATATATTTTAGAGCGGATTGTATATATTATGGTTTGATTAAATATATGGTTTGGCATATATTTTGGAGAAGAATGTTTGACAAAGCTCTTATAACCTTGGTGGAGCATATAATACATGGTTAATATTCCGGTTGCAAAATAGTTTATGGAGGGGCTGAGGTTGAACTTCGACCCCATGAACTCCCCCAATACACTGTGTGCCTCTACCAATGGGTCATGGGCCCTATTCCTTGAAAACATTTATGCTGAACTTGTATTTGAAGATTGATGTGAATCTGGTGGCGGGAACAGAGGGGGCCAACCATGCGGGCCAACCCTCCTCCACATGACCCGATGATATGACCATGTCCAAACACTCAACGATAATGCAGAATTAAGAGTGCACTTATCCCATTTAATCCAGGATTAATCCCTAATTAATCCTCCTATTAATTAGCAGTGAATTTAGTGGATATGCTATTTTTGAGATTCCACCAAAAATGTCGGAGTTAGCTGGAGTCTTTCCAGATTTGGAGGAGAAATTGGGGGAAATTTTGTTTTTCCCATAACTGAGTCAATTTTCGACCAAATTGAGCTTAGAAGGAGTAATTATTGGTTAATTGGCATGCTATGAACACATTGAAATAGGTTTCAGAGGAAGAGGATAATTTTTATAGAGGTCTTTGTTACCTCCAAGAATTTTGAAGCCTAAGGTCACCAGGAGGTAAGGCCATGCCTAGAGCATCTGAAGGCCAAATTGAGTAAATAAATAGTCATTTCTGATAGATTTTGACATTTTTAACTCATTGGAGTATGTTCTAAGAGCATTTGATGCATGTGAATAGAAATTTTATCACAATTGAGCTAATATAGAGGCCCAATCCATGAAATATGGACCAAGGAGATGTAGCCGAGGAGGGGTGAACTCCTTCATCAAAACTCCATTTTAATGGATCAGTTGTGATGGTTTGTTGTTATTTATGTTTCTATTGTTCAACCATTTAAATTCATGCTTTATGCTTTCAAATTCACTCATAAAACTTAGTTTAATTTCCTGTTTTGACACACATAAGTAACAAGGAAACCTGTACTTCAAGCATAAGATCACTAAATAAGTTTTATATCTAAAAATGAAATTAACACAACAAAACTATCATTCATAATCATATCATAAATATGAATGAAAATTACAACTTAATTTCCGTAAATAATTCAAATTATAGATATCTAAGTAAAATGCACTGTCATGATAACCAAGAATATCTTTGAAACAGAAAACGTTGAATTTTCTTAACCAGTCATAAGACCCTCAGGCCGAGGGAGATAGATAGAAAAATTCATGAACAAAGGAGTCATTAAGTGCATAAATATATTAACTATAAATAGCATTCAATGTGTATGAGACAATTATAAAGTTTAAGTCTCTTCTACTTCTGTAGGGTTGCACTGGTTCACAAAGGTGTTACCTCTGAATCAAAAAATATAAATACAAACCTAAAAGTAATTACATGATGCGTAGGAATCTAGACCTGAGAGGGGAGGAAAACATCTAACTGTTTAAACTAATCAAGAAAACTTTGAAACAACAACATTACGCTCACAAAAACCCTTTAATTAAAAGAGGAACTCATCCCTTGCATGAAAAAGAGAAACTGTGGTTGGATGTTGTACCTATTCACATAAAGGGTATAACCCTCAGTAACCTTAAAACGAGTAAAAGAAGGACGCACAGTTGGATAGGAAGGGGCTTACCTGTGTTGGCCTCCCTGGAAGCACTATGTTGAACTCGAAAGGACCCTTGTGTTTTTATCATAAACCAGACCTGCAATGAATAAAGAATAGAATGGGGTTAATCATGTTTGAAAGGGAATAAGAAATAAAACCATTAGAATAAAACATGAGAGAAAACACTAAAAAAAATCTGAAGGAAAGGCCCATGAAAGGTCTCAACAAATTACCTGCACAGGTCGGGCATGTAATGACCCAGCACACACCATTGGTTCAGAGTGAATGACGGAAGAAGAAGTAACCAGTATGAAAAACATTCACTGGAAAAAAGGAGGAAGACCGAATGTAATACCCTTCCAGGGGTTAACCATCAAGCATTAAACCCATAACTAACAAGCTCAAAATGGTAGGGTACGTAGCTGACCATACTTGGGTCATGGAGACAGTCACCGTAATAAATCAACTGAAAATAATGAGTGATAATATAATTATAGAACTGAGAAAATATTCGAGCATCACAACATAGCATGAAAACAATATATTTAAAATTATGTAGGAAAATGGATAGCATAAACCATTCATGTAAAGCCATAATACGATGCACGGTGGGCGAACTATACCTCAAGCGCCAAGGCAGAGTTATGCAGAGCTACCTCAAGCACTGAGATGGAGACATGAAAAGTAGAACCATTCTGAGACAACGACAAATGAGCCAGGGTTGTGGGGCATGGGGTGGGTATTTACCCTAACCATCCCTGCTTACGCCATGTCCATCCGATCTAGGGACTCAAAGATTAATGGTGGGCAGAGCAAAATGGTTGATAGTGCTAGAAAACTGCCACCCATCCACCATGACAGATAGCTGAAACTCCAAAGTCAAGGTGGTTAGACATAAATAGAATTAATCAAAAGCTCATGTGCAATAGTACTTGGTAACATGCGCAGGTAAATTGAAAATCCATAACCATTATTGTGTTGCATATTGTAAAGATAAATCCATATAAATATATTAATCAGGATCTTAAAGTACAAGGCTTATGATGCTTAACATAAATGATTAACCATATTATGTAAATTATCCATGTTCCGACTCAGGAATATATATTATTATATATATGCTATAACAATGATATGGTTAGTATGTGCATGAATAAAAACAAAACAAGTATGGTAGTAATGAAAGTAGAATTTTTATTTATTTATTTATTTATTATGGTATGTGTATTAAGTTGTGACAAGTGGTATCAAAGCGTGGTTACACGCTGGGGCTAGATGGGCCAATGTGATGATTTGGGTGTTTTCAATATCTTGTTTTGAAAATGTGCACAAAGAGAGAGTGACATGAATATTGGTAGAAAGTTCCAATGAGGAGAGGATCTAGTCACCAAATGCCAAGAACTACAGTGGAAGCCCATCCCCTATCAAACCCTGAGATTAACCCAGAAATGTGGGTGCAATTGAGTGTGGACCAACACGAACAAACCAGTATATTGCTGGAAGAACAACAACGTCAGACCAACAGATTGTTGGATACAGTGCAAAAACTATAGACAGAGATGATTGGGTACGGAGTGACAATGAAATATTGATGAGGGAACAAGAAAGGATACTCAAGAGTCTCTCAGATAAGGAGAATCATCCTACCGCATAACCTAGTCTAGAGAGGGACACCCATGAAGAAGGAGAGCAAAAACAACAAGTTTATGACAACCCATAAGAGAGTCGTACCCAAAGGAGTAATAAGAGTAGGACTTACATTGAAGTTGAATATGGTAATGTTTCATATCAACAAGAACCGAAGAAGCAGAAAGTACAGTTACACGGTGAGTTCTGAAAGATTAAGCCTCCTAAATTCGATGGATAGGCTGAAGAAGCGACGAAAGCTTGGATAATTAATATGAATAAATATTTCCAAGTTTATGAATATAACAACAAACTCAAGGCTCACCTAGCTATCTATCGATTGCAAGGAAAACTTACATTATGGTGGGAAGAGGTGAAAAATGTGTGTGGAATTGAAGACCAAAATGTGACGTGGGACGAGTTCCAATAGTATTTCAAGGACAGGTACCTAATCGAATGATTTTATGATGAAAATTTGAGAGAGTTTCATGATTTAAAGTTGGGTCAATTGTCTATGGATGAGTTCATTACTAAATTTACCTCTGTGTTAAGATACATACCATATTTGAGATATGAAAAAGAAAAGGTACAATTATTCTTGAGTATTTTTCCTACTCACATGAAAGAGAGGATCGAATTTGTGAACCCAAATACTATGGATGAGGTAATACGAAATGCATGGATGTGTTATCAACAGTCCAAGGCAAAGGGTGAAATTGGCAGAAGTTGGCCACAAAAGAAAGGACAGAAAGGCCCCTCGAATTTTAAAAACAACAGACCTAGAAATTATAAAAATACTACACGAAATTCAGCAAATAGGCAATTTGGGGAAAATCAGCAAAAACCCAAATGGGCAGTTGAAGAATGACCTACTAAGGCCTCTGGTAGGCTAGACCTTGGACAGTCCAAAAAAACACCATTACAATGCTATGGATGTGGTGAGGCACATTATTGTAAGAACTTCCCTCATCGTGGAAGAAATAAAGTTACAACTAATCTACAAGAAGCATCTACAGTAGGAGATGTTGCGCGAAACATACCCAGGATCAATGTTGCACCAGAAGATCGGAAAGTGGATTTCTAGCCAACTATGATAGAACTGGAAGGTAAGCTACAATCCAAAAATGTTTCCATTTTGGTTGATCCTGGTGCTAGTTCAAGTTACATAAACCCCTAAATAGTTGAAAACTATAAACTGCAAAGACAGAAATGTAAAATTCCACGGATGGTACAACTGGATACAAGAACAAAGAGGCGAGTTAATGCCAAAATCTCAAATTGTATTCTGAATATTGGAGAACATCATATAACTGTAGAACTGAATATTCTACCTTTGGGCTCCTATGACGTTTTTTTGGGAATGGACTGGTTAGAAAAACACTGGTCATTGGTATATTGCAAGGAGAAAGCTATCCATTTTAACGCAGAAGATGGTACACGTCAAGAATTGCAAGGAATTAAGAAGCCATTTCGATTGTACCCCATTACTGCATCCCAACTAGGTAAATTCATTAGAAAGGGGTGTCAACTTTATGCAATTTAGGTGGGGTTTTATAACTCCAAGGACAAGACCCTTATGTTGGAAAATATACCTATTGCCCACGAATTCATGGATGTGTTTCCTGAAAATATTCCAGGATTACCCCTGAAACGATACATTGATTTTACTATAGAATTAATACCCAGGGAAATTCCTGTGTCACGAGCACCATGTAGAATGAGCGTGCCTGAATTGACAAACTAAAAATGTAGCTACAAGAACTGATGGACAAAGGGTATATTTGGCCAAGTGTGTCCCCTTGGGGAGCACCAATGTTGTTTGTTAAGAAGAAGGATGGTACGATGCATATGTGCATGGATTACTGACAGCTTAATAAGATGACTGTAAAAAACAAGTACCCATTGCCATGTATAGACGACCTCTTTGATCAGGTGAAGGGAGAAACAATATTTTCCAAGATTGACCTGAGGTCTGGGTATCATCAAATATGGATTAAGGATGAGGACATATCCAAAACAACTTTCTGTACCTAATACAGACATTATGAATTTGTGGTGTTACCATTCGGGTTAACCAATGCACCAACAAATTTCATGAGCCTGATGCATTGTATCTTTCACCCAATTTGGATTAATTTTTGTTAATATTCATTGATGATATATTGATCTATTCTAATAATATTGAAGAGCACAAGTAACACCTATGCTTGGTGCTGAAAATGTTACGGGAACACCAACTCTACGCCAAATTTAGTAAATGTAATTTTTACAAGGAACAGATCCAATATTAGGGCCATGTGATATCTACTAAGGGGATTTCTATGGACCCCAAAAAGATAAAGATTATTATGGAATGGAGAGTTCCTAGAAATGTAGCATACATACGTTCATTCACGGGCTTAGCTGGTTACTACCGGCAATTCATTGGAGGTTTCTCTAAGATAGCTTTTCCCATTACCTCCTTGCAGCAGAAGAGGCAAGTCTTTAAGTGGACTAAAGAGTGTCAAAGAAGTTTTGAATGACTAAAGGAACTATTAACTATTGCCCCTGTACTAAAAGTAGCAGATCCATGCAAATAATTTGAAGTCTGCACTGATGCCTGTAAGGAAGGGGTGGGAGTAGTATTGTCCCAATAAGGTAAGGTCATAGCATATGAATCTGGGAAATTGAAGGATCACAAACAAAGGTACTCTACCTATGATTTAGAGTTAACTGCAGTAGTTCATGCCCTTCGATTTTGGAGACATTACTTGATATGAAAATGGAAGTATTTGTAATGCTATGCAAAGTATCCATTTCCATTGAATTAAGTGTGCAAAGTATTCTCCATGTCTTGCAGGTTAAACAAAGTGTTTTTAGTAATTGTTTCTGAGTTTATGTGTGAGGGAATGTTAATTAAGTTTACTTTTTAACATGTTATATCAGAAATACACAGCAAGAGAAATTCACCATAGCATAACACCCCACAGGCTATCTAGGGTCCAAGGCTCCCAATGGGCATGTCCTTCTTCTATTAAGTTGCTCAAAATGGATATACAATGAGAAATATGCCTAAATAGGCAAAGCCATCTGTGAAATTGACTTCAAAAGAGAGAAATAAGCTAAAAATGGCTTTTGTTTCACCTTAAATAGTAAAGTATAGCCCAGTACAGCTCCATCTTCCTGATGGCCCTGATGGCCCTTTCCTCTTTCCTGAAGAAAAAATGGCTGAAGAACACCTTTGCTCATTCTGCAACCTGTCCCAAACACTCAAGAATTCGCAAGAAACCCAAAATTGACTAACATTTCATCCAAATTGACTCAATATTATGAAAGTTATGATCAAAACAAATTTCTGCCCAATGTCACTCGAAAAACCCCACAAAAAATGGGCTAACTCCAGTTAAAATCACTAAAAAGGTGGAATTCTCCTAAATTGTCGGACTGGCACCAGAATTGGTGGAAACGGTTTAGCTGGCATTAAATTTAATTTCCAGTTTGTTGTCACGTTTACATGAAGAAAAGGCGGACATGGTTAGTGCTGGTGGTTAGCATTAACTCCGCACCCACGGTCATGGCCTGTAGGTCGTATGAAGAAAAGGACTAGCACCTAAGTGCTTAACCCAAAATTTCCCGCCGGTTTTATGGGGCTTAGCCCTTGGTGACCCACTTCTAGTCATATGACCCCGAGGCTTAAACCTTAACTCTGCCCATTGTTTGAAATGACCTAACGAAACATTCACACCGACCCGACTTAAATTTTTAGCCTCTGCTTGAGGCCTGAACCGACTCACCCTGCGTTCACGACTCTGCATGAGGCTTGATCTTCCATTCAACAACTGCACACTACCAGGTTGGTCGGGAAGACCCTGCCCGAAGTGTCAGGTCGAGGGTTCGACCCACCTTGCCCCACAAAATTTTAACATGACCTTTGAACATTTTGGCCTGGGGCCATGTGGCAGCCTCCGGGTAGGCCACATGGCACCCTCCAACAAGCCTATAATAAAACATATAAAAATAAAAAATTTTCCATAAAAAAAATTTGGAAAATGACAAATTTTTTTGTTCAAAAGTCATGTTTTGAAGGTTATTAGGAAACTTCAAACTTTAATATCTTTCACATACGACATCAGATTTGAGTCTCATTCATGGTGCCAGAATCGTAGCAACGAGGCCTTTCCGATCATTCAGATTGCAACCAATTTTGAGCAATACCATTTTTGAGCATTTTTTTGACTTGGACATGATCACCTGATCACACCTCTCAAATGGGAAGATTTTTGATCCCAAAAGCTCTCTGAATTACAGGAATTGAAGATGAGGAGACTGATTCTCCACTCTTCCAACCTTAAACTACTGAAATCTTCCTGACTTCATCAAATTGAGCTTCTCATAAAAAGATAAATTCTTCCTTGAATCCACTGACCGATTGTTGCTAACCTTGACTGTGTCATGATGCAAATTTTTGAAATTTGCAGAACAAAAACTATAATTTGCAGAAATCATATTGTTCCTACAATGGTCTACCTTCAAAGGAAACTGAAATTCAGATTCACCTTGCCAACTGTCCTTATGGAGAATTTTTTCCAAATGAGCCATGTACTTGTGTCAATTCCTGACCAAGTTTTCTTGCCATACCAACCTACCATTCTGAAACCAGCAATGACCCTTGCTGAACTTTGTGCCCTCTTTGCTTGCATGCTTTACCCTTTCTTGGATTCTTGCACCACCTTGCACTGACACTTTGTTCTCTGCACCGATCGACACCAAAGGCACTTTCTGCAACATCTTGTCATCTTCTTCCAAAGATGATCTGCTTTCAGACTGAAACATTTCATTATTTACATCAGCAATAACATGAAAAGGATTATGCACAAAATATTTTTGTTTAATCATCAACAAATTCAGATTTTGACTTGCATTGACAAGCATTTTTAATTTCCCTACATTCACTAAATAAGATTCTAGCTTCTTCCGATGTGCTCTCACAATAAACTCCTTGCCATCCTTGAACAGATAATACTTGTTCTCATGGTGATGGAAGATTTCTTTTCTGTCATATAAATACGGACTACCCAACACCACACCTATAATGTCATGTGGTACTACATCTAGTTCAACCAAATCAACATAATGAGATGTTATGGTGAAGCGCAACATGCACTTTCTTGAGACTTGTAAATTAGCATCCTTGCAATCCATCCAAGTGGATATGGCTTTGGATGTGGAATGGTATCAAGTTTCAGCTTCTTGACTAAGTCTTCTAAGATGAGATTCTCTTGTGACCCACTATCAAATAGTGTGTCTATCTTTGTGTGTTTTTAGATTATCCTCACATGAAATAACTCTATCCTCCTCTCTTCATTTTGAGCTTCTATGTGACAGTTTAAAGTGCTAGAACTCGGATTTGTTTCCTTTACAATCTCTTTCCCCTTTATGTTCTTTAGTACCATAGCTATGCTTTTAGTTTCATCAACCGTTTTTCCTTTTTCTTTGGCCTTATCTTCGGTTTTAAATTTTTCTGGTTTCAGCTCCAGATGAAGTTTCCATCAATGGTATTCATCGTGGCTTCTTTTGGAACAGTTTTTACAAAATAATTTTCCTTTTTCTTTACTAGATTTTGCATTTCTTTTCCTCCTTTTGCCTTTAAATTCACTACCCTCATTCCCATCAATGATTTTTTACCTCTAGCCTCTAAATGTGTGGCTTGTACACAAACCTCGTCTAGACTAGTAGGATTGAACATAAGGATAGTATGTATGAGATAGCTGTGTAAACTGTTATCACCCTAGTAATTCTCAGGTTGTGGGATGGGGATTGTTGTAGTTAAGAATACCAGGGGTAACCAAGAACCGCTTTGGGAATTCAAGATCTAGCCTTCTTGAAATCCAGATAGGGATCTCTCCGTATGATTTAGCTTTTTTTTAGTAACAGATATTAGGCTAGCTATGATTGTGTATTTGGGTTTGATTTTAAAAGATTGGTGAGAATAAAAAAGATTTCAAGGTAAACCAGAAGGATCCACCAGAATATTGGGCAATGGAGTCAACTCTCTAGGCAAGCAGAACTAAGAAATAAGGCTCAGAGATGCAAATGTGCTAAGGGCAAGATAGGTGACCTTCTAAGGCTATGTATAGGCTTGATTTGGTGGAGTGGGTGGAATCTGAGCAAAAGGGCACTTAAGAATCCTTAAGCTACAGATAAGAAGACTGAAGAAGGGGATCTAATTGGGACCTAGAGCAATTAAGAATTCTATGGTCCAGTTTTCAAGTAGAAAACATCAAAATGCCAATAAGTTTCGAAACAGGGAACTTATCATCACTAATCCTATTTAATTTTTCCTTAATTGATCATTACAGACTAGAAACACATAAGATGAATGAATGTAAACTTAAGAGAAATACACTGAAAACAAGGAAAGAAATGAGACTTATCTTGTCACCAAAAGAATCCTTAGCTATGATGTCTCTGATCTCTTTCCAGTCTGCTTCTTTCACTAATTGACTCACCAACTTCAATATAACCAGCAAATAAGACTATAGTTGTCTGGAGAAATTTTTATTCACCCTGAATACTTCGAATTGTGAAGTATTTATACAAAAAACTGTTTACAAAATATCTCAGAGATTGAGATAATGTTTTAATAAAAATAGGAAAGAAAGCAAAATAAGAGGGACAACTGCAAAACAGTTTGCAAGCTGTTACCTTTTTACAAGAAAAAATGGAACTGATTATTCTAATTTGAACTGATGGTTGATGTGCTGTGAGTACTGCTGGCATCAGGTGCATCTTATCGTGGAAAGTGGTTGAAGAACTTTCCTTTCCTCTAACTTTCAACGCTGATACTCTTTATTCATTTGATTTGAGCTATTTTGTTGTGGTAATTAAAAATTAACCAACAGTAACTTTATTTTCACTGATACTCTTTCACCTACTGATACTCTTGTATTTTTACCATTTGAGGTAACAGTAAAAAATGAATTTCCAAGTGATTTTCCTATTTTTTTATCCATTAAATTCAAAGCATATTTGTGAATTCTTGCCACTTTTCTGCAGAGGGGATCTTCATAGTCTTCAATTTTCTGTAACTTTCATCTGCCTCTGTATACTTGGAAAAATTAGGCTTTATAGTGAACATATGTTTGATCTCTTTATCCAAAAAGAACAAATTTTCAAAATACTGAAGAAGTATTTTGCTTGTTGGTAATCCTTGAGGCAGTGGTTGTCTGGCTTTCTCTTTTGCATGATTTCTGATTTTTAGATCATAATATTTCTGAGGCATTAACTTGTCATTCAATGCGTGAATATCAGGCAAACCTGCTTCTGATAATGTTTTGTACTTGGCCAGAAATATTGAGATGGATACATTCATGTCTTTACACCTGTCCTCTAGGTTACTCATTATGTTTCTTTTGTTCAGGACCTTTTTGATTTGAAGAATGGTTTTTGTCCTATTAACAATTTTCAATTCTTCCAACTCTTCCCTATTTTTACTGTTTAAGAAAGCTATGAGTTGGATTGCTTGGGTTGGTTTATTGTCAATTTCCCTCTTAGTATTGTCAATCTCTACACTAGCAACTTGAAGTAACTCCCTCTGTTCATAAATTATCCGAATTGAAGGCCATTGAGAATGAGTGCCTTGAATAATTTTGGTCCATAAATGATTTTTTATATAGGCCACTTGATCTGTAAGATTTACTTGTGTTTGCAGAATCTTCACCTGTTCTTGTAGTCAATCAACCCTTTGCTCATGTCCTTTAGAAGTAATCAAGGCATCATTTCTGGAAGTTTCTAAATTTTTGATAATGCCTTTCAAACTAAGAATTTCTTTATTTTTAACAGATATGTCCTCCATGGCTTTGATCACAGCTGCTTGGTCTTGTAGTGTGCTCATCTGTGAGGATGAAGAAGAAGAGGCAGAGATTTTCTGAGAAGTAATTGGCACTACAGTTGCCAATACTCTTTTTGGTGCCAAGTGTTCTGCCAAAGTGGATGGTATAGCAATGCTTACAGTGGGAATCACTGTAGGAATGACCACTGGTTGTGCTTTTCTTAGTTCTTCATTCTCTTTCATTAAAGCTTCTATTTGATTTTCCATTGTTTTTATCTGATCTGTTATTTGATGTACAAGCTGCTTTAATTCATCATTCTCTGTTTTTTGCTGTAGAATTTCTTTTGCTTGAGAGTTTTCACTCTGAGGCAACTTCAACTGTTTTCTAAGAGCAGCTATATCCTCATTTTTCTATTTAATTAGGACTTTTTCCCCTTCAATGTTGGCTGGGTCACCCCCTTCTTCAATCAATATATCTTCTAGTGCTTTTATTCTCAAATTATTAGCATATAGTGAGGCTTTGTCCAACTTCATTTGATTTTGGAGGTTGAGCACTTTTTTCTCAAGCCTAATTGATTTCATAGTTTTAATGACAATTTTGGAATATAGCATTTCAGTATTGCTCCTATGAAATTCAATCTTATCTAATTCATGAATGGCATCAACATCCACTTCAAAATCTGTTTTGGAATAATCTACCACTGATTTTGGCTCAGCCACTGTAGGCTTCAAGAATGACATTACCAATTTATTGGATGAATAATCAAATGCTGAAAGAAGCCTGTCTTTGTTTCCAGGCTTTTCCTTAAGAAATCTAGAATAAGCTTGATTCTTGATCTCTTCATTCTTCTCTTTAATCTGTCTGAATCTGATCTGAATATCTGACTCTGTATTATCAGTTTCATTAGAAGAAGGAGGCAAATCAACAGTAGCCTGATTTTCCTTCATGACTGTATCTTTTTGTTGTGTTCCAATTTTTACATTTTGAAGCTCTTTTAATGTTTCAGTGACTATTCTTGTAGCTTCATCATCTGTTTCATTATTTTCAATATTTACAGCCTTATTCCTTTCTTCTTCTGTTATCTTACTTCTCTTACTATAAGGAATCCTGAATTTCTTGCCCTCAATAGTCTCAGCTATGAAACTATCTCCTTCCCTATCCCTTTTATGTACATTATCAGTCTCTTGGCTTGTAGAAGCCACCTGTGTCTGTTCAATCTGCTTGCCTTTGCCACTGTCTACCTGTATTACCTGTGAATCATCATCAAATAGGGTATTTGGCTCCCATTCAATTTTATTAGCATATCTTTCAATATGGGGCTTAGGATCATGCAAGTAAACAGGTAACTTGCATTTTACCCTCATTGTACTTAGAATACCTCGTGGGTCATAATTCCATGTAAAACTACATGGGAACTTGTACTCTTTAAGTTTGACATTTATTTCATTGATAGCTTCTCTGTTAATTACAATGAATGGCCCAATTTGATTCTTCAGCTTAAATTGGGTTTTTTTCCTGGAAGCTATGAAGTTGATTTCATCTACATTCAAGAGTTGTCTCAGATATTCCAAAGCAAATATTCTTGTAGAAACAAACTTCGGTAATTTATATGGGGCCAGGGATGAGCCATACACTCTGATTTCTATATGATATTTATATAAATACCAATCCCCAGTTTTATGGCTCTCTGATAGCTGTAGAATTCTTCTTGTCTCATCATTAATCCTGGGGATTTCCTCTTTTTCCAAAAGATACATAGTAGGAACTATAAATGAGTCATTGAAATATGAAAAACTATACTCTCTGTTCCATTTCCTTAGAATAGATGACCAAAATACTAATGACAAAAATTTTCCTTCTGCAACCACTTTCTGACATTCAATGGGAAATTTTTCTGTTTGATAATATATGAAGAGGTGGAGTAGATAAGAGGAGTATCTGAAGACTCCTGCTTCAGATAATCTGGATAACTGATAATGCATACTTTCAGCAATGAATCTAGCAAAATTGAACTGAATGGATGGTGATTGACCAGGGCTTAGAGTTGACAGAAAACCTAGGATAGCCACATCAGTGAATTCATCACTGGTGTATCCTAGTATGAAGGAGAGCATTGAGACAATTTGTCTGGTATCATCTGGGAAATCAAAGGTGTCAAAAGGAGGATTTAAATTAGGAATATCAACTTGATTTGGACAAAAAGTCTGGTATATTTTGAATCTGGTATTGAAATCCAAGTCAAGATATAGTTGGGTTAAATCTTCTATTGATAGGGAAGCAAAATTGGGGTCATGACTCAATTGCAGCATGGAATTTATTGATTCTTCAGTGATATAAAACAAGATCTCTTTTTCTTTGTTTACAATGCATCTTTGTTCTGGCATATAATAGGCTTGGCATAATCTGATAAAGTCAGGAATAGAATGAGTGAGAGGGATAATATATCTAGGCAGATTGGATTCCCAAATTGGAATATCTTTGTCACCCTTTTCCACTGATTTGCCATAGCACCAATTATAGACATCAAGCAAGTTAAATTCTACATTAGCGTCCAGTATTCTATAGTCCAGATCAACTAAAGGACTGTTCTCTGGAGAAATGACTGGAGGCTGGACTAGTCTGACCACTTATGTAGAATCAGCCGTGAGTGCAGGAGTTGGTTTGTCGATTTTGAAGGACTTAGGCTGAGAAATCTTTGCAGAAGACTTCTTTTGAGATTTTGGGCCTCCATTCTTGGGGGTTACCTATTTCTTTCTCATTTTTAATTTGAATGAAGCAAGCTTAAATGGTTTGCTAAGTTCCTTTATGAGAAACAGGGGTTTCTTGGTGAATTTCTACTGAAAATGGGGTTTCTGAGCAGGGTTTTTAGGAAATGTAAGGAATTTAAAGCTCAGAATGTATATTAAGATCGATTCAATAGTAAAACAAACCAGGGTATGGGAAAAACTGCAAGAAAGGGCAATTAGGGATTCCAGGGAAATTTTGACAGAGTTTCCCTTGTAAAATGAACACTGTTTTGCAGTAACTTTGGTAATTATTTGAAATCGACAGGAATTTTGAAATCTCAGAGGGCAAGTTCGAAGAAAAGTACCTGGAGAACCAGTAGAATTCAGTTGAAGATGTTGCAGAGGTGCTCAGTCTTCAATTTTTTGAAAATGGCTTCACAGAGGACAATGTAGCACTTTGTAATGGAAATTCAGGGCAATGGGCGTTGAAAAATGGTATTGGTAGGTTGAAAATTGCTCTGCAAAGTTTCTCAGGGTTCAAACGGCATAATTTCAAAGAAAAAAGGTTTATCAAAGTTTTCACAGGTTTTAAAGGGAAATAGTGAAAATTCGAATGAAAACTTTAAATTTTAATGTACTAACCGATGGTGAAAACCATGGTTAAATTGCATTAAACTATGGTTAAACGGGTGAGGTTTAGGGAATACCGCTAGTGGTATTCGCGTAGGTGAAGGACGGTAAGTGAAATTGAGCTTTTCAAATGCGACGCAATGAGATTGCGACACGTCGGCGCAGGGTGGTTTGGAAAAACCACCCATTTCGCGCGACTTTGCCAAAACATTAGACGTTTATGTTCGGAGCGCGAAACTGGATGATCGCCGTCGGATCGGGCGCTTAGGAGCGAATGGTCTAGATTAAAAGAAAAGGTTTAGGGATGGAGGAATGGTAAAGGGTCTGGGGATAGATTATCGGATTAACTCTAAATCGTTGGATCAAAAGGTAAATAGGGATCAGACGGCTAAAATGCAACGCGATGGGATGTGAAAGGATATGGGGATAAAAATATCACTTTGGTTGAGAACCATCAGATTAAAAGGGTTGGAATAATCCGAGGGCTGAAATTAACTCCGATAATGTAAAGGAATTTGGGGAAGTTTATGTACAAAACGGGCTTTATTCAATGAAAAAAGTGGTCGGGGAGGGGTATTTATGACTTTAACCAAGGTTAAGGACCGGGGTAATGAAAATATATTTTGGGGAAGTTAACCCAGGTTAAGGTTGAAGTTTTAACCTTAAGTTAAAGGAGTCGGGGGGAAAGAATATACAAGGAGAGGGGTTCGTTTTTTGGTTGAAGTTTAGTTTTAACAAAACTTCGAATATTTTTTGTTTAAAACACGCATAATACATGTTTTAAGTTCTTTTTTCTCCATATTTTATTATATGGTTTAATCAAATCGAAAATATTTAATTACCATAGGGGCGGGATTAAATATAATGATAAACTTTTTAGCCAAAGGGGTTATAAGGGGGGTTTAATTTAAACATGTGGGAATAAAATACTTTGGCTTAAGTTATAATAAATGGGTTTTTTGGATTTATTTATAAAATGAGTTATATAATAGGAAAAGGTCAATTGTAGGGAATTAATACATAAGTTAGAGTTAATATGACAAGGGGACAATGTATATTCAAAACACATTAATATAACTAAGAAAGTGAAGATTAAAAACAAATTGCATTATAATAACTTCATCACTTAGACTTAGGATAAAATATGATTTTGAGGGCTTTTATGCTTTGAAATGATGTGGGAGGTTAATCAAATGAGGATTAGAGTATCTTTAAGTAAAAATGAAATTTTACTTAGGATTTTTTCAGGGGAAATGAGTGCATGAATGGTAAATGATGTGATTAAGGGATTAATATAGACATTACACATTTTTAACTAATCAGTCATAGAGCCTTGGGTCTAGTCCCAACAAAAGTCAAGGAAATGCCTTGAGCCTTTCTGACTGATAGTCTAGAATGTTTCATGACTATGGGAAGGGGAAGTTAGTTACTTTGAAGCTCATGATGAATGATATTTACATTGTGACTTTTCACCTTCTTCTACCTACCCATCTTACCATGCTACCATTTTTTTTCTTTTTTAACAAGGTGCATTTAAATTAGCAACCTTCATAGCATTTATTCTTTCTGAAAGCAAATAGACTATCTAACTCTACACTTATGTCATCCATGAATCCAGATTAAACTGTTGGATTCACTTTATTTCTCTTCCTAACTATTGAATTGTTAGGATTAAACTGTCTAACAACTCATTATTCTTTATCTAAAACAATGGACATTGAAATAATGATAAGCTAAGATTGAACTGTTTAACTCATCATGGACTAATGGCATTTATTGACACTCTTCCATAGTCAAAAAGTAAAAAATAGTGGCATTTATGCTTGCTCACTTTCATGTTTTATTCATTTTTTCTCTTGGGGTATCTTATTTTTTCTAAGTCCTTTGATTATTCTTTTAGGACTTTTTACCCTCTTTTTGATTTTTGATTTTTTTTAATTTTTTACAAAATATGTGAATACAACTTGCAGAAGGCAAAGTATGTACAAATTTACAAAATTACCAATAGTCAAGTCAAAATTATGACCCCTATATTATAGGTTGCTAACATAAACCACCTATATATTTTAGCAAAGTCTCTTGGCTATGAAAATCAATTCCAAGTAATAAAGCCCTTCGTCTAAACTCTTTAGTGTAATCTGGAACACTTTGTCCCTTAATTTGTCTAAAACTTTGCCAATTCATGATAGCCTTTTGTAACTGATCTAATGGATAAAATTGTTGCTTAATTGCGGAAATAGATTCAACCCATGATAAAGTGATCTTACCATGTTTTTTAATTTCATCCTTGGTCTTAGCCTCCCACCATACCAATGCTGCTACTTCCATTCTCAAAGAGGCTAACTGAACCTTGGTGTAGTCTTCATGAAGGTTTTGTATCCTCAAATAAACTTCCAACTGTCTTATCCAATTGTCAAGTTTCTCTGCATTGACCTCACCATTAAACATAGGCAACTCAAATTTAACATCAAGATTTAAAAATGGACTTTTACCAGTAGTTTTAGACTTTTGAGATTTATTCACTAAGGTAGAGGATGACGATGTAGAGGAAGAGGATGAAGATGGGGATGGTGGATCACCATTTCCTCCGTGTCCTTTTTTTGACTTGTCATCACTTTTATTTCCTCCTGAAGAACCCTCTCCTTCTTTCTCGTGTCTAAACCCGTCTTCAAGAAGCCTATCATTCCTTTCTTGGTGAGTATCCTCACCATCTCTGTCATGTCTAGGAAAGCCTTTCGGAACACCCGTTCCTCTTCTTTGGGATCAATATCTTCAAGAGCTTCTCCTTCTCTTGAAGACATGCTTGAGGCTGCTTTTATGGCTCTTGGAGGTGGCTCTCTGGTCCTTCTTGGTTGAGGATTACTTTGTGCTCTAACCAAGTGTCCTTCACCTCTCTTGAGTTTAAGCCTAGTAAACTTGCAAACAATCAACTATATATTTGCACAAGAACAAATGCAGAGTAAAACTCTATCTCCTAAGCTCAAATCCTTAGCTATGATACCATCTGATCTGAAAATGGAAGTATTTGTAATGCTATGCAAAGTATCCATTTCCATTGAATTAAGTGTGCAAAGTATTCTCCATGTCTTGCAGGTTAAACAAAGTGTTTTTGGTAATTGTTTCTGAGTTTATGTGTGAGGGAATGTTAATTAAGTTTGTTTTTTAACATATTATATCAGAAATACACAGCAAGAGAAATTCACCATAGCATAACACAACAAAATGATGAGGCAGTTCACCCCTCCTGGGCTACATCTGTCGGGTCCAAGGCTCCCATGGGCATGTCCTTGATCTATTATGTTTCTCAAAATGGTTATACAATGAGAAATATGCCTAAACAGGCAAAAAAAGCTATGAAATTGACTTCAGAAGACATAAATAAGCTAAAAATGGCTTTTGTTTCACCTTAAACAGTGAAGTATAGCCCAATACAACTCCATCTTCCTGATGGCCCTGATGGCCCTTTCCTCTTTCCTGAAGCAACAATGGCTGAAGAACACCTCTGTTCGCTTTGAAACTTGACCCAAACACTCCAAAATTCTCAAGAAACCCAAAATTGAATGAACTTTTGTCCAATTTGGCTCAATATTGTGAAAGTTATGATCAAAACAAATTTCTGCCCAATGTCACTTGAAAAACCCCACCAAAAATGGGCTAACTCCAGTTAAAAGCAATAAAAAGGTGGAATTCTCCTAAATTTTTGGACTGGCACCAGAGTTGGTGGAAAAAATTTAGTTGGCATTAAATTTAACTGTCAGTTTGCTGTCACGTTCACATGCAGAAAAGGCGAACATGGTTAGTGCTGGTAGTTAGCATTAATTCCGTGCCCACGGTCATGGCCTGTAGGTTGTATGAAGAAAAGGGCTAGCACCCGAGTGCTTAACCCAGAATTTCTTGCTAGTTGTATGGGGCTTAACGCTTGGTTATCCGCTTCAGGTCGTTTGACCCTAGGGCTTAAACCTTAACTCCACCCGTTGTTTGAAACGACCCGACGGAACGTTCACATCGACTCGACTCAAACGTTCAGCCTCTGCCCAAGGCCTGACCCAACTCGCCCTCATTCACGACTCTGCACAAGGGCCGACCTTCCGTTTAACAACTGCATGCTGCTAGGTTGGTCGGGTCGACCCTACCCGAGGTGTCAGGTCAAGGGATCAACCCACCTTGCCCTCAAAATTTTAACATTACCTTTGAACATTTTGGCCTAGGGCCACGTGGCAGCCTCCAGGAAGGCCACATGGCACCCTCCAACAAGCCTATAATAAAATATATAAAAATTAAATCTTTGCCATAAAAAAACTTTGGAAAATGACAATTTTTTTGTTCAAAAGTCCAGTTTTGAAGGTTATTGGGCAGCTTCAAACTTTAATATCTTTCACATACATCATCGGATTTGAGTCTCGTTCACGGCGCCAGAATCACAGTGACTAGGCCTTTCGAGTTGTTCAAATTGCAACCAATTCTGAGCAATACCATTTTTGAGCATTTTTTCGACTTGGACATGATCACCTAATCACACCTCCCAAATGGGAAGCTTTTGGATCCCAAAAGCACTCTGAATTATAGAAATTGAAGATGAGGAGATTGATTCTCCACTCTTCCAACCTTGAACCACTGAAATCTTCCTGACTTCATCAAATTGAGCTTCTCATAAAATGATAAATTCTTCCTTGAATCCGCTGACCGACTATTGCTAACCTTGACTGTGTCATGATGTAAATTTTTGAAATTTCTAGAACATCAACTATAATTTGCAGAAATCATACTATTCCTACAATGGTCTACCTTCAAAGGAAGCTGAAATTGAGATTCACCTTGCCAACTGTCCTTATGGCGAATTTTTGCCGAATGAACCATGTACTTGTGTCGATTCCCTACCAAGTTTTCTCGCCATACCAACCTGCCATTCCAAAACCAACAATGACCCCTACTGAACTTTGTGCCCTCTTTGCTTGCATGCTTTACCCTTTCTTGGATTCTTGCACCACCTTGCACCGACACTTTGTTCTTTGCACCGATCGACACCAAAGGCACTTTCTGCAACATCTTGTCATCTTCTTCCAAAGACGACCTGCTTTCAAACTAAAAAATTTCATTATTTACATCAGCAATAACATGAAAATGATTATGTACAAAATATTTTTGTTTAATCATCAACAAGGTTAGATTTTGACTTGCATTGACAAGCCTTTTCAATTGCCCTGCATTCACTAAAGAAGATTCTAGCTTCTTCCGATGTGCTCTCACAATAAACTCCTTGCCATCCTTGAACATATAATACTTGTTCTCATGGTGACGGAAGATCACTTTTTTGTCATATAAATACGAACTACCCAACACCACACCTGTAATTTCAAGCGGTACTACATCTAGTTCAACCAAATAAACATAATGAGTTGTTATGGCGAAGCACAACATGCACTTTCTTGAGACTTGTAAATTAGCATCCTTGCAAATCCATCCAAGTGGATATGGATTTGGATGTGGAATGGTCTCAAGTTTCAGCTTCTTTACTAAGTCTTTAGAGATGAGATTCGCTCGTTACCTACTGTAAAATAGTGTGTCTATCTTTGTGTGTTTTGAGATTATCCTCACATGAAATAGCTCTATCCTCCTTTCTTCATTTTGAGCTTCTATGTGACAGTTTAAAGTGCTAGAACTGGGATTTGTTTCCTTTACAATCTCTTTCCCCTTTATGTTCTTTATTACCATGGCTATGCTTTTAGTTTCATCTCCTAATTCATACCCTAAGTCTTGTTCAGCAGTTGCAACAGTTTTGCCTTTTTCTTTGGCCTTATCTTTGGTTTTAAATTTTTCTGGTTTAAGATCCGAATGAAGTTTCCATCAATGGTCTTCATTGTGGCTTGTTTTGGAATAGTTTTTACAAAATAATTTTCCTTTTTCTTTCCTAGAGTTTTCATTTATTTTCCTTCCTTTTCCTTTAAATTCACTACCCTCATTCCCATCAAAATATTTTTTACCTCTAGCCTCTAAATGTGTGGCTTGTACATAAACCTCGTCTAGACTAGTAGGATTGAACATAAGGATAGTATGTATAAGATAGTTGTGTAAACCACCTATATATTTCAGCAAAGTCTCTTGGCTATGCAAATCAATTCCAAGTAATAAATCCCTTCGTCTAAACTCTTGAGTGTAATCTTGAACACTTTGTCCCTTAAGTTGTCTAAAACTTTTCCAATTCATGATAGCCTTTTGTAAATGAGATAGTGGATAAAATTGCTGCTTATTTGCGGAAATAAATTCAGCCCATGATAAAGTGATATTACCATGTATTTTAATTTCATCCTTGGTCTTGGCCTCCCGCCATACCAATGCTGCTAATTCCATTCTCAAAGAGGCTAATTGAATCTTGGGGCAGTCTTCATGAAGGTTTTGTATCCTCAAATAAAATTCCAACTGTCTTATCCAATTGTCAAGTTTCTCTACATTGGCCTCACCATTAAACATAGGAAACTCAAATTTAACATCAAGCTTTAAAAATGGACTTTTACCAGTAGTTTTAGACTTGTGAGATTGATTCGCCAAGGTAGAGGATGACGATGTAGAGGAAGAGGATGAAGATGGGGATGGTGGATAACCATTTCCTCCGTGTCCTTTCTTTGACTTGTCATCACTTTTATTGCCCACTGAAGAACTCTCTCCTTCTTTCTGTTGTCTAGACCCTTCTTCAACAAGCCTATCATTCCTTTCTTGGTAGAGTATCCTCACCATCTTTGTCATGTCTAGGAAAGCCTTTCAGAACACTCGTTCCTCTTCTTTGGGATCAATATCTTCAGGAGCTTCTCCTTCTCTTGAAGACTTGCTTGAGGCTGCTTCCATGGCTCTTGGAGGTGGCTCTTTGGCCCTTCTTGGTTGAGGATTACTTTGTGCTCTAACCAAGTGTCCTTCACCTCTCTTGAGTTTAAGCCTAGTAAGCATAAAAAATTGCAAACAATCAACTATATCTTTGCACAAGAACAAATGCAGAGTAAAACTCTAGCTCCTAAGCTCAAATCCTTAGCTCTGATACCATTTGATCTGAAAATGGAAGTATTTTTAATGCTATGCAAAGTATCCATTTCCATTGAATTAAGTGTGCAAATTATTCTCCGTGTCTTGCAAGTTAAACAAAGTGTTTTTGGTAATTATTTCTGAGTTTATGTGTGAGGAAATGTTAATTAAGTTTATTGTTTAACATATTATATCAGAAATGCACAGCAAGAGAAATTCACCATAGCATAACACAACAAATTGATGAGGCAGTTCACCCCTCCTGGGCTACATCTTTCGGGTCCAAGGCTCCCAATGGGCATGTCCTTTCTCTATTAAGTTGCGAAAAATGGTTATACAATGAGAAATATGCCTAAACAGGAAAAAAAAGCTGTGAAATTGACTTCAGAAGACAGAAATAAGCTAAAAATAGCTTTTGTTCCACCTTAAACAGTGAAGTATAGCCCAATACAACTCCATCTTCCTGATGGCCCTTGTGGCCCTTTCCTCTTTCCTGAAGAAAAAATGGCTGAATAACACCTTTTTTTTTCACTCTAAAACCTATCCCAAACACTCCAGAATGCTCAAGAAACCCAAAATTGACTAAAATTTTGTCCAATTTGGCTCCATATTGTGAAAGTTATGATCAAAACAAATTTCTACTCAATGTCACTTGAAAAACCCCACCAAAAATGGGCTAACTCCAGTTAAAAGCCCTAAAAAGGTGGAATTCTCCTAAATTTTAGGACTGGCGCCAGAGTTGGTGGAAACGGTTTAGCTGGCATTAAACTTAACTGCCAGTTTGCTGTCGCATTCACATGCAGAAAAGGCAAACATGGTTAGTGCTGGCGGTTAGCATTACTATCTGCGCCCACAGTCATGGCCTGTAGGTCATATGAAGAAAAGGGATAGCACCCGAGTGCTTAACCCATAATTTCTCGCTGGTTGTATGGGGCTTAGCCCTTGTTTACCCGCTTTAGGTCGTATGACCCCGAGGCTTAAAACTTAACTCCACCCGTTGTTTGAACCAACCCAATGGAACGTTCACACTGACCCGACTCAAACGTTCAGCCTCTGCCTGAGGCTCGACCCAACTCGCCCTTGTTCACGACTCTGCATGAGGCCCGATCTTCCGTTCAACAACTGCACGTTGCGGGGGTTGTCGGGCTGACCTTTCCCGAGGTGTCAGGTTGAGGGTTCAACCCACCTTGCCCACAAAATTTTAACATGACCTTTGAAAAATTTGGCCTTGGGCCATGTGGTAGCCTCTGGGAAGGCCACGTGGCACCCTCCAATAGGCCTATAATAAAACATATAAAAATTAAACTTTTGCCATAAAAAAACTTTGGAAAATGACAATTTTTTTTGTTCAAAAGTCCTATTTTGAAGGTTATTGGGCAACTTCAAACTTTAATATCTTTCACATTCGACATTGGATTTGAGTCCCATTCACGGTGCCAGAATCACAGCGACAAGGCCTTTCCATTCGTTCATATTTCAACCAATTTTGAGCAGCACCATTTTTTAGCATTTTTTCGACTGGGACATGATCACCTAATCATTACTTGTTGGGGAAAAGGTTTTTGCTAAGAACCGACCATAGTAGTTTGACTGGCTACTTTAAAAAATCTTATTTAAATGCCCACCAAGCAAGATGGAATGTGTTCCTAAGTGAATTTTATTTTGACATCTATCATGTAAAAGGTAAGGAGAACCATGTTTTTGATGCTTTAAGCATAAAATTGCATTGCATCTATGAAATTTATTTTAATCAAGTTCAATCTAAGTTCCAGGAAAAGATCATGGAGACAACAAAAAGAGATCTTGAATATCAATTCTTATGGCCGCAAGCAAGAGAGGCCGAAAAAAAAGGAAAGAAATAAGATTATGAAATCAATGATAAACAACTCTTGTTATTTCAAAGGAAAATAGTAATCCAAATCAAATGAGCTTAAGGGAGCTGATTTTGGATGAATATCATCAGAGTTCCTATGCAGGACATCCCGGATATCAAAATATGCTAACAATAGCTAGGAAAGAATATTTTTGGCCTAGAATGCATAAAAACATTACTGATTACCTGACCAAATGTTTGGAGTGTCTGCAAGTCAAGGTGGAGCACCAACATCCAACGAGATTGCTTCAACATATTCATGTACTAGAATGGAAATGGGAGGTCATTTCATTTGATTTCATCATAGGATTGACAAGAAGTAAAATAAACAATGATTTAGTTATGGTGGTGGTGGATAGGCTTGTCAAGGTAGCTCATTTTATACCTGTCCAGTCAACTTACAAGAATGTATAGATTACAGACATCTTCATGAGAGAAATATTTAAACTGCATGATATTCTGAGAATCGTTATTTCAGATCGAGACGTAAAGTTTACATCAGATTTTTGGAAGACACTATTCACTGGATTGGGAACACAAATCCATTTTAGTACCACTTATCATCCTCAAATGGATGGAAAGACGGAGAGGGTGAATCAAATATTAGAGTATATGATGTGCATGTACGTGATGTAGCAACCCACAAAGTGGGAAGAGTATCTGCATCTGGTCGAATTCGCTTATAATAATGGATATCAAGAATCCCTCAAGATGAGTACTTTTGAAGAATTGTACAGAAGACAATGTCGGACCCCCATAAATTGGAGGAGTGTGGAAACCAAATTGATGCTTGGACCCGACATACTAGAGGAAATGGAGCGTGAGGTAAGAAAGATTAGACAGAACTTAAAAGCAGCCCAAGACATGCAAAATATATATGCAGACCGAAAGAGAACTTTCTAGAATTTGAGGTGGGTGACCATTTATGTGTGAGGATTAAAACAAAGAAGATTACTTTGAGGTGGAGTACATGTGCCAAACTGGCTCCCAGGTATTGTGAACTATTCCAAATTTTGGAACGTATAGGGCCGTTGGCTTATCGACTGGCTCTTCCTAGTCACATATTGATACATAATGTGTTCCATGTATCTCTATTGAAGTGATACATACATGATCCCAGGCATGTGATACACTGAAAGAGAATACATGTAAGTTATGTTTACATTATGGCTTGCAAATAAGAAAGGCCCTTAATTAAATTAATTCAAATTTGATGCTTGCAAGTAGAACCAGATGAAGAGTTTCCGGTAGAACCTCAGTTTATTCTCGATCAGAGAGAAATAACGCTCCGGAGGTGAGTCATCCCCCAAGTTAAGGTGCAATGGAAGCACTTGAGCCTAGAGGAGGCTACCTGGGAGGATGAAATTTTTTTCGAGAGGCATATCCGGAAATGATTTCAATGATAAAGTAACACCAAGGACGATGTTTACTTTAGTGGGGGAAGATGTAACACCCCATTTTATTTTAATTATGGTTGAAAAACTTTTATAAATGCATTTGAATTATTAAGTGAAAATATAATTAACAAATATGGTTATTCGTTAGTAATACTCGATTTTATTTCATAAATAAAATTGATAATTATCTTGAGTAAATGGATTAACTGAATGGTAAAATAATTCCAAGATTCTAGAGTAAAAGTAGAGGTAGTTTTTGACAGTTACCTTTCCTAAGAGAATAAAAAGGAAACCCTGTGAAGGGGAAGGGGTTTTGTTCAGAAAGAAAGAAGAGGGTTGACAAGTGTATGTTGTGAATGAAAGATTTGTCCAGAACTGGTAAGAAACCAGTGGAGCTCTGAAACCCAAGGGAAGTGTAGGTTGGACAAAGTTCCTGAGGCCTAACTTCTGATAAATTACCTACTACCTAAGACTCTGGTGCAGAGCATGGGGGGAGAAAAGAATGTGATAACCTCTCTCAAGGTTGGGAGGAACCATCAGTTATCGAAAGAAAAATACAGAGATAAGTATTTTCATTTTCTATTAGAGTTCTAGTGATAAAAATAAGTGTGCAACTTAGTTTCACTTTTCTGTTCATTATTCACCACTGTTACGATTAAATAGTACAAAATTTCCAATTTTCTTAAAGTAGAAGACAGAATCTGGAAGTTAAATTTAAATAACGAGAGAACTAGAACATGGTTATTTATAAATTATAAATCATCATATGATATGCTAATGGAAATTACTATAAATTGCTACTAATATAAACTCTGTATAGAAGGAAGACTCCATATGACACAGATAGAAACCATGTATTAAAACTAGTAATTTCTTTGTTACGTATGATAGAACTATTGAGCTTTTACTGTCAAGGCTCCATAATCTAAACAAGAAACATAGAATCTATAAATACATGGGTGACAACATTATTTAAAAACATAGAATAATGAGGCTCAGAGGTTTAGAGCCAAGCCCCGTGGAGACAGGGTTGGGGTCATGGTCCTCTGGCCATAACATCCCAAGGAACTGAAGTATACTATTATTAACTAAGAAGAAGAAAGTTGTATAAATTTCATTAATAAAAAACTATCGAAATAAATATAAAGGAAAATTACAACTTCATTTCCTAAAACAAGTAAAATGATAGATATCTAAGTATAATACACTGTCATGATAATCGAGAATTTCTTTGAAACAGAAAACCCTAAATTTTGTAAACCAGACACAAGACCCTCAGGCTGAGGGTGATAGACCGACAAATACATGAACAAAGGAGTCATTTAGTAGATAAACATATTAGCTATAAATATCATTCATTATTTACGAGACAATTATAAAGATTAAGTCTCTTCTACTTCTGTAGGGTTGCACTGGTTCACAGAGGTTTTATCTCCGAACCAAAAATATAAATACAATCCTAACAGTAGTTACATTATGCATAGGCATCCAGACCTGAGAGGGACAGAAAAAACTGACTGTTAAAACTAATCAAGAAAACTCTGAAACAACAACATTACACTCACAAAAACCCTTTAATGAAAATAAGGACTCAGAATACCTTGCATGAAAAATAGTAACCATGTCCAGATGTCGCACCTATTCACATAGAGGGTATAACCCTTAGTAACCTAAAAACAAGTAAAATAAGGATGTACAGTTGGATAGGAAGGGGCTTACCTGTGGTGGCCGCCTCGGAAGCATCGTGTTGAACTCGAAAGGACCCATGTTTTTTTATCCTAAACCAGACCTGCAACGAATAAAGAATAGTATGGGGCTAATCATGTTTGAAATGGAATAGGAAATAAAACCCTTAGAATAAAATGTGAGAGCAACACTAAAAAAATATGAAGGAAAGACCTATGAAGGGTCTCGAAAAATTACCTGCATAGGTCAAGCATGTAATGACCCAGCTTGCACCATTGGTTCAGAGTGAACGACGGACGAAGAAGCATCCAATATGAAAAATGTTCATTGGAAAAGCAAAGGAACACCAAATGTAATACCCTTTGAGGGGTTAGCCACCAAGCATTAAACCCATAACCAACCAGTTGAAAACAGTAGGGTATGTAGTTGAGAATACCTGGGTCATGAAGACGCTCAGCATAATAACACAGCGGAAAATAATGACTGATAATCTGATTATAGAACTGAGAAAATCTTCGAGCCTCACGGTATAACACGAAAACAATATATATAAACTTATGCAGGAAAACAGAAAGCATAAACCATTCATGTAAATCCATAATCTGATGCACAATGGGCGAACTATACCTCAAGCGCCAAGGCAGAGTTACATAGAGCTACCTCAAGCTCTGAGACAAAGACATGCAGAGAAGAACCATTCTGAGACAACAACAAATGTGCCAGGGTTGCGGGGCATGGGGTGGGTAGTTACCCTAACCATCCCTTCCTACCCCATGTCCATCCGTTCTAGGGACTCGAAGATTAACAGTGGGCAGATCATGATGGTTGATAGTGCTGGAAAATTGCCACCCATCCACCATGATAGATAGCCGAAACTCCATATTCGAGGTGGTCAGACATATATAGCATTAATCAAAATCTCATGCGCAATAGTACTTGGAAACATGCACAAGTAAATAGAAAATCCATAACCATTATTGTGTTGCATATTGTAAAGCGAAAGCCATATAAATATGTTAATCAGGATCTTAAACTACAAGGCTTATGATGATTAACACAAATGATTAACCACATTATGTAAATTGTCCATGTTCCCACTCAGGAATATGTAACAATGATATGGTTTGTATGTGCATGAATAGAATCAAAACAAGTATGGTATTAATGAAAGTAGAAAGTTCAATCTTTTATTATTATGTTATGTGTATTAAGTTGTGACAAATAAATCACTCTTACCACCAAATTAGAATGATTTATTTTCTGTCTTGGGCGAAATACCACCAAATTAGAATAATTTAATTTCTACCTTGCTTGAAACCTTGTTGGTCTCTGAAACAAAGTGATTTCAAGGATCTATTTCTAAATGTGTAAAGTAGGACTCTGAAACAAAGTGATTTCAAGAATCTATCTCTAAATGTGTAAAAAACCAACCTAGATCCATCTTAACTCTGGATCTATCAAGCCTTGAGAGGGATAAAAAATCTTTCGATGTGAAAACCTTTCCTCAAATTTTGCACTAAAAAAAGAGGTTTGCATCGAGAGGGATAAAAAAATCTTTCGAGATGCAAACCTTTCCTCAAATTTTGCACTAAAAAAAGAGGTTTTCCTCGAGAGGGATAAAAAATCTTTCGAGGTGCAAACCTTTCCCCAAATTTTGCACTAAAAAAAGAGGTTTTCTCCTCCAGATATTTGATCCCTCTCAGCGCTTGAAGTAAACATTTGGAATGTCAAATTATATTTACAAACACTCAAACAAGAGGTATGGTAAATAAATAAAAATAAAAATAAACGAGAGGTGTGGTAAATGAAAATAAAACCTATTTTTATACTTACACCAAAGGTATGGCAAATAAATAAAAATAGAAATAAATTGGAGGTATGGTAAATAAATAAAACCTCTTTTTATATTTGATCTAGAAGTATGGTAAATAAATAAAAATATAAATAGACTATAGGTATAGTAAATAAAGAAAACCTCTTTTTATAAACCTTTTTATATTTACTCCATAAACCTTTTTATATTTACTAAAGCTAAAAAATGAGGTTTTATTTAGATGAAGCCTATTGGCCAAATACCATAGAACAAATTATTATTAATACCGTGTGCTAAATACTATGGGCCAAATACAATATTTATAAAAGAGGTATCCAAAGGTATGGTAAATACATAAAAATATATCAAATATGATTAGAAATCACCATCTAAGTATATACCAAGCCTATGGGCCAAATGCCATGGTAAATAAAAGAGGTATGGTAAATAATTATAAATATAAATAAACTAGAGGTATGGTAAAAAATAAAACCTCTTTTTATATTTACTCCAGACTCCTCTTTATATTTAAGAACACTCAGAAAAGATGTTTTATTTATGTGAATCCTAAGGGCCAAATACCCTAATATTAATATTAAAAGATTAATACTAATATTATTATTAATTTGGATCCCATAGGTTTGTATTTGAGTACATTACATGCATTGACTATCTCACGTAAACGTAAATGTAAATGTAAAAGTAATGTTTAACATTTAGTACTTAATATTTAATCTAATTAATCTAATGTTTGCCCTAATAAAAAATCACTTCTCTCTCTAAATATATAAATTTAACACAAATAAAGTGTTGAATTGTATTTGTGAGGAAGCATCTCTGTGACACTTCAAAGAGTGAAATAATATTTGTGAGAAAGGATTTCCGGAAATGTGGTGAGTGGAAAATAATATTTGTGGGAAAGGATTACCTTTTTTTTTTTTTTAACCTTTTCATCTAATTTGACTCCATGGATGAGATCATGTGTAATGAATCACTCTTACCACCAAATTAGAATGATTTAATTTCTACCTTGCCTCAAATAATATTTTTGGGAAAGAATTACCTTTTTGTTTTTACCTTTTCATCTACTTCGACTTTGTGGATGCGATCATGTGTTATGAATTACTCTTACCACCAAATTAGAATGATTTAATTTTTGCCTTGCCTAACACCTTTACCTACTCTGATACAAAGTGATTTCAACAATCTATTTCTAAATGTGTAAAAAACTAGCCTAGATCTATCTTAACTCCAGATCTATCAAGCCCCTACACGGACCAAATATTTCGAGGTGCAAACCTTTCCTCAAGTTTTTCACACAAAAAATAGGTTTTCACCTCTAAATATTTGATCCCTCTCTCTCCTTGATACATCCAAAGTTAAGATGGATCTAGGCTGGTTGCACCCATAGGCTCTCTACAACCCAGTATAGGATACATGTGTAGATGTAACATGAGAAATGTAATGTAAAAATTTGAAGGCACATGTGTAGATGTAATTTGAGAAATGTAAGGTAAGGAATGTAATGTAAAAATTTGAAGGCACATGTGTAGATGTAATTTGAGAAATGTAAGGTAAGAAATGTAATGTAAGTAAACATTTGAAATGCCAAAGTATATTTACTAACACTAAAAAAAGAGGTATGGTAAATAAATAAAAATATAAATAAACTGGAGGTATAGTAAATAAAAACAAAACCTCTTTTTATACTTACTCCAAAGGTATGGTAAATAAATAAAAATATAAATAAATTGGAGGTATGGTAAATAAATAAAACCTCTTTTTATACTTACTCTAGAGCTATGGTAAATGAATAAAAATATAAATATACTAGAGGTATGGTATATAAATAAAACCTCTTTTTATATTTACTCCATAAACCTTTTTATATTTATGAAAACTAAAAATGAGGTTTTATTTAGGTGAAGCCTATGGGCCAAATACCATGGGCTAAATACTATGGGCCAAATACCGTATTTATAAAAGATGTATGGTAAATAAATAAATATAAAATATGTATACAAAGGTATGGTAAATACATAAAAATATATCAAATATGATTAGAAATCAACATCTAAGTATATACCAAGCCTATGGGCAAAATAACATGGTAAATAAAATAGTTGTGGCAAAATAACATGGTAAATATACCTCTTTTTATATTTACTCTCTCTTATCACAAATTTCTAGAAAGCCAAATTTAGAGGCATCTAAAAATTTAGATAAATAGCATGTGCCATTGCAAATGTGTCACTTCTTAAAACCACCTTTTTAAAGTGTTTACAGTGACATCTATGGCTGCCCCTAAAGATGTGTCATCAACCTACTCTTCTTGGAATTGTTTGTTAAACTTGCTTAATGCACACATTATATCTACAAGCATATGTAACAAAATTGCATTGAAAACATCATTGCCTTATCATACTGTGAGTCTTTTCTTTCATTTTTCCACAATGTTAATATGGGAGGCATAAGTACAACAAGTATTTCAATGACTTGTCCCCTTGAAATCCATCTAACTCCATGGATTTGAAGAGCTTGAAGAGTTTCAAGTTGCAAAAGTTCATGTAGAGCAATAAGTTGACTATTTGTAGAAATTTGAATAATTTGCTGAATTATTCACCAAGATTATCCTGATTACACACTATTTAAGCTTCATGCATAATACATAACCTCTTCTACAATTGATCATCAATATGCGGAAATAGAAACAGTCGCATGCGCACATAAACAATAATCAAGCACACATATCAACACAGTATGTAATGGGGAAAGCAATAGCTGAAAACCCCCAACTATCTGTATAATATAATGATAGAGAACATGTAACAATACATAGCACAAAGCTCTCACATCTCTCAGCACTATCTCACATGCTACACACAAACTAGCACGGAAGCTGAACAAGTCTCAGGTTCAAATCTCCTCCACAAGTATGCCTGCCTCTACTGTGCAATCCAAGATGAATAATGATGAGATCCAAGTTCGAATCCCACTAGCTCCAACTGTGCAATTCTCATTGGCAATCTCAATCCATGTGTGTACCCCAGTGTACAACGAGGGTCACACTGATAGTAATGCTCCAACTTTTCTACCCCCCTCTAACACCGGTTCCACTGGATCATTCGTTACTGCGCTTAACCGATGTGTTCTTTAGTTGATTTATGAGTTAATAATTAGTGAATTAATTAATAATTAATTCACACCACTCATCACTAGTGTATTTATCAGTTAGACTAAATACAACTAGTTCGACTAAGTTAAACCGAACACAACTCCACCAACTGTCTCATCAACTCCACCAAACTCTGCCACATGAGTTCTAACTGAAGTCAACCATGCAATAGCTCAACTAACCCTTAGGAAAAGAGTATTTCCTTCTGTCAGCTGCATGTGCCACATCCAAGCATCAAACTAAAGTGCTCCAAGAGGATAAGATAATGTTTATAGTCTAAATATTATTAAGGGTTAATAATATTTGACTGTTCTATTTTTAGCTCAGCAGTCTAAAAATAGAAACCGCCCAATGTCTAAAAATAGAGGTCCATCTATTTTTACCAACTCGACCAATCATCCATAAATAGCATCCTGCAACTCATAGACTATGATCCATATGTCTAAAAATAGACATAGTCTAAAAATAGACTTTGCGCCAAAAATAGCCTGCGGGCCCACTTAGTGAAGGCGACTTCATTTCACTAAGCTCCATCATCTTGTTGCATTTTCAACACTCCCTCTCAACAACATATGTATTATCTACAACCCCTATCCTGCCTTTGTGGTATTTGAATTTTCTCCTGGTGAGCGCCTTCGTCAAGATGTCAGCATCCTGATCCTCTGTGGGAATATATGAAAGTAACATGATTCTCCGCTGCACACAATCTCTGATATGATGGTACCTGATGTCGATGTGTTTGGATCTATCATGAAATACTGGATTAGCCGAGAGTTTAATGCAACTCTGGTTATCACAATAAATCACAGTAGGCTCCAAATGCGACCCGAACAACCCGACCAGAATCTTCCTCATCCATATGGCCTCACATGCAGCCAAGCTCGTCTCCATATACTCGCCCGCGTAAATGAGTGCCATGGACTGCCTTCCCCGCCGTACTCAGAAATTACCGTCGACCCGGAGCATCGAAGATCCCTCCGATGTGTGCTCTTTCTGGGCTCGCTGGGCTCCCTGCCCAATCTGCATCCGTGAAGCCACATAGGTTCACCTCATCCTCCTGTCCGTACCACAAGCCATATCCCGATGTGCCTCTAAGATAACGCAATACATGCTTGCCTGCCTTCCAGAAGAGCTTGGTAGGCTTAACCATAGCTTGCGAAAGCTGGTTAACAGCATAGCATATATCGGGTCGTGTATTGACCAGACACATAAGCGACCCCACCAACTGTCGATAGACAGTGGCATCCACTACCTCCGCTGAAGTAGCATCCTCCTTCCTTCAACCACCAGGAAGAGGAGTATCAACAAAGCTCGTTACCATGCATGTTGAACTTCTCCAAGATTCTTTGATACTTCTACCTTCGAGAAACAACAACGACCATCATGATTTCTGCCAAATTTCCAATCCCAGGAAATAATGAAGGAGGCCCAAGTCCTTCATCTCAAACTCTCTAGCAAGATCCTCCTTTCATGAAAGTATCAACAACTCATCACCTATCAAAATCAGATCATCTACATACAGTACAATGATCAACAACTTCCCCTCCACCACAATTTGGTACAGGTTAGAATCCGCCTCACTCTTGGAGAATCCAAGTCCGGTGAAGTAACTTTCTATCCGTGTGTACCAAGCACGAGGTGCTTGCTTCAACCCGTACAGTGCTCTCTTGAGTCTGCACACATGCGACTCACTGCTGAAGATCTCGAAACCTTCGAGCTGCTCTATGTACACCTCCTCCTCAATGACTCCATTGAGGAACGCAGTCTTCACATCCATCTGATGGATGTGCCACCCCATATGCACTGAGAGAGCTAGGATCGTCCGTATGGAAGAGTACCTTGCGACAGGTGTAAAGGTCTCCTCATAATCGATCCCCTCGATCTGTGAGAAGCCACAGGCAACAAATCTTGCCTTGTACTTCTCCACACTCCCGTCAGCTGCCTGCTTCACTTTGTAGATCCATTGCGAACCCACCACTGATTTCCCCTCCGGTCGCGGGACAATCTCCCATGCACTGTTTCTGACAATAGAATCATACTCTTCCACCATGGCATCTACCCATGCGAGGTCCTCCACAGCTTCCTCGAAAGAGGATGACTCTGTCACGACACATTTGCTCACAAGAGCCATGTATCCAGTGTACCGGTCCGGTGACTGTCTCTACCTGCGCTGTGCTGTAGGTGCTCCTACAACCTTCTCTGCATCTTGAGCCAGTCGCTCAGCTTCTGTAGTGTGCTTGCGCCCTCTGATGGTTGGTGCTGCATGAGTGGTTTCTTCCACTCCATGAACTTCCTCTTGTGGCTGATCCACATCCGGAAGCTCATCCTTAAGAACTAATAGCTCCTCATCTGCATGCAAGTGTGGCTCCCTCTCAAGCGAACACTTCATGGCTTTCTCCTCCTGAAATTTGATATCCCGTCGCACAACAGTCTTGCGACTGTCTGGAAAATACACACAATAGTTGTGGGGCGTATCAGTGTACCCCACAAATATCCCAACCTCTACGTTCGGATCCAGCTTCTTCCTGGCATCCTTCATCACATGCATGTAGACAGGTGAGCCAAAAATCCTCAAATGGGAAATGTCAGGCCTCTTGCCAGAAAACACCTCCTCCGGTGTACTCATGCCAAGTATCTTGTGAGGACAACGGTTCTGCACATACACTGCAGTATTGCATGCCTCCGCCCATAAGTGAATGGGTAGGCCTTGATCATGCAACATCACCCGTTCAACACCCACGATCGTTCTGTTCTTCCGCTCAGCAACCCCATTCTGCTGTGGGTTATGGGGGGCTATGAGCTCTCTCCGAATTCCTTCTGCAAATATGAATTCACCACCATTTTTCGCTCCTAAGAGCCTTCACCTGCTTCCCCAATTCCTTCTCAACCAGCGCCTTGAACTCACAGAACTTGGAGTATGTCTCGCTCTTCTTCTGCATGAAGAAGATCCATCACTTCCGAGAGAAATCATCAACAAAGATCACATAGTACTTGTGCTTTTCTATCGAAGCTACTGAGAAAGGTCCACACACTTCTGTGTGAACTCTCTCAAGGATTGTCGTGGCTCGACTATCCTTCTCGTGAAAGGTGGCTTTCACAAATTTTCCCAAGGTACAATTTCCTTAAAATCGATCCGATCACGCGGAGTGCCCTAGGAAGCCTAGTAGAAATCACGTAGATCTTCAAAGCTCCAGCAGAAGGCCCAGCCATCCATACACAACTCGCCATCATCCCGCTCACCACTCCTTCCGCCTTGCATGCCATAGCTGCGCAGCCATCTACCTGCAACTGATAAAGGTTCTTGGTTTGAACCCCTATCTTCCGGGTCTCTCCAGTAGTCTTACTGCACAGGAAGGCTTTTCCTTCACTGAATACCACATCATACCCCTTATCCTCCAACATCGCCACAGAGATCAAGTTCTTCTTCAATCCAGGTACATGCATGACATCCCTCAATACAAAGGGTTTACCAGACTCCCTCTGAAAGGATATGGTACCGATACCAGTCGCACTGTATCTACTATCATCGCCCATCTCGATGTGCACACCCAAATCTTTGTCCTCCAGATCTGAGAACAAATCCCGATCTCCCGTCATATGAAATGATGCACCGCTGTCCAAGAACCATACCGATCCCATCACACTTGAGACCAAGTATGCGATCGGGGCCAAAAATCGAACTTAAAAATGGGAGGCTATGCCCCTCCCACCGTGTAGCATCCAATAACCTTTCTTATTTTTCTTCTTCTCGCTATTGGTCTACAGGGCATAATGTCCGTGTCAGACAAGGAAACACTTCACCTGGACATGTCTTGCTTCTCGCTCGACTGCATCGCAGAAGATTTATCGCTCTTCCCCTTCGTTGCATTCAAAGTGAAATTTTCTTCATCAGATACCTTTGATGAAGATCTGTCCCTGGTAGTCTGCCTTATCTCCTCTTGCATGAGATCCGACCAAAGTCGCTCCCATCCCGGAAATTTCTCCCGACCATTGACAGAGTCCTGATAGGAATGCCAACTCTTTGGAAGACCAAGGAGAGCCAGGTCCACCAAGTCCTCATCATCGACAGTCACCCCCACACTTCCCAGCTCATCTCTGCATTGAGTGAACTTTGTGAGGTACTTGGCGATACTGTTGCCTTTCTCCATCTTAATGTTTCTGAGTTTATCCTTGAGTGCCAACTTCCTCTGCTCGCTCTTGCTCTAGAATAGATATGTCAACACTTTCCACATCAAGTATGTAGAAGCTTTTCCATGCAGGCTGGATACAATGTGATCCTTCACGCCCTCCAACAGAATCCTTCGACATTTCGCCATCTTCTTTTGCCAAGCCTCAACTTGAGTAGCATCAGTAGGCTTTGGGACCTCAGCATCTATGAAATCCTTCAGCCCGTTATCATCTAATACCACCTCCATTCTGTCCTTCCATGCAACATAATTCGAACTGCCCTCAAGGGCATATTCCAGTCGCAATCCGTTGAAAGACATTTCAACTCTGGCACCAAGAAAACAAACTGTTGCAAAATTCGAATTCCAAGCTCAAAACTCAACTACTTCTGGATCTGTGAGAACAAAGTATTTCTAGCATAGAGATCGACTGTAGGGGCGTTTACTGGATATATTACCTTTCAAATAAAGGATGGATCCAGAGGCTACCTGGCCCGATTAAAGACTCTGTCTACTGAAATAAATTGTAATCACTGTAATAGATCCGATGATCAATTCTCCCTCTGATACCATGTAGAAATTTGAATAATTTGCTGAATTATTCACCGAGATTATCCTGATTACACACTATTTAAGCTTCATGCATAATACATAACCTCTTCTACAATTGATCATCAATATGCGGAAATAGAAACAGTCGCATGCGCACATAAACAAATAATCAAGCACACATTTAACATAGTATGTACTGGGGAAAGAAATAGCTGAAAACCCCCAAATATCTGTATATTATAATGATAGAGAACATGTAACAATACATAGCACAAAGCTCTCACAGCTCTCAACACTATCTCACATGCTACACACAAACTAGCACGGAAGCTGAACAAGTCACAGGTTCAAATCTCCTCCACAAGTCTGCCTGCCTCTACTGCGCAATCCAAGATGAATAATGGTGAGATCCAAGTTCGAATCCACTTGGCTTGTACTGCACAATCCTCATTGGCAATCTCAATCCATGTGTGTGCAAATATCATGCACAACTATGGTCACACTGATAGTCACACTAACCCTTTCACCCACCTCTAACACTGGTCTCCACTGAACTATCCATGCATTGCAGTTAATTGATGTGTTCTTTAGTTGAATTATGAGTTAATAATTAGTGAATTAATTATTAATTAATTCACACCACTCATCACTAGTGTATTTTCCAGTTAGACTAAATACAACTAGTTCAACTAAGTTAAACCGAACACAACTCCACCAACTGTCTCATCAACTCCACCAAACTCTGCCACATGAGTTCTAACCGAAGTCAACCATGCAATAGCTCAACTAACCCTTAGGAAAAGCGTATTTCCTTCTGTCAGCTGCATTTTCCACATCCAAGCATCAAACTGAAGTGCTCCAAGAGGAAAAGATAATGTTTATAGTCTAAATATTATTAAGGGTTAATAATATTCGACTGTTCTATTTTTAGCTTGGTAGTCTAAAAATAGAAACCACCCAATGTCTAAAAATAGAGGTCCATCTATTTTTACCAACTCGACCAATCATCCATAAATAGCATCCTGCAACTCATAGACCATGATCCATATGTCTAAAAATAGACATAGTCTAAAAATAGAATTTGCGCCAAAAATAGCCTGCAGGCCCACTTAGTGAAGGAGACTTCATTTCACTAAGCTCCATCATCTTGTTGCATTTTCAACACTATTTGTTTTTGTAGAATTTTTCACCGATATATCGTATATGCTAGTTTCTCAAAAAACAAAATTCAGGTATTCTTTTTGAAGCATCTGACACTGCTAAAGACTCACGATGAGCGATGAGAAATGCAGTGAACACCAAGAAGATTAGGTAAATATTTCTTCAAAAAAGTAATAAAACCATTTTCATTACCAATCATTGATGAAGCACCATTTGTGGAAACTCCTATCAATATTTATTTTGAAAGACCCATTGATTCCATTAAATGTTTGATTGCATCATATGTTGTTTTCCCTCTTCCATCACAAACATTTATGAGCTTTAAAAACTGTGAAATTGAAGGCCCTGATCCTTTTGAGTTTAAAAAAATGGCATAAACCACAAGATGTTTCTCTAAGCTATGATCTGTACTTTCATCTAGCATGAAAAGAAAGGGCTATCTAGCATTTTTGAAATATGTAGTTCTTCAAGATATTGGGGTATGGGAAAAATAAATTCTTTTGCAGCCATGTGATTTGTGTAGGATGTATAATCTTTATTCTCTGGCATATTTGGTGTTTGTAAAGACATTGCAAAGAAACAAAGAGATTTATATATTGAGATAGGTAGATCCTCTTGCACCATCTAATACATTAATTTCATATTAGTGATGACTCTTTTTTTGTTACTATCATCAATGCATGCAATGTGTTTGTGATAGGCTTTGATTTCTTTTCATTTCCACATATCCACTTTTCTTGTGAAAGTTTATGGATGCTTGAACTAGCATGAACAATTATGGAATCATGTTGCAAGGTAGAGCAACCGGTGCCAATTCCCCATGACCCTGCTCCCTTATGTATTTCATAATATATGCATTTCATAATTGTTTTCCCTTCATGCTTTGCCTCTCTCAACCACTTATACTTAGTTTTCTATTGCTTATGAAACTCTCTTGTTACTTTCATTTATTTTTTCTTGTGGGTGCTAGGTTCCCCCCTTGACATTATTCATCATGCTCTTCATCATGCCCCAAGATATACAATTCTTTTTTATTCCCAAAGTTATCTAAATATTCATTCAGATCAAAATTACAACCATCTTTATTAGGAGATGAAACTTGAGATGTAGTAGACCATCCAAAAAAACTTTTTTTATAGAAAATTGTTTCCATTTTTTTAAGACATATTTTTATATATAATACCTATATAAAAACAATAAATTAATTAGATATACATGAATTTCAATTCATCAATTTAAAGCATATTAAAATATTATTTTATCACAAACTTAATAACTTACATAAAAATTAAATTAAAAAAATAAATAAAGAAATAAATAAAAATAAAAATAAAAATTATCTCATAGTTTTTAAAATATGCTTGAATTTCAAAATTAACGAATACATACAACTTTTCAAAATTACAACGAAATTTAAAATAGATAAAATGAGTAAATAATTTTAAATACATAAAACTAGTGACATCGTCAGCCCATGTATTTCGTGTGCATCTGGGTCAACCACACTTGCATGAAACGAACTATTGATATCTTGATCTAGAGTTGGGGTATAACACAAACATAAAACCCTACCAACATCTTGAGATACAGTTGGGGTACAATACAAAATTTAAAACTAGGATGCTAAGAGTGAAATAATATTTGTGAGAAAGTAAGAAGAGCTAAATAATATTTGTGAGAAAGGATTTCGAGAGCTGTGGGGAGTGGAAAATAATATTTGTATGAAATGATTACCTTTTTTTTACCTTTTCATCTACTTTGACTCCATGGATGGGATCATGTGTAATGAATCACTCTTACCACCAAATTAAAATGATTTAATTTTGTGGGAAAAGATTACCTTTTCGTTTTTACCTTTTAATCTACTTTGACTCCATGGATGTGATCATGTGTAATGAATCACTCTTACCACCAAATTAGAATGATTTAATTTATGCCTTGCCTAAGGCCTTTATATACAAAGTGATTTCAAGAATCTATTTCTGAATGTGTAAAAAACTAGCCAAGATCCATGTTAACTCTGGATCTATCAAGCCCCTAGAGTGAGAAAATATTTCAAGGTGCAAACATTTCCTCAAGTTTTGCACTAAAAAAAGAGGTGCACCTCTAGAGATTTGATCCCTCTTAGCACTTGATATATTCAGAGTTAAGATGGATCTAGGTCGGTTGCATCCAAAAGCGCTATACAACCAAGTGTAGGGTACATGTGTAGATGTAATGTGAGAAATGTAACGTAAACATTTGATGTGTCAGAGTATAAGGCATATGTGTAGATGTAATGTGAGAAATGTAACGTAAACATTTGATGTGTCAGAGTATAAGGCACATGTGTAGATGTAATGTGAGAAATGTAAGGTAATAAATGTAATGTAAGTAAACATTTGAAATGCCTAAAAAAAGAGGTATGGTAAATAAATAAAAACATAAATAAACCAGAGGTATGGCTTACTCTAGAGTTATGGTAAATTAATAAAACTAGTATTTGCACCAAGAGGTGAAAAGTAACATTAGGGAGTGGGGAATGTGGAAAACAAAAATTAAGTGAAATGTATGGAAATTTTTGTTTCTATATATATTTTAAAGAATGTAATAGGAGGTTAAATTTAAAAAAAAAGTTACACTAACATAAAGTAACACTAACATAATTTTTGGCATAGTAATGATGGTATCCTTCCTCTTCGTGCTCCCTCCTCATACTATGCTTTAATATATGAAATTTGAGAAGTGGATAAAGTACCAACGTGGGATAAGAATCAACAAATGACAAATAAAAAGAGAGAAAATGAAGGAAAGGAAACCCTTTGCACTCAAGAAGCATACAAAATGGATTCATGAACTCCCTCATACATTCGATCAAATAAAAAAATCATGGAGCTCCTTGCCAATAATGAGAAAGAAAATAAATTTTGAAAAAAAGAAAAAACTTAAGAAAGAGATGCTCATTTGAATATAACACTAGGCTGAGAAGCATCTCTTGCCAAATTGGCTACTCTATGTGAAATTCCATTAAAATTAAAGTATATTTTTTCATTGTGTAAAGACAATTTATCAAGCAATGGTTAACACCTCTATTTATCAAGTCCTTTGTTTTAAATAAAACTATGGGGAAAAAACAACATAGCTAGAACTCACATAGAATTTAACACATGATTTGAGTGCAAGGAAATGTTGGTGTTAATGCTGAGTAGATGTCGGATTAAAATAACAATTTTTTATTTTATTTTTATTATTATGATGAGTGAGTTGAAGGAGATGTTACACTTGTTCTTGCTATCTCTTTATAGCTTGGTAAAAGAAAAATGTGTAAGCTTTATGTGTAATTGTAAGAAAAATTGTCTAACATTTTTTAATTTAGATTTCAAAATGAACTGACTATTCACATATTTATATCCACATTCTTTGTATGAAGCTTTTTTTTTCTAACAAAGTAGCAATTTTGGTACCGAGGGAAGAAAATGAAGTAGTAATTGTGGTATCGAGGGAAAAAGGCAGTATGTTGATTGCTTGCACTAACAGAATGATGGCTAATTTGAGAGGCTGAAAGATGACACCACTATAGGTATTAATGGGGGCTCAGTGGGAGGGAAATATTATTGTCCGGGTTTTATTGTCAACATTATTGTCAAAAAAATTTCTAAGTGCTTGTAGAATATCGACGTCGAGATTTTGGGCTTTGATCATATGAAAGATCAGAAAATTTCAGTAATGGTGAATTTTGATGAAGACAAAGCTCAAACAATAAAAAACAAAAGTGAAATAATCGAACGTAACAATGACAAACTATTTTATACTCCTGCCTCCTACTGAAAGGAAATTCACACATTTTATTTTGTAAAGTTTAGATCTGATGAAGATCTACCGCTAAAGCTAAGAAATGATGAGGTTGACAAAAAAATTTGATATCCCATCGGGGACGAAGCCTCTGAGGCCATTGATGCTGTAATCCAGAAGCATCAGGTGAAGTTGATGAACTGTAATTGACTACAATTCCTCAATCATTATTCCCATCGGAATTATGGTTTACTACATCATGAAGATCCGTACGACCGCGTGGGTGGGAATTCAAATTTCAATGATTATGTTGGTTTCAATTTGGGCGAAGCTGAATTTGCATCATCATCATCATTCATGGATACCGAAAAAAGAGACGTGGAGGCTCTTTTGTCTTTCAAATATGCCATCAAATATTCCATCACAGATGATCCATTTGGATTTCTGTCCAACTGGATGGCTGCCATTCAGAAAATGTATGTCATTAGATGGGATTTCTCGCAAAAAACACACACAGAGAGTAGTCGCCATAATACTTCCTCGATTATCATTGTCAGGTGCCATTTCCACATCTCTATGTAACCTCTCTTTATTGAGAATTTTGGTTTGATCTTTCATCTAATCAGTTGAATTAGAGCATTCAGCCAGAATTTCGGAAATTTGAAGAGTTGCAAATGCTTGACTTGTCGTTGCAACGGGGACTCATACTTGATTTGTTGTCACAATGTTGGACATTGGGACTCAATGGAGAGACCCCATCAAATCTAGACAATTGCAGTCAATTATAGTTCATCGACTTCAGCTCTAACAACTTGAGCAGGAGAATTCCATTGTAACTTGGCTTCCTACGCGATTTGAAGCACCTGAACCTATCTTTTAGGCATTTGGAGAATATCATACCTGCATCTCACGGAGATTGCAGAAAACTTGTGAACCTGGATTTACGTAGGAGCATGTGGGAGGCATCCCTACCCATGAGTATATTTCACCTTCCCCTTTTCATATTAGATCCTAGTTCTAATATGTTGACAGACACCTTACCGGAAGCCATTGGCAATCTGACTCAGTTGACCTAATTAGATCTTACCGGAAATCCCTACTTGGTAAATCCCATCAGCGGAGATCAAATCACCAATGGGCTTAGTGGAGAGATTCCATAAGCTCTTAGCAATTGCAGTCAATTATGGTTCATCGAATTCAGTAGCTCCAACACTGTCAGGTGAGTTTGCAGATTCAAGAGCTTCGATATCTCGTTGGGGATGAGCCTGTGAGGCCATCCATTCTCCAATCCAGTTGCTCCAGCACTGTCAGTTCTAGACATTAGAGGCTCGTGAGCTCATGCGAGGTGGGGCAGAACGATACATGTCCAAAAGCGTTAGCGCCTGTAGGTTTCCCAGGCCGAGATTCGAGGCAACCTGTGAAGTACGATGAGACATGTTTAGAACATCATACATGTTTAGAAACGCGAACCCCTCTAGGTTTTCGTGCGGTACGATGAGGGACATGAGCTCTAGAATGCTAAGGGAGATGAGTTAGCAAAGCGGAGACCCAAACCTTGCAGAGATTACTTGACACAGGCAACGTGGTCAAAAAATAGTTGAGGACAGCTAAGACGACTTAAACTCACCTAATCTTCAGTCTACACATGTCAACATACAATTCGCTAGAAGGGCGATAAGGAAGCTTTGTGATTAGGTGGGGTGAACAGTGTTTTCCCACCCAATCTCATAAAGAAAACACCTCTGGCGCAAATATAAATAGACTAGAGGTATGGTAAATAAATAAAACCTCTTTTTATATTTACTCCATAAACTTTTTTATATTTACGAAAACTAAAAAATGAGGTTTTTTATTTAGCTGAAGCCTATGGGCCAAATACCATGGAACACATTATTATTAATACCATGGGCAAAATACTATGGGCCAATATTTATAAAAGAGGTATGGTAAATAAATAAATATAAAAGAGGTATACAAAGGTATGGTAAATACATAAAAATATTTCAAATATGATTAGAAATCAACATCTAAGTATATACCAAGCCTATGGGCCAAATACCATGGTAAATAAATATAAACTCCATGGATGCAATCATGTATAATGAATCACTCTTACCACAGAATTAGAATGATTTAATTTATGACTTCTTGAAATAATATTTGTGGGAAAAGATTACCTTTTTGTTTTTACATTTTCATCTACTTCTACTCCATGGATGTGATCATGTGTAATGAATTACTCTTACCACCAAATTAGAATGATTTAATTTATGCCTTGCCTAACACCTTGAAAGTGATTTCAAGAATCTATTTCTAAATGTGTAAAAACCCAGCCTAGATCCATCTTATCTCTAGATCTATCAAGTCCCTAGAGGGATCAAATATCTAGAGGTGCAAATCTCTTTTTGATCTCTCTTTTCCCTTGATAGATCCAAAATTAAGATAGATCTAAGCTGATATGATATTAAGTTTTACCCCTATACATATTAACATTCACAAAGGTTAAAATTGGTTAAATGCTAGATATCTTAAAATCAAAATGTATATTATTATATATCTAGTATAATATTAAGTTTTAACCATACACATATTATGAAACAGATTTAATGGACATGAATGAAATATGTGTTTTTGTAAGTTGAAGATACGTTTGGAAGGGAATGGTTAATGGTTTTCTGGTAAATATTTGTAGAAAATGTATTTTAGGGGATGGTTTTGCTGTACTTTTTTATTTATATAGATCTTTAAAAAAAGCCAATAATAAGTATTAACATTTTGTAATTAATTGTTTTTTTTTTTTTTTAAATTTTAATTATAAAATAAAAATAATATAATATTTAATAAGGTTGTATAGTTAGTGTTTTATGTTATTTAGTTTGATTTATTGAATTATGAAATGTATAAATTAATTGTCATATTTGAACTAGAGTTACATTGTAAATATTTTTATTTAGGTAATTGAGAAATGTAATTATAATAATGAGCAAAATATAAATTTTAGTTTTATATTTTGTATGTAAAATATTAAATTTGAATACGTTTGAGTTTGATTCTATACAAATATTTAACAGTCTGAGGGATCTATACCAGTTTTGAAATATCTAATTTAAAAATAAAATAAAATATTTATTAAGTAAAAAATAATATTATTTATAATTAAATTTATTTGTAAATATTAAATAAACTTAAAATCAATATAAATTTACGTCAGTAAAATATAAATTAGAAATATATTTAAATTTCAATATAGATTAATTAATAAAATATTTATTAAATAAAAAATAATATTATTTATAATTAGAAGAAAATATATATATTTTTAATTAAATCTAATTTTTAAATATTAACCTGAAATAAATTTATGTTGATGAAATAGAAATTATAAATATATACAATTATTAAAAATAATATTGAGTTGTTTAAGGTAATTAAGGATAACACGTTTCTCATTGTATTATAATTGGATTTGAGATAGAGTGTACCAATTTTCTTTAATTAGATGATGACAAATATATAAATATTATAAATTGAATTTTAAATAATATATTACTGAGTAGTCTATAGTGCGACTTTTTGAAGGTTTTTACGGTGGTTTTTTCCGGTGTAATTTCTCTAAAATCCGGTAGAAATTTATTGAAAAGGGAAGTTTGATTGCTAACTTTGCACAATCGAAGTGCCCTAGGGGTTTTTGAGGGTGTTGAATCCATATATAGATTCAGAAAACTAGTTTAAATAACAAAAACCAAGATTTTACCTCAATTTTTTTCACCGGATTCCGGCACCTGAAACTCCAAAAAGTCGCACTAAAGACAACTCCATATATTAATATGATTAGAACAATATAATATGAGACAATTAGACTTTAGACATGGAAATTGTGAGGCGAACAACACATTATAATTAAATAAATGTGTATACCTAAGCTAAGGTTAACCTATATTTCTCTATATTTGTGTGTGGAACTAACGCAGTTATTTTCGCCAAAAGGAAGTGGATCGAAACCCATTTTGTAAACGTGCACCGATGAGAAGTTGACGCCTGTCGAGAGTGGTATTTTATGAGGGACTAAATTGTGAAATTAAAATATGTGCACGCTAATGGATCAAGTACGTAGAATTGATGAGTCGTGGTAACAACTCATGGCCACGTGTAAAGGTAAGTCAAAGAAGAAGAATAAGATATTTTAATGTTTATGAGGTTAAATATAGTTTATGGGACACATTGTTCTTCTAGCTGGTTTCTGTAAAAAAAATTTCCTGTGCAGTTTCACAATAAGCTTGCCCAACGTCTCAACAAAGCCCTTGCCGAATAGAATATCCCAGGAGCTAGCTGCCAAAATATCTACATACATTTCCCTGTTGTCTTTGAAGACCTCACATTCTAAAATGAAATGCTTTTCTGTTTCCACCTTTCTGGAAGCACATAAAATACATACTCTTTCCTCCCACACTTCTTTTGGCATTTTCCAGCGCCCTGTTTTGCAACGGAGTTGATGCGAATTAGTCCTTAATTTTGTTTTAAGAATTTTGGCTCTCAGAGAAATATTGGCCCCTATGTACGCTTTTTGTTGATAATTATGAGAGGGATTAAACTCTTCAATATAATAATTTTTTTTCCCTAACTCCTTCTCCCAAGTACATTTGTGAAACTTATCCATAAAAAATCTTTTATCTCTTTACTACTTGTGGGACACATGATCAAGCAAATGCCCCATTTGCTAAACCATTTTTTATTTTGTCGCATCCAAGTTTTCTTTCTTGTGCACAATATGTCATTAGACACAACCTTAGGCCATCTTCCCTCTTCCATTTGCTCAATTTTTTTTTAAATACCTTATGACCTGTATCATAGCCATTGCTTCAATAGGAGCCATCCCTGTTTCACTTAACAAAATAGCACATGGAACTGAACTTCTAATTTTGAATTTGTTTGTGATCAAACGCTTCTGAATTTTGTCAATTTTTTTCCACTGCTTGTCGGATGTACGAATGTCCCACAGTTCACAGCCGTAGAGAATCACTGGAATCACTAGAAGCCCAAAAAGAGTTACAGTGGTTTTCCAGTCCCATAACTCTGCCTCTCTACACCTATTTGAAGAACATAAAATTCTTTCCAACCTCCCAAAGTTCTTTTCTTTCTACATCCACCCCAACTTAGATTTCTATTGAAGTCCATTTCGAGGTATTTGTAATCCGCAACTTATTTGAGTATGTTGCCCTCAAAGTAAAACTTATGATGGTTATGATTTATTTTGTTAGAGAAAACCACTATTTTTGTTTTGCTGATATTGACTTGCATCCCCGCATTTCTACAAAAATGCTCCAGGGAAAGTAAGTGCTCTTGCAAACCATGAGCATAATTTGCAATTAGAATAAGGTCATCTACATACAAAAGAAGCCTTATAACAAACTTGCCCAAATGTATCCCACCGCCCCCTTGCGAATTTAGCCACTCTTCAAGTTTGTCGATATAAAACCCAAAGAGGGTAGGAGACATTGGACAACCTTGTTTGACCCCGATATAACTTCTAAAACTTTCAGAAATGCTTGCTTAAGTTCTAATTTTGGCTTTCACCTCTTCATACAACCTATGCACAATTGCTCTCAAATGCTTGGAAACCCCCAGTTCCTCCATTTTGTGCCAAAGCTTACCCCGACGGACCGTGTCAAAGGATTTTCTGAAATCAACAAAACAACAAAAGAATTCTTCATTTTTCTCCCAAACTTTCTCAATGATATTCCTTAGAGTTACACCATGATCAACTGTGGAATTCTTAGGTCTAAAACCCGCTTGTCCTTTAGCACGTTTATCTCTTTCTTCTGCCTTTTTGATTTGATTCTCTAACATGATTTCGAATAAATTTGAAAACAAGGGTTTTATCATTACGGTCCTATAGTTGGAGGGGTTATCAACGTCACCACTCTTGAAAAGAGGTATTACCAAACTAATTGTCCAATCAGTGGGGAACCCCTGTTGTATGATGTTGTTGAAATTTTTTGTAATGTGAGGGGCAAGAATTTTTGAGCCCCACTTTAGATACTCTACCTGGAGCTCAACTAAGTCTTTTTCTTTTCCAACACCCCACTTCTTGATACCCATCTCTACCTCTTGCACTGTGAAGAGTTTTGTATCAGTATTGACCAAGGGAGGAAGGTCAACCTTGGGATCTTGCTCATATAGTTGTATTGCATAGTCAAACCATTCAAACACTATAATATTGTTTTCAGTTTGCACCTTCCTCTGTTGGAGTTCCTTCCAAAATAATTTGGGGTTATTTTTCCCGAGGAAGATTAGTTCTTCTCTCCTAAAAACCATGAAGTCAACCTTTTTTTTTCTTAATATTTGCTTGTAAGCTTTGAGCCTTATGTCATCTTTGTTTGACTCTTTCCACATTCTCCTTGCCTTTTTTCATTCCTCGTCAATCCAAGCATTAACAGGAAATAATTTTTTTTCAAAATTCTTGTTTTTTGTTATCTTGCACTCTGCAAGTGCGCTTTGAATTAAATGTGTTAATTCATGACTATGCAGGTCGTGAAATGGTATTTTCTCCTTTTCACAGCATCTCTCTAATTTCACAAAGTGTGTTGAACACACTAATTTTTTGACCCTAACTGCTTCTTTCCAGTCCAAGACTCAGGCCTAGATAAATTGGTTTGTGATCTTATTATAAGTCCCAAAGTGGATCTCCAATCAAGACTTCCCCAATTTTCTCACACAAACTATGTGAGAAAATTACATAGTCTACTACACTTGCTCCATTGTAAGTATTTCAAGTGAAATTACCAAACTTTTCCCATCTAGTAAAACCATTTGAAATGACTAAATTGAAAGCCCTGCATAGAGTAAGAAATTGTTCACCAAAGAGATTGCAACCCTTATCCTCTGAGATTATTTCCCATTGATGATTACTTTCTTCTGTAAGCCAGATAGGGTCGCAGTCTTCTTCACAACAAGGAATGCTAGTTTTCTCTCTTACAGTCCTAGTATTAAAATCACCCACTATAATGACTTCACCTAGCTGAGAATATGTTGCAATATATGCCTTTAAGGCTACAAAAGGATATTTGTGTTCAAGCCCTCTACTTTTGTAGATTTTTCAAACTTGTGGTGCAAAATAGCATGCTGTAATTATCACGTGATTTCCATTTTATGATATTTTAAACCAAATAAATTTTTTATTTGAATCTTCTTTTTCTAGCTGAATGAAACGACCTTATTTTTCTCTCACTAATACCATGACACCCCATTGTCCTTTTCCATTCCCTGCTACCTTGTTCCACACTGCCATCTTCCAGTACCCTTCAAACCAAGGGGTCTTGCACCCTTAATGCTCATGTGTTTTGAAGGTGCTTGATTTTGATTTCGGAGCTATTAAAAACCCAGTTCAATTAGAATATTTGATCAAGTTAAAGAACCATTGATTAACGAGAAATGGAGATGAATTTTTGAGGAAGAATGTTAGATTTGTTAGATCTAAGATTTTTGTGATTCATAATTTAGATAAATGTATTTTGAATTAATCACATTATTAGGATTAGGTCGACGTTTCGAACCATCTAATGTGATTCATCCTCAGGACAAGGTGAAAAAAAGATGATTGATCTTAATGAATAAATAGTTAGGATGCATTATTTCCCGGAGATATCCATTGAGACTAGTTGTTTCAAACTAGCCGTTAATTAGTTCAAAAAAATGATTAATATATGATTATTATTAAAAAATATTTGTACATTTATTATAATAGGGTTAATAGTTAATTGTTTTGAAATGTAAAAACCAATTTCATAAGAAAATATAAAAGCTAAAACACAATTTAAAATATATTAAATAGAATAGGGTATTTTAATATTATAATATGTTAATATAGATTATTATAATAGGTAATTCATAATATATAATAAAAGCTTATAACAAACCATTATTCATAAATCAAGAATAAAAATCATAAAAAGAAAAGAAACCAAGAAGAAAAGGGACAAGACACAAATAAGATAAAGAAAAACTAAAAGAAGAATAGAGAACAATAAAAATAAGGACCAAAACATAAACACAGGAGGGCGAAATCATTTAGAGAGAGCTAGAGTCCAGCTCTTACTCAATTTCCACCCATCATCCCTATTGAGATTCTTAGCATGCATTTCAATCTCAATGGCTTCCCTAAGCTTCTTATGATGGAAGTGACCCACCCTAGCAAGGACTTTGGAATCCTCAATGAAAACATGGTGACATTATTTTTCCATGTGTTTGACAAGAGCAGAGGTGTAAGATCGATTGTGTCTGATGTCTGTCGCATGCTCCTAGATTCTCTCTCTAATAGACCGACCTGTTTCCCTAATATAGGGAGTGCCACAGGAACAAGGAACCAAATAAACACCCTTCATGCCCTTAGGTTCAATAGGGTCTTTTACGAAATCTAATGAGTTTATAATAGTACAGAGAGGCTTGAAATAAGAGGAGACAATAAGCCGCTTGAGTACATGAGAAATTTTTTCTGAAGTCCCCTCGATAAATAGAAGATGAACTTTGGAGATAGGATCATTTCGAGAGGATTTACCTTTTAACCCTTTATAGGCTATCTAAAAGGCCTTAAGGCCCTCAGATCTACTATAACCATTATTCTCAAACACTTCAAGAAGATGGGATTTCTCCGCCTCTAAGTGGCTATCATCAGAGATTCTTAGAGCATGGGTAGCAAGAGTGCAAAGAACACCAAATTTCTGAGCAAGAAAATGATGAGAACTAGCATGGAGATATTGTTCCGTGTGAGTTTTCTTGCGAAAAAATTGGTGGGAAATGGAACCATCCTCCCTTCTAGATAGAATAATATCCAAGAAGGCCAGGAAACCATCCACCTCCACTTCCATCGTGAATTTAATGGAATCAGATTGGGAGTTCATGTGCCTAAGAAATTGATCTAACTTTTCGCGACCATGGGGCCAGATGACACAAGTGTCATCCATAAACCTGTTCCATTTCCTAGGGCGAAATTGAGCTGCGGCTAAGGCCTTAGATTCAAAATCTTCCATAAATAAGTTAGCAAAAATTGGGGAAAGAGGGGAACCCATAGAAACACCACAAGTTTTCTCATAGAACTCACCTTGGAAACTAAAAAAGGTCGAGGTGAGGTAGAGACCCACTAATTTAGAGGTGTCATGATATGAGATACAAATAATGACATCAATGGCTTCCTAGATGGGAATTTTGGTAAACAGTGACACAACGTCAAATATTACTAATAACTCCCAAGCTCCAACTTAATGTCCTTCCATTCTTTGATAAAGGAAGCTGAGTCCTTAACAAAGGATTTTGTGAGCCCCATGAGGGGTTTAAGCTTCTAAGCTAAGAATTTAGCAAGATGATAGGAGGGACCACCTATTGTGTTAACAATAGGTCTTAAAGGGGCCCCAGATTTATGAATTTTGGGAAGACCATAAATCCTGGGGGTGAGGGGATTTCTCTCAATAAGCTTTCTAGAGAGAGGATTAAGGGAGGAATGAGACTTAATGGCAAGGGAAACCTACCTAGAAACCGATTTAAGGGGATTCTTTTTAAGCTTAACATAACAACCACTCTTGGATAAATGGTCAATCATTTCACTGTCATAGTCAGATTTATTCATTATGACTATGGCACCACCCTTGTCTGATTTAAGGATACAATATCAGGGTTATCCCTAAGGGATTTAAGGGAAAGAAACTCAAGCTTACTCAATTTTTTTTGGGAGGTTTAGCCTTCCTCAGAGTAACAGAACAATCCTGTCTAATGGTCTTCTTAATGCTACCAGGAAGATCCCTAATGCCATACTCATTGTTGCAGATAATGTCATCAGTGGGAATCTTCCTAAGGGCAAGGGAAAAATTAAGACCCTTATTAAGGAGATTAAAAACAAAAGAATAAAAAATGAAACTAGAAAGGTTAATAACATTATTCCTACATGAAGGGAAATTGTTATCATTTATTATTATTATTATTATTATGATAGGTGTTATTATTATTATTATGAATATTGTTTCAGTTAAATAAATTAATATTTTTAATATTAGAATTGTTAATTTTATTTTTGTTATTATTAAAAGATTTAATATTGTTAATATTAGAATTGTTAATGTCATTTTTGTTACTATTATTATAAATCATATTGTTAAGCTTCCTTCAATTATGGGAAGTAATATTAGATCCATTAGTATTGTAATATATATTAATATTATTTAGCTTAATAGGATTAATCTTTGTATTAATATTGGATATATTATTATAATTCATATCCATGTGAGTATTATTCTTAATATTTATAATAGAGTTAGAGATATATTGTTTAGGAATCTTCCTATCTATGATAATGCTAGGGCTCCCCACATCAACAATAAGATTATAACCTGAATCAAGGACCGAGCAGCACTTTTCCGCTAAGGAGATGGGGAGGCCATCCATAACCGAATGAGGAACCCCCACCCAGTTCAACGAACGATGTAGCGTAGTGTTGGATGGATAAATCATTCTTGCTGACAAGACAAATCTCCCTAGTGTCATACGGACAGCTAGCAACAAACAGACAAACAAAATCTATTTTCTCTAGATAATATTCGATTTAGAATTAGCTACAACAGAGGTTTTGAAGACCTACCTGTAGTCCAGCGCTGTTCGTAATGATATTCTTTCCAGTTGCTTGAAAGAGTCATCTTCAAAGATCTGCAATCACAAACATGAAAAAAATCAATAGCACCTGCACAGTATAAACTAAATCACGAATCATATATCTAACAAGATGATCAAGGAATTCAAGAAAAAAGCTAATTTTTTTTTCCATAGAAAAAAATCGAACTTTCTATTAGATAGATAGTTTCAGAACATATGCAGAGCATTTCGAAACAGAGCCATTCCTTTTTTTCAAGAGGAAATGGTAACACGGCTGCTTATACATCTGTGTGATGCATAGCAACCAGCAAAAACAACTCCAAAAAGCCAAAACAGTCAACAGTGCATCTCTTTTAACTCATCATCGCTCGGTAACCCGAAAAAAGGAAGTGAGAGCAGAAAGAGAAGAAAGCACTGAAACAAGCATGACTCCACTATCACAGAGAAGGGCTGGTAGTAGAAACTATCCCAACCCCTGAAAGTATATCAGATATAACCAAAAAGGGAGCCCAAAGCCTCCTTACATAAGGAAAACAACTCTGGTCTCCAATAGTAGCTGTTTATGAGTTTTTTGAAAGCAAGTATATATAAACATAGAAGTAAAATAACAGTGGATTAATCAAAAGAAGGCTGTTCCCGAACATGAACAACCCCATTCAGCATCTCAGTTACTGTCCAAGTCCCCATATCAAGCTGAGCACCTTCTTTAGAAAATTTGTCTGCTTCATGGTTCCTTTCCCTGTAAATGTGAACAACAGAGATCTCAAAGAAAAAACATTTAAGACGACGGATCTCCTTAAGCAATGGTAATAAAATAAAATTCCTGCACTGCTGAGTCCCATTGAACCAATTCAAAACATTCCTAGAATCACCAAAAATTTGAATCTGTTTCATATTTTTAGAAATCAACCAACAGAGAAGCAAGTGGAGGGCTTTGAGCTCGGCAAAATTATTTGATCCTTGCCCAAGGCCTACTGAAGCACGAAGGGAGTTAACATGAGAGAGATGTATGACAAGACCAGCACCACAAAGGTCGTTTTCACCGGAAGCCCCATCGAAATAAGCCCACGGAGATGACTCATTAATAACCTCAGGCTGTATATTACGTGAGGAGCCTCTGTCATGAGGAGTAGGGATGCTGTCAAAAATAGCTGCTCCTTCTGCTGCCAGCCTGGTTAAAGGAAAAAGAAACTCATTGAAGATCACCTTGTTGCGCGCGATCCAAGTTCCCCAAGCAATAAGAAGGGGAAAAGCCCTGACTTTGTCATTTGGAGCCTCCTGCCACCAGTGATTCCAAGCCTGAGAAAAATCCTCACCATGCCACCTCAAGGGGATATTTGTCAATCTCAAAGATTCAGCCCATAGGCTGGAATTAAAAGGGTAGAAGAGGAAGAGGTGCTGAACATTTTCTTCTGCAGACTTGCACAGAGAACATCTACTCGGCCCCTGTTTCCCTCTCTTTTGAAGAAAATCCCACGTAGGCACCTTATTGCTGAGGAGACACCAGAAAAAAAGTCTAGTCTTGGCTGGGAATTTCAGTTTCCAGAGAGGTTTGGACCACCAGCTTGGGGCACCCCACCCTTCTTGCGACATTAGCCATTTGTAACCAAACTTGGGGGTATAGAAGCCTGACTGCGCGTAGACCCACCGCAGTTCATCAGGAGAATCCGAGATTCTGACAGAGGAAAAGGATAAGTCTGCAACATAACGATTCCAATCATCCATCCACCTATCTTCTAAATGAAAATCAGTACCTGTGAGCCAACCTTGTTTTACAAGGGAAGTTGTTCTAGGATCAGCTACCTGATTCAAAGTGAAAAATCCTCCTTCATTAAAAAAATTTACCAGGTCCAGAGGAAGAGAGAAATTAACCGAGCAACCAACCCAAGGGTCACAGCCCACACGTACTTGAGAGCCATCTCCAACCTGCCAAGCCAACCCTCTTTCAATAGTTTGAACCGACATCACAACAGCTTTCCAAACAATAGAGGCATTTTTAGAAGATTTCACTGGGGAACGGATCCAATCCAGGATTGAACCATGAGTAATATATTTACGTTTGATGACCAAGGCCTATAGAGAGTCAGAAGAAATCAAACGCCACGCCAGTTTGGCTGCCAAGGATTTTGCGAAAGAAGACAAATTTTTTATTCCCCATCCTCCCCATTCTTTCGGTTTCGAAATTTTATCCCAAGCAACCCAGGGGCTGACTGTGTCCTATTTAGATCCTGACCAAAGGAAATTCCTGCATAATTTATCAATTGAGAACAAGATACCTTTTGGAACCCAGGAAATACTGGCCCAGTAGACTGGAATAGCCATCAGAACTGACTTAATTAAGACCAAGCGTCCGGCCCTCGAAAGCCATTTGAAACTCCAGTGATTTAGCCTTTTTTCAACCTTTGCTAGTAACCATTTCCAGTCTCGGATTCTGTAGGTATTAGGTTTAAGAAGAAAACCCAAGTATTTGAAATTTTTCTGCAGAGAACGAACTTCAAAGTTTAGAAATCTTCTGACTCGTCCTATCTCATCAACTGATAGGCCAGATGGAGTAATTGTCGATTTTTGAAAGTTTATTTGAAGCCTTGATGCTTTAAGAAACAGATCCATCAGAAGCTTTAAAGCATGACAGTCCTCTATACTCCCATTAACAAAAAGCAAAATGTCATCTACGAAAAGCAGATGAGTGATCCAGAGGTTCGGGGCCACTTCAATACCTTTGATATTGCCCAATCTCTTATCTTTATGAATTAAAAGGCTTAAACCTTCAGCTGCCAGCAGGAAAAGTAGGGGCGAAAGAGGGCAGCCCTGCCTTAATCCACGCTCTGGAGAAAAAAAAGAGGTAGCAGCACCGTTTATTAGAAGAGCAATAGCAGAGGAAGAAATACAACTCATAATCCGCCTGACAAAGTCAAATCTAAAACCAAGATGAGTGAGTAAGAGCCTCAAATACAACCAGCTGAACCTATCGTAAGCTTTAGATAGATCTAGCTTGACAATGACCCCTTTCCTACCACTTCTCTTCAAGCTATGAAGGGATTCTTGAGCAACACCTACAGCTTCATGGATCTGCCTACCATTAAGAAAACCAAACTGTTCCGGAGAAATATGGCTGGAGAGAAAAGTTTTAATTCTGGAAGCTGTGAATTTTGAAATGACTTTATAAACACAAGTGCAGAGAGAGATAGGCCGGAAGTCAGCAAAGGAAGTAGGCTTTTCAGATTTAGGAATCAAGGCGAGAAAGGTGGAATTGAAGGGGGGGAAGACTTGTCCCGAAACTCTAGACTCCTCAACAATAGCAACAAGTTCGTCACCAAGCGCATCAAAAAAATGCACAAAAAATTCAACAGTCCAGCCATACGGGCCTGGGCTTTTGTCCCTTTGCATTCCTTTGAGGATGTCCTCAATCTCTTGTTTGGAAACAGGAGCCATAATTACGTCATTTTCTTCCTCCTCAATGTAACTAGGAAACAGCTGCGCCACTCTTATTACTTTTGCAATAGACGCTTCAGCCGGAGCTTTGAATAGATCTTTAAAATAGGTGATACCCAGGGACTGCAGATCCTCAAAGGAAGAAGCCTTATCACCATTTCCTTTGGGGATTTCCCAGATAGTATTAGCCATCTTCCGGCCTTTGGCGAAGTTTTGGAAGAATTTGGTATTCTCATCACCTGCTTGGAGCCATATCACTCTGCTTTTCAGTCTCCAGCTTTCTTCCCGGATCTGGAGAATGGATCTCCTGGAGGCCTCCAAATCCTTGATTTTGTTCCTTGATTCAATAGAGGCATAACCTCCCCCTTCTGGATCTTCCAACAGAGCAATCTCAACATTTACCCTTTTGAGCTCTTCCTCCTCCTTCTCCTTTTTCTTTGCAGCCCAAGATTTTGTAGCTGCTTTCAAATTCTGCAGATTCTTCCAAAAGAGGGCACTCCTAGAAGAATCAGGTTTGAAGGAGTCTTTTTCCCAGGTTGAAAAAAACAATTCCTGATACGAATCATCCTTCAGCCAGGTTGGATTAAAGCGAAAAGGCATCCCAGGTTTTTTTCCAGCACCTTTAACTTCTATAAGGATGGGAAAGTGGTCTGAAATACCACCTTCTCCAACCCAATGACGATAATCCATGATTTTCTCTATCAAAGACTCACTTAGCAGAAACCGGTCTAATTTCTTTCCCACCCAATCCGAGCCAATCCTCCTGTTTCTCCAAGTCGGTTTCAGCTTCAGAAGGGGCATGTCCACCAGATGAGAAAGAGCAATGTGGTTTTTAAAAAACTTAGTTAACGGGTCTGGTCTGGCCAAGTCACCCCATGACTCCGCTTCCCCCAGAGAGAAATTCAAGTCTCCTCCGATAATAAGATTAGGGTAAGCTAACCAAGAAGAGCGAAAGACAAAAAACCAAAAACTCTCCCTATCCACGCATGGGCCGTAAATATTCAGGATGAGCAAAGAAAGGTTGAGCCCACTGGAGAAAAGTTCCAATGCCAACCTACACGAGGACCCCCAAGAAGAAACATAATTCAATTTCTTAGGATTGAAACCAGAGACCACACCCCCAGATCTCCCAACAGCATCAAGGCCATAAAAAGACTAGCCAGGCAACAATTTAGAGAGAAACCCAACAATCTCCTCCCCTTTGCTCAGAGTTTCTTGAAGCAAAATAATATCAGGATTCTGAGAACGCACAAGTTCTTTGAAAGCTAGCTTTTTCGGCTGGCTAGCTAAGCCTCTGCAGTTGAAGGAAAGAACAATCATGGCACATCTTCTGGGGGTGGACGCTCTGCTCTAAGCACCCCAGTGAGAGACATCTGCTTACCGTCAGCTATATCCACAACTGCTTTCGACTGTGCTAAGGATAGGTTGGATTTCCGACCTCGCATCTTTCTGGCCCCAAGAACTACAGGATTTGAGGCTAGACCTCCCACAACCAAGCCGGCCCCTCTCCTGTCGGCCCGAGGTCTAAGATTATACGGAAGGGGTTCAGAAACAGACGACCGAGAGCAGGAGGGCAAAGGTTCAACCATCACAGGAGAAGAAGAGGGTCCAGAGAAATCAGGGACAGAGAGAATTACACTATCTAGAGGGGGCGAGGAAAGGTTTAAAGCAGAGAGATTACTCAACAGCTTCCTGGAAAGACCAGGCTCAGAAAAAACAACATTAGGAGAATAAACAACAGGCTGATGCAAGAGAGGGGAGGAAAAGGACGTACCCGCCTGCGATGCCCCGACGAGTTCCACAACTTGAAGGGGAGCCAGGGAGTCAGCCAAATCCTCGAGGGGGAGGGAGGAAGGTCCAGCCACGTCCACAGGATCTATATCCACATGCGCCACCGGGGGGGAGTGAACCTCCTGAACCAAAGGACCAATCTCATATGCCTTAAGACCCTCATCCTCTACTGGATCTGGAACTTTCCCCTTCTTAAGATGCCTCTCTGTCTTCGTTTGCGCTGATGACCAAGAGGGCAGTCTCTGGCCAAATGCCCAGTCTTATGACACCTGTTGCACCGAAAAGGAAGGTGCTCATAGTCTAACAACTGCAGAAACTCCATATCCTTGTAGCAGAGCATCATAGCATCAGCAAGACCCTCTCGCAGGTTTAGACTCACTAGAATACGAGCCACACTCTTGTCCCTTGTGTGCAGGTATGATTTATCAGCTTCAAGGAAAGTACCCAGGGTATTACCAACAGAGACAAACACCGAATCTGTCCAGAACTGCAAGGGAAGTCCGGGTAGCTTAACCCACACCGGCATTTCAGCCATTTTTTCCTTCTGGGCATCAAAGAGGGGTGTCCACCTTCTAAAGAGAACATGTCTCTTGCTGAAGAACCAGTTCCTTTGGAGGACTTGATCCACTTGGTCTTTCCTTTCAAAGGAAATGCTAAACCATCCACGCGCCAGGATAGAAATATCAATAGGAATACCTGGGGAATCTTTCCACATCGATTGAGCCCAATCCACGATGTAGTCTGCAGAGTATTTCTGACCTCTTACTCTGCCTACGATCATGATCTCCGTTAGATCCATTACACTCTCAATACTAATATCCACCCCCAGCAGGCATTTCGGGCGATCCTCTTTGGATTTGATGGATTTGCCTTTCTTCCTCTTCGCTCCCACAACTTTCTTGACACCCTCCTCCTCCGCTACCGGATTGACTTGAGTAAATTCAGCTCTCAACGTCTCAAGTAAGAAATGCCTCAATTCATCAATGGTTCTCAGAGGCGCGAGACCAGTGCTAGGATTCTGAGGGGCACCAACCCCTGAAACAACTTCACGCCGCTGCACCACACCTTGACTATTTGATGCAGAAAGATTGGGGAGAAATTCAACTGCCTCATTAGAGGAACCCCTTGACAGGATGCCAGGACCTGGAACCCCATCCTTTACAGTATCGGCCAACCCTCCTTCATTCTGCTTTAAGAGAACTTGTTCCTCCGCCAAGCCTATGGATGCTGTCTTCGAAAGGCCATTCCCAACCTCAGGCAAGAGAAACCCTCTCGATATCTCCTGCAAAGGTCTACCCACAGAGCCAAAACCAGAAGAAATTTCAACCCTAGACAAAGGGGGACCCTGTGGGAACTGAAACCCTCGACAAACTACCACTTCCTCTAAACCGCCGGAGCCTGAAAAAGGATAAAAATTACCTTGAGAAGCCGAACACGACGGGATCCGGTCAAGATTTAGAGCTGCCTTAAAAAGCTCTTCCGAGGTCTGCAGTCGACTGCCGCTTAGAAGGAGCTGGTTATGGGGGCTTACTCCACTCTTGGAAGCAAAAAAAGTATCACTATCAGGACCATAACCTTGCGCTAAACCTCCCAGCGCTGCTTCCGCTGCCAAAACATTCGAAATCCACTGTGGAAAATGATGTTCAATGTTATTTTCCGAAATTTCCAAACCACAGCATGTAAGGAGGTCCTCCGGCGAGGGTTCTAGATCAACTGAAACGCTTTCAAAGCCCATTGTGATCGACGACAAAACCTCTTAAGGAGAGCTTCAACTGATCGCAAAATTTGCTTACCCTCCAAAACCCTAACCTCAAAGCGTTGTTGGAACAGGCCCGATCCGCCAGAAAAAGTAAAACCAATTTTGAATCAGTAGAGTTGAAACGTGTACAGTTGGGAGCAGGCCTCGAAGCCGGAGAGAACGCCATGATTCAACTCTGGCACCTGCTGCGAAACCCTCCGACGTACCCTAGTCACCTCCATTCCTTCGAATGTGGAACACATGAACACTTACTTCTTGATACATCTCAAATTGCTAGAAACAAGCTAATTAATTAAATAACTCATTGATAAAACATGATAAATAAGCTACTTAATTAAAGAACTCATTAAGAAAATAGGATCCATTCGTATTATCTTTGATGAAGAAAGAGCCTTACAACCGTGTCCGCCTTGATGTCGTACAGGTCTTTTTGGGGTCCGGAACAAGCGTTTCCTCTACTCTGACAAGCCTTGCACTCTCTCAGCTAAAATGCACATGGGTGTGTAATCATTACCACATAATGATAAGTTAAGAGAGTCTGAGTTTCTACAACATTTCTCCTCAAAAATTCTCAAAGTATAACTCCCTTTGAGGCTGCACTATGGCTTCAATTTATAGAAAAAGAGAAGAGGTTGCAGCTCCACATAAGAGGGGATAGAATCCTCTTTTGAAGTGATTGAGCTCCATAAACCAAGGGGTAGGCTCCCATAATGGAGGAAAGAATGCACATGATAGGAGCGAACCTTCAACCGGATAATTGCTTCTAGAAGCTTCTAAATTTGACTGCTGGGCTTCTACATGTTACTTTTCACCTTCTTTTTACCTTTAACAGGGGTCCGCACCTTTAATGAAGAAAAAGTACGTTTAGCTCCGCATGATTTAGAACAAATAGGTGCGGCACCGCAGGCAATGTTAAGAGAAAGTGCGATACAAATGTTTTTAAGACTTTTATGAGATTTTATCTCAATTTCAAGGCTTGATTTTAGGAATATAGACACTAAAACGTCATGGTGACAAATTTCAGTGTAATAAATTGCCCCCTAAAGTGCGAAGTCTGAGAGAATTCGAAGAGTGATGTGATTTATCATTTCAAGGATTAGCCTGTGGACACTCCAGTCGGAATCCTATAAAAACATTCAATGCAATATATATATATATATATATATCATCACTGAGGTAGGCATTCCAATACTCAAATCAAAAATTAACTAAACTTGTTCTGATACATAAATGATTTTAATATTACATCAATAGTGTAGACACAACATGGACACAACCATCTGTAATGAATAGTATACTGCATAATGAATAATAAAACTCCTTGCAGCCTGGATGGTGGAAACTAGATCCAGGGTCTTGATTTCTACTTCTCGAACTAGTATGATTCTATCCATGTGATTAAATGTGTCGAAGTCGAAAATGGTAGAACCCAGTTGATTACCAGTCAATGATGTGAACTATTACCAAGTGTGAGAGAAACCACCAATAATGACAATGGCTCTCAAAGTACTTAGTACAATCCATGAAATGTGAATAAGTGATCTGAAGTCGAACATTTCACAGAATCGTTCGATCGAAGGTCAATGATGCAACCTGTCGTCGAAGGCGAGAAACCTGCCATTAAGGCTGCAGATTCCAATGTATTGATGGATTCTAGATCAACTTCCTAGATGATGAGTTGCCTTCGATAGAAAGTGATCCGTCGTAAGCAAGCTCACGACATGAAACCATAGATCAAGTTTTGAAGAAAGTTTTTGCAAGGACTGACTCAGGGATGGTCAACGCGAATGGAGACAAATGTTTGCAGATGAATGGTTTGTTTGAATGTACTCTTGAACACATAATGACACTGCAGATGGTTTGGTAACAATTTACCTAAGCTAATACCCAGAAACCGGCTGAAGACCTTCAATGTGGTTTGATTAACTGATAGGCAAAGGATTTTCCCAACCCAAATAGAAGTGTGATAAAAGTGTCGTGTTCAAGAGTGGTGTACTGCTTTTAAATCAAAGTGTAAAAAATGGATTCGTTTTCTCTCTTTTTCCCCCACCATTTCTGGCAAGTACCTCTTTATTTTTGACAAGCTTGAGGAGGATAACATTTGCTTCTTTATAAGCTTATCCTTCGGATGAGTCCAACTTAGTTTAAAATCGAACCCGAAGAAGGAGTGGTTCGTTCCTGTTTGTAGTCGACAGGTCCTTTACTGTTAAATTTTAACGAGTCCAGTATAGGAGAAACTCGGTGTTTTTCAACTTTAGGGAGTCAGAAGAAAAACTTAAGGAAACTCCTTGGGTGTACTTTTTCGTAAATTTAGTCTCTCAAGCCTGAAAAAGGATAAAATAACACAGGAGAGAACTCTGTTGACCATGATTAGTCAACGTATACCTTTTTCGTAAATAGTCCATTTCAGTCCGGAAAAGGGGTAAACTTATACTGAAGGGACCACTGTTCATTTCCTTTAACGAGTTCGAATAGTCAAGTACTCGACAAGATTTTCATGTTTAAAGAGTCTGAAAAGGGCTTAAAAGAAAACTCAAGATTTCGCTTTCTCGTAATTTTCAAGAGCTCGAAAAAGTGATAAAAGTATACTCATTAGTTTCGCTTTTTCGTAAGTTTTAATGAGTTCGAAAAAGGGATAAAAATGTACTCATATGGCTGAATTTCATTTTAATTTACGATCAGGAAAAGACGGAAAGAACTCAGCATTTTCATGTGTTTTATGAGAATGAAAGATAGCAAAATAATCTCGGGATTTTCATGAGTTTAACGAGTCTTGAAAATAATAACCGAAATCAACTCAAGATAGGTTTCATTTTTACAAAAGCTTGAAACAGAGAAAAACTATTCTTAAGATAGGTTTGTTTCATTTTAACATAAGCTTGAAACCGAGAAAACTGTGCTTAAGAGTGGTTTCATTTTTACACAAGCTTGAATCGTAGGAAAACTATGCTTAAGAGATAAGTTTGAATGCCCCCCAAGCGTAACTTGCTAGAGCGCATGCCCCCCAAGCTTCATTTCATTCAACTAAGTAGACTACTGGTTACTAAAAGCTGGATGGAATGAAGGTTCATTTACGAGATTAGATGAAAGACTCGAAATGACTAGGAGAGGATTTGTTTCATTCTTTAATGAGATTGACACAGGAAAAGAACCATCCTCATGGTGACCTGTTTCATTTTTTAACGAGGTTGACATAGTAAAAGGAACTCTCCTCATTACCCACTGATTCATTTTTTAATGAGGTTGACACAGTAAAAGGAACTTTCCTCTTGGTATCTGTTTCATTTTTAATGAGGTTGACACGAGAGAAGAACCGTCCTCATGGAATCTATCAATCTACTCTAGAAAATCTACCTACATAACCTACCGATTCATTTTTTAATGAGGTTGACATAGGAAAAGAACTATCCTCATGGGTTTGTTTCATTTTTTAACGAGGTTGACACAGTAAAAGAACTGTCCTCATATCTGATTCATTTTTTAATGAGGTTGAATCAGTAACAGGAACTATCCTCTGACCAACTGATTCATTTTTTAACGAGGTTGACACAATAAAAGGAACTATCCTCATGACCCACTGATTCATTTTTAACGAGGTTGACACAGTAAAAGGAACTATCCTTAGCCCAACTGATTCATTTTTTAACGAGGTTGACACAGTAAAATGAACTATCCTCATGAGCCACTGATTCATTTTTTAACGGGGTTGACACAGTAAAGGGAACTTTCCTCTTGACCCAATGATTCATTTTTTAACAAGGTTGACATAGTAAAAGGAACTTTCCTCTTGACCCACTGATTCATTTTTTAACGAGGTTGACACAGTAAAAGGAACTTTCCTCTTGAACCACTGATTCATTTTTTAACGAGGTTGACACAGTAAAATGAACTATCCTCATGAACCACTGATTCATTTTTTAACGAGGTTGACACAGTAAAAGGAACTATCCTCATGACCCACTGATTCATTTTTAATGAGGTTGACACAGTAAAAGTAACTTTTCTCTTGACCCAATGATTCATTTTTTAACGAGATTGACACAGTAAAAGGAACTTTCCTCTTGGTGACCTTGTCATGGCTTCCAACTGGAAGAAAGACATGTCAAGGGACACTCCTCGATCATGGCTTCCAAAAGGTCTTCATTAGATGGAAGAACAATTCTCTAGAAGGGACACAAGTCAAGGGACTCAAAAGGGATAGGAACATCGCATTCAAATAATCCCATTGAGTTTTCCATGTCAATTACTGGATCTAAGTCAAAGGAAGTCGAGAAAAAAGTGAGAGGCTCGCTTGCATTGGTAACTGAAAATATGGGACTGGTTGCCACATAATTAACCCGTGGTGGGGTAGATACCACTTTAGTATAAGGAACATTTTGTGGTGTCGGATTATTGGTAGTCAAATCAAGACTAGTGAATGAAAGTTGGTCAACGGTCACAATGTTTCCATTGTGAGGGAAAGACATCACGCGAAAGAGTGTCGATACAATAGCTTTCATTGCATAGACATAGTCTCGCCCAAGGAGTAAATTGAAATCCAAGGAGCCTCGAACTACCATAAGATCCATAAAGACCAAGGTAATAGGAGACTTAGGAAGGATTCCTAAAGGTTCACTAATGGTTCTATTAAAATTTGACAGATTCTGCATAACAGGCACAGGCTGAGGGGAACCCAAAGCTTGCCAAGTAGTTGAGGATAAAATACTAACAGAAGCACCTTCATCTACATATATTCCCAAGACCCTGACTATCACTGGTTGATGGATCAAGGGAAAGTTGATGAGATTGTTCTGACCATACTTCCAAAACCTTTGGAATACCAGGACAATTGATAAGGAAGTGGTCACCCTTACAAATATTGCAAGAGTATTTGGGTTTACGATGCATGTTGGAGGTTTCTTCAACACTACTAACACTTGCAGCCATGGTTGACTGGTTGACTTCTTTCTTATCTTGATTCTTCTTCTTCTTCCATTTTTTCTTCTTCTTAGCCACCTGGTTACTAGCGTCAAGGCTTTTACCAAGAGAAGAGGAAGAAAGGGAAGAAGAAATATTGGATGAAGAAAGTAAAGGGTTAACATGAGGTTGGTGATGTTGAGATGGTGAACTCTGTTGAGGTGAAGCATCCGGTTGAGGTGGAACAATTAGAGTATTCGAGGCCAATGAAGTTGAAAATAACCATATCGGTAAACCTATTGTAAATCCAGGTAATGAAAATGTAGCCATATAAGGAGGACCAACATTTCCAAAGAAAGGAAAAGTACTAAGATTCTTGTTAAGAGGGGTTCCTTGGTTGGTAAACTCTGGAACAGTTTCCATTAGATTCAACTTCAGTGAATTTTATTAACAATTTAAAACTAAAATTAACAATTCACAATTCACACCTAAAAAATTAAAATTCACAATTCACACCTATGGTCTCTAAAAGTAAAAACAAACAAATAAACACGTTGTTATACAGTAATTTGTCACCGTCCCTGCCATTCCCCATCCCGCATATTGGAGGACTCATTCCGTGACCTGTGAGCAGAGACAAGACTTGAAAATACTTTCATTGCATCCCTCTAAAGATGAGGTTCCGTTGCCCTGAAGACATCTCCCTGCAAAACCCCCTAAAAATAGCTCTTTTTCCATTGGCGTGGTTCCACAGTTCAACCCTCGCGCCAAGGGGGAAAATCCTCCAAAGAGGGCGCGCCAATTGGCGCTCTTTCATAAAGCCGCACCCGCGCCAACCATATTAAGAGATGTTTTTTAAAAATAAATGATGGAAATGTCATCCTAACAAATTCCTGGACTGATATCTATCTTGAGTTGGGAGGTTTGGCTGTGGATCTCTATAGAGAGGAAGTGGTTTGCTACCTCTCATGGAAGCTTCCTTGATGATAGGGCCAATACCATGATTATAGGGATCCCAACTCCCCTTCCTCCATCTATAAAAGCTTGCTCATCCCTTTGCAAGCTAGTTCCCAAGAGCTTTCACATCCTTATGCTGCAAGAGCCTTCTTGATTCCCTTAAGGCCAAATCCAAGCAAGGAGACTATTGTCAAGTATTTGGAGAGAGAGGCTTGTCCCATCCTTGACAGGCTTTATCGAGGCATGTTCTGCTGACGACCCGCCAAAGGAGAGTGCTGCGTCAAAGATATGGTTGTATTCTTTTTTTTGACTCATTAATGATAAGCGACTATTGGTTATGGTTCCACTCTTGTTCTTGATTATGTTCATGAGTTATGTCCTCTTCGACTGACATATAGTTGTATATACTGGATTTTATGCTTGTGTTTGTGTTGTTTCTTGCATGTGCAGGTGTCCGGTCACGGAGATCGTGAGGATTGTGATCTGCCAAGGCAAAGGAACGGGAGCACCACCTCTTCTACAAACGACAGCGTTGGATTCCAGGTAAGCCTTCATCGCAAGTCGGTTTATTTACAATTAGGAACCTGCACTGTAGCGTGTTTGATTGTTGCTATACTCGGTCTGGGCTAGTAGGGATCGCCTCTGTCCGCAAAGGGGATTTACCTCTCCAACAATTTGGCGACTCCGCTGGGGACTCAGCTTGTTGTTTGATTTGTAAGCTATAGACGGAGCCTAAAGTACGGCCAGATAGCCTTCGAAACGCTTTTTCTCTGCATTAGCGGAGTAGATCAACGCTGCTTCAGTCAATCTCCGGTTTAGTTTACGGACTGAACGACTTGGAGTATTGTCTTCTCTTTTCGGTCAATTGCTTAGCTTTGCTTGCTTGGTTAGCTCTTTGGACTGGTTTTTTCTGCTTGTTTGGCTTTGTTTTAGCCTTGTCATCACTTGTCTGTGTCTGAGATTGCTTGTTTTTCACTTTCCTGTAGTAAACTTGGCTGGCGCATTTTTTAGTGTGACAGTCGCGCCCATTGGCGCAGGTTGCTTGTGTATCACCCGCACCATTGCCTTTCTGGCGCTAATTTCAAGCTCACAGTCGCGCCAATCCTGTGAGCTATTAGGGTTTGCTGTGTTTGATGCTTTCTAGGACTGACTTGTGATTTTGGTCTTGTTTTTCTGACTGTTTGAGTGCACTGGAGCCTAGTTTGACTGGTTGTAACCTTCACCCTTTGGTTGTTTGCCTATTTCTTTCGATTTTGCATTCAAGCCCTAGAGCATCTAGGTGCTTTTGTGAGTCGAGCCTCCCTTGGGTGTTTTCGGTCTTCGTTCGTTCAATCGACTTTGGGATTGCTTCCTTGCATTCGTTTGACAGTTTTCTATCATTTCATTGCGCTTTTTGAGTGATTGATTTCGTTTTCATTCGAATTTCCCTTTGCTTCATTTTGGGCCTAGATTACATGGCTCATTAGTGTCTTTGGGACTCTTCTTGGTTTTGAGAGACTTTTGGTCAATTTGAGATCTGATTGTTTGTGCTATTGAGTGAAACCTGATTGTTTTTGCTCTCTTATTATCATTTCTCAAATTGCTTCTTGTTTGTTTTCGGTTTGTTTAGTGCATCTAGCTATCAAACATTGAAAATATAAAAAAATCTTTTTTGCTTTTGATTGATTAGTGCAAATTAAAAACTTTTCGTTGTTATTAGTGATTAGTGACTTTGGAAGAAAAGTTTTTGTTTCATTAGCTGCATTAGAGATATCACTGATTGTCTTCCGATCATTTTTGTTTGTGTAAAAAGCTCTCAACTCTTCTGTAGCTAGCTTTCATCGAACAAAATGATATACTGTGGCATGTAGTTTTGCATTTAGGAGATTTTTGAGACATCACATTCGTTAAGGCCTGAAAACTGAAACGTAATTGAAGATAAACTTTAAAATTTACTCAATTTACACTAAGGCAGCATTGAAATCTAACGAAACACATTTAGAGGTCTAGGCTAGAGACATGTTCCGGCGTCTTAAAACCTAGTAGCTATCGTTCGCCTCTTGGCTTTAGACAGCGCTAGTACGGATTTGTGCTTCCCGTATCATCGCGTATATAAAGGGAGATCCCACTAGGTTTGAATCCTTTATCCATAGGAAGCCGAGTCTGCCGCCCTATACCCGTGATACACCGAACACAGCATTCGGGGAGATTGCCTGCACGTAAGGAAAGTCCTTGGTTGATTTCTCTTTCATTTTGAAACCAAGGTGTATATTGCAGTTCACGGTTATTTGGTACACCATTTTGCCTAGTATTCCTGAGTAGTCATTTGATCTTTTCTGACTCCCTAAATTTGAAAGGATCACCAAGCGCTTATCCTTTCACGCTTGTGTCAAATCTGAAAGAGATAGAGTCACCTTTTCAACCGTTTCTCGACTCTTAAAACATGAAACGGTGAAATTTCTTATTTTTCAATGTGGTAAAAATTAATCACCCGCGATCACACGCCCTGTTAGATTTTTCTTTTTGATTGTTTGATCGTGTGTCTTGACTCTTGTGTAGTCAATTTAGCGTCCTAAATTGCTAAAATAAATTATCAACCAGGGCTAGTAAACTGATGAAGTGTGGTGCACTATATGTGCTTAAGTGACCTCTTTCTTACTTCGTTATATGTGTTTTTCTTATTGTTTTTGGGAACAGAAATGTAATCTACCTCCGGAGTACTCTCACTAAATTAACATGCAACTAGTCTATGGAATTCTACAACCCATCTTGTTCATGATGAATGATATTTTGGAAGAGTTTGTAAAACAATCATGGCTGTATTATCCAATGCAATTGAACATAAACGTAAAAATGAAAGCAAATACAATTAAAATCTAAGACACCACAGCTATTTCTTACTCATTGTTATGATATTTTGGAAGAGCTTTGTAAGAGTAAGAATGGCTATGCCACTTAGTGTAAACAAGAAACTAAAACCTACAATACCACAATTATGCCTTATTCATCATAATGATATTTTGGAAGAGTTTATTAGAGTAAGTCTAACTGTGATAATTAACGAAAGGAATTGCAACTAAAAATGCTAATTAACTCAACATAATACAACCAAATATTTTTCATCTAATAATGATATGTTGGAAGAGCTTTTTAAGAAAAAGAATGGTTGTAAGATGATGAGGATCTTTTAATCTAATTGCAAAATAGAAAATGCTAATTAACTCAACATAATACAACCAAATCTTTTTTCATCTAATAATGATATGTTGGAAAAGTGTTTTAAGAAAAAGAATGATTGTAAGATAATGAGGATCTTTTAATCTAATTGTAAAACAGAAAATGCTAATTAACTCAACATGATACAACCAAATCTCTTTCATCTAATATTGATATGTTGGAAGAGCGTTTTAAGAAAAATAATGATTGTAAGATAATGAGGATCTTTTAGTTAAACAAATAATGCAAGACATGAATTAAAAGCTACTTATCTAGAAAGCATGTAGAAGCCTCCTTGGATAGCAGGGGCCCTCTGCTACCAATTTGGTGAAATCCTTCAGCTCCTTAAAGTTGTAATCAAAACAACATCAAAGAACTGAATTTCTCTATTGAAAATAACTCACAAATCTACATCCCATTCCATCTTAAACTTTGTTACAAACGACTCTCTATCCCTTTCTCTCTTTTTCCTATTTTCTCCTATTTTCTCATTACTTCCTCATTACCCTTGATAGGAGAAAGCTTCTCCTATTTATACAAAATATGAGAAGTCATCTCATTAATGAGAGTCCATGAATCTCTCCCTCCATCTCTAGAGTTACAATCAAAATAGGAAATGATAAGACACATGCCTTTCTGGAGTTTCAACACAACTAAGAAATGAGACACATATTCTCTTAGAGTTTCAATACAACAAGGAAGTGAGACACATATCCTTTTAGAGTTTCAATACAACAAGGAAGTGAGACACATGTTCTCATGATCCCATGATCTTCTCCAACCAAATTCGAATTTGGCCTTAGAGTGCCACATAAGGGTCTTCTAGAAGTCTCTTTTTTTACCTACACATGTCACAAAACTCACAACACATATATAGATATATGAAACTATGTTAATTTTCTAGTTTCTAATCATAAATTCACTTTAAATACATAAAATAAATAACTTTGGAAAACAAGGATCCTAACCCATATATTTATGAAAATGGTTACTGGATGTAGGGTTTTAGGTCAGATGGCTATGAAATAAGAGCTAAATGGTTATGACATAATGGAAATATGTATGAATATGGAAAACACTTTTGAGACTCAACATACCCCCCAACTGAAGTTGTTGCATGTCCTCATGCATCTATTGCAATGATTCATTTGTCCATGAGTTGATCTTTGACTCATATAGATTCGTTCCAAACTTTGCTTCTTGATATTTTCTTTTTGGCAAAGTATAATACATTTGATTGCAACATTTTTTTGAATGGTTGGTTCTTGTGTGACAACCAATTTTTTTGAGCAATGGTTCTTGTGTAACAATGTTTTATTTTCTTTGTTGCATCAAAGTTCATGAAAACATTTAGAATCAATTACTTCATCAATGAATTGATCATTTGCAAGGCATATAATCTTTTGGATCATGTTGCAACAATAGTTGGTTGGGAAGTATATGTGGGTGGAAATGAAATGAAAATGTGTGATAGTGTATGACATGTGGATATGAAATGATGTCCCGTCCCCCCAACTAAAAATATGACAATGTGAAAAAGGGAGTGAGGAATTTTTCCAAAGTTACAATTTTAGCATTCTAATGAATTACATAACTAAAAATTAGAAAACAACATACCTTCACTTAACTTAAATGTGGATGAGTTGTGTATGTGTGGTGGCTGAAAAATTCTGATCATATTCTTCTTCAAGTGGCTGAACAAGAGGAGTCATGGATAAAGAGATAAGATGACTTTTTATTGCTCCTACTAAAACTTGTTGAATTTGCTCCAAAATGCTGAAAATAATAGTCTTCATGTCTTCAAAACTTATTGGCACAATTCCTACTATGTGAAAAGATGTTCTGATGTCGAACATAGTAGGAAATTGTTGACTTAGTGACCATTAATGGATGCCATTAGTCAACACGAGAACTCTCACCATTGATGACAATGAGAGTCAAGATGCCCAAACACATCTTTCTAGGTACGAATGATTTTGCTGATGTCGAGTCACCTAGAAGATCTGACGAATAAGGGACATTAATGTATTCCCATTATTTGTCAGCATGAGAACTTGCCATTAAGGCATACAAGCCTCAAGGTGTTTTTACAAAGAACTTAGACTCAAAGGACTATGGACTCAATAATTTGCATTGAAGCAGGGCTTATTTGCGGAATGAAAATGACAAGAAATGGAAGATGGCAATGGAGAGTAGAAATGGTAATGGGCAATAAGCATGTGAATGAGCCTCTTGCTTTTATTTGTGGGTTATGAATGGACAAAAGGAAATGGAAAGTAGATGTGAATGTAAATGGAAAATATGAAGTGGAATGAGGTGAATGGTTTATTTTTAGGTATGGATGTGATAGAGACAATAGTATCTGAAAGTTTTTCAAGTGTTTGGATCTGATTTTGCATCAACATATTTCCTCTTTGTTGCTGATCATCCTCTTATGAAACAAATTGGTCTCTTAGAGAGACACCATTCTCTTGTAGTCATTTGTCCTTCCTCCTGGAACCTGCAAAAAAACTAATACTTCTTCTGCAATGGAATGTAATATTATCAAAGGAGAGAGGTGATAAATCTCTCTAGTTATGATATTTACACACAAAACTAAGAATTTGTATTAATGAAACAAGTTCTCAAAGGAAAAATCAAAAGAATTTATACCTGTTTTGGAATTAGTGCCTCAAGTTGAATATTACTTCTTTTCAGCAATTTATTTCATTATTTACCATTTCAAACTCTAATGATGGATTTCTCACTGTGTAGATCTTGTTGAGACCTTTCCAACGATACTTGAATAATCAAAATATGATTTTGTATGAGAAAGTTAGGCTGATTTGAACAATGAGATTTTTTCTGCTGCGGAATTGGAGAACAGCTGCGGAATTGGACTTTAGCTGCAGAATGTCGACGGTTTCTGTAGCTAAAAATCTTGAATAAAAAGTTAGCCATTCATCTTTCATCATCAGTCCAAAATTAATTAATACCTTCAGAAAAGTGAGCAAATAACTTATTCATTTCATTGATTCAAAATTATTGAATTTTTTTTTTTTTTTTTATCAAAACAAAATTGAAAAAGAGAAATGCAATTTTTTTTTTTTTTTAAATATATATACATATATAATTTTATTAAACAAACAATTTATTAAATAAGAAAATTAAAAAAAAAAACTAAAAACATGAATGCCATTCTCTTATTGTATTCAAGTTGCCATTCTCCTATTGTATTTAAGTTTTTGACGTCCAAGATTTTTTCTCTCTACAAATGAGCACCAATGCTGCAAACACTAAGCATAGGCCATTAACTGTGCTTTGTGCGAATGAAAAAAAAATTGTCGTTTTCCGTGATTCAGTTCTCTCAGCAGACAAGCATGAAAGGTGGCGCTAGGTTGGTTGATTGGCTTCAATAGAATTTGTTTTCAACTTATATTATTCTTCCTGGAGATCAGGAAACCGGATTATCAATGTAGAGTGCTGTTTTCAAACTCTCCACTGTGAAAAAACCGTTTTTCCTCACGCGGCAGGCAAAAATGGGCTTCAAAGAACTGAGAAATTCTCCCAGACCGCCATGAATTTCGTAAAACGATTTCTGGGTTATCTGATTGACCACGTTGGCGAAAACACCCATGTCTCGGTTTTTCAAAATTCATCCTCAATCGATCAGAAAATCCGTTTCAAATTGACGTGTCAAATAAAATTACGTTTCTGGAGATGCTCTGGAAAAAATCGTTTTTCTCAGAACGTGGTTCAAAATTGCATTTCGTGTGCATCGTTGTTTTCATCCCTGGACTGTTCAGAAGCACAATCTCCCTTTTCATCTACAGGAATGGACAGAAAGATGCTCTGTCATCGCTATTTGACAGCGTATTACAGTTAATAGTATACCAAGAAGGCCGCTCTTCTTGAAACAACGGGTGGCTGCAAAGCTTTGGACATTCAACTATCAATGCATATTTGCATGTGGACACTTCTTTAATTGATGGTTGATCAGAGTCTGCACACATAAATCTCACCTCTGTCTCTCTTGGCTCGTTTGTAAGGTCACAAATTGTGCCATTTCTATATAAATGTGCATGATACCTTTGAGCAGCAGTTTTGGAACGAGGATCTTTCTGAAGGGACACATTTGGTTTTCATCAGATTTGCAGAGTGCTAGACAGCATTGTGGAACCTTCGATCGCAGATTTTGTTTAACAATTGCAAAGGTTGGATCTGTTTCTTTGGTTTCGTTTTACCCAAATGCCATGGCCATTATCGTTGGCTGTTTTCAATTTGTCATGGGCCATGTTATGGCATTTGTTGATTTTTGATTTTTGATTTTTAAATTGTTTTCTTAATAAAACTACATGTTATATTTTTAAAAATTAAAAATACACATATATATTTTATTAAACAAAATGATTTATTGAATTTTTTAATTTTTAATTTTTATTTGTTTTTGTTAATAAAATTACACGTTATATTTTCAAAAATTAAAAATATACATATGTATTTTACTAAACAAAACAATTTATTCAATTTTTTTTTTAAAATTTTATAATTGATTTGTTTAATAAAATTATGTATGTTATATTTCCAAAAATTTAAAAATACACATATATATTCATTAAACAAAACAATTTATTGATTTTTTTTTTATTTTTCATTTTTTTATAATTGATTTGTTTAATAAAATTATGTATGTTATATTTTCAAAAAAATTAAAAATATACATATATATTTCATTAAACTAAGCAATGTATTGGAATTTTTTTTTCAAAATTTTTTTTAAGTTTTTTTATATATATATATATATATATATATATATATATATATATTTTATTGAATCAATTGAAATGATGAAGTTTATTTTGTCTCCTTTTTTTTTTTAATTTTTATTTATTTTTTACATAACAATTATTTTTCTGATCCTCCAGATCACACAAAGTGCAGGAGGAGAGCATATTCAAGAATTATTAATTTTTTTTTTTTTTTTTTTTACATAACAATATTTTTTCTGATCCTCCAGATCACACAAAGTGTAGGAGGAGAGCATACTCAAGAATTATTAATTTTTTTTTTTAGATGTAAGAAATAAGGTCTCCTAATTACACTTCCCCGGCAACGACGCCAAAATGTGTAGTCAATTTAGCGTCCTAAATTGCTAACATAAATTATCAACCAGGGCTAGTAAACTGATGAAGTGTGGTGCACTATATGTGCTTAAGTGACATCTTCCTTACTTCGTTATATGTGTTTTTCTTATTGTTTTTGGGAACATAAATGTAATCTACCTCCGAAGTACTCTCACTAAATTAACATGCAACTAGTCTATGGAATTATACAGCCCATCTTGTTTATGATGAATGATATTTTGGAAGAGTTTGTAAAACAATCATGGCTGTATTATCCAATGCAATTGAACATAAACGTAAAACTGAAAGCAAATACAATTAAAATCTAAGACACCACAGCTATTTCTTACTCATTGTTATGATATTTTGGAAGAGCTTTGTAAGAGTAAGAATGGCTATGCCACTTAGTGTAAAAAAGCAACTAAAACCTACAACACCACAGTTATGCCTTATTCATCATACTGATATTTTGGAAGAGTTTATTAGAGTAAGTCTAACTGTGACAATTAACGAAAGGAATTGCAACTAAAAATACTAATTAACTCAATATAATACAACCAAATCTTTTTCATCTAATAATGATATGTTGGAAGAGCGTTTTAAGAAAAAGAATGATTGTAAGATAATGAGGATCTTTTAATCTAATTGCAAAACAGAAAATGCTAATTAACTCAACATAATACAACCAAATCTTTTTCATCTAATAATGATATGTTGGAAGAGCATTTTAAGAAAAAGAATGATTGTAAGATAATGATGATCTTTTAATCTAATTGAAAAACAGAAAATGCTAATTAACTCAACATAATACAACCAAATCTCTTTCATCTAATCATGATATGTTGGAAGAGCGTTTTAAGAAAAAGAATGATTGTAAGATGATGAGGATCTTTCAGTTAAACAAATAATGCAAGACATGAATTAAAAGCTACTTATCTAGAAAGCATGTAGAAGCCTCCTTGGATAGCAGGGGCCCTCTGCTACCAGTTTGGTGAAATTTTTCAGCTCCTTAAAGTTGTAATCAAAACAGCATCAAAGAACTGAATTTCTCTATTGAAAAGAACTCACAAATCTACATCCCATTCCATCTTAAACTTTGTTACAAAAGACTCTCTATTCCTTTCTCTCTTTCTCCTATTTTCTCCTATTTTCTCATTACTTCCTCATTACCCATGATAGGAGAAAGCTTCTCCTATTTATACAAAATATGAGGAGTCATCTCATTAATGAGAGTCCATGAATCTCTCCCTCCATCTCTAGAGTTACAATCAAAATAGGAAATGATAAGACACATGTCTTTCTAGAGTTTCAACACAACTAAGAAATGAGACACATCCTCTTAGAGTTTCAATACAACAAGGAAGTGAGACACATATCCTTTTAGAGTTTCAATACAACAAGGAAGTGAGACACATGTTCTCATGATCCCATGATCTTCTCCAACCAAATTCGAATTTGGCCTTAGAGTGCCACATAAGGGTCTTCTAGAAGTCTCTTTTTTGACCTACACATGTCACAAAACTCACAACACATATATAGATATATGAAACTATGTTAATTTTCTAGTTTCTAATCATAAATTCACTTTAAAAACATAAAATAAATAACTTTGGAAAACAAGGATCCTAACCCATATATTTATGAAAATGGTTACTTGATGTAGGGTTTTAGGTCAAATGGCTATGAAATAAGAGATAAATGGTTATGACATAATGGAAATATGTATGAATATGGAAAACACTTTTGAGACTCAACAACTCTTTTTCAGCCCGTGTGTGTGTTTGATCTTTTTCTCTTGTCGTTTTTTCCATAGTGGCGGAACCCTCGGCTTCGTCTATTGGTATTCCTTATACGAACGATTCATCAGAGGTTTCCCAATCCTCTACTGAACTACAGCAGCCCATTGTTTCCGAGTTTCCTGACGGGGGACCGGTTCTTTCTGAGCAGCCCTTTGGAGGACCAGTTGAGTTCAATTGGCCCTTTTTTGATCCTTGGTCTGAATTGAGATTAGGATCTGAATTCATTTCTCTTACATCGGGTTTGCCTTTCATAACTGCTGTTTTTCCTCCTAGTCCTCGCCGTCTATTGCGAGATCTAGCGACAGGCTCAACCATGAGTGATTCTGGTGAGGAAATCCCAACGTCTGGTGAAGACTATCAGCTCTTCCCACGAAGATTATTTCCAAGAGACAACTCTGAACCAGCTGTCATGTCAGCGTCCAGTCCCTCATTACCACCAAGGTATAGACCCTTGGGTCAGATCATTTCCGCCGCAGCCTCTATGGGAGTGTCAGCTCCTTTTCCGAGGCCGGCTGCTCCTTCACCGGGGATGTCTCCTCAGACACCTGTCACTTCTGTACCCACTCGACCCACTGTCTGTGTAGCCGCATCTTCACCTGCTGTCACGGCACCCTCTGCGAGGGCTATGCCGCCTCCTGAAGATGTTTATCTAGCGACTACTATACCGGAGAACATTTCTCCGGAGGAGTATCGGTTGTCCCTACAACAGCCAAACCCCGAGGTTGGACCATCCTCTCAAGACCCCAACCGCTCTTATTTTTCACACTATGCACAGGATGGTAGTCCCGTGTATGCTTTTCCAGGTCAGTATGATGAGCACGGGGATATTTTACGTCTACCCACTCTTGAGGCTCACCTCCATGCTTAAGGTTTACCTTATAACCAGGCTTACAACCCGCAAGGGCAACCTTTCCAAGGCAAACCTTCCGGCCAACCTGGCTATCCTTATGACCCACAGGGGCAGCCCGTGCACGGCTATCCTGCGGGCCAGCAAGGGCCATCGTACGGTCCGCATGGACAGTATTACAACCCTTCTAGTCAACCTATGCAGCCTCAGCCGGAGTACCAACCGGGATCGGTCTATGGTCCTGGGGGCAAATCCAGCCTTCTCAACCCATGCAACCGCAGTGTCCTATTGTTTCCAACGTTTCATATCAGCCGGGACCATCCTATGGTCCTGTTCCAGGTCAAACCGGTTACCAGCAACCACCTGGCTCTATTCCTCCACCAGGCCAACCGGTTCATCCGGTACAACCCGGTGTTCCGCCTCCAGGCCAACCGATCCATCTGGCACAACCTGGGGCTCCTTTATAGCCAGGTCAACCTGCACAACCGGTGCAGCCTGTCTATTCGGGTCAACCTGTTCACTCAGAGCAGCTCGTTCAGTCGGGTCAACCTGTTCACTCAGGGCAGCCCACTCATTCCGTTAACCTTGCCCAACAGCCGATTTATTCGACGCCGCAACCAAATCAACAGCTGCGCCCTAGTTATCAGGCCCCGCAGGGTTCCACCTATCAGCAGCCAACTCATCCTCAGGGCGGTTATTATCCACATGGTCAATCTCAACCGAATTATAACCAGCTCCGAGGCTCTCAGTATTATCCTCAACAACCCGGTTATACCTATACTCAGCAGCCGAATCCAAATGCTGCTTATACAGGGCCGTCTCCTAATAAGGGTCCATACTCTGGTTATCAGCCCCTGTACGCTGGTTACCAGCAACCAAATTAGTCTGGTTATACGACCTACCCCCCCTACAGTCAGAATCCTACAAGACAGAACCCATGGGGGCAAGGATATTCCCAACCAGCGTGGAGTACAGGTACCGGTTCGTATCCTGGGCCTGGCATGCCGGTCAATCTGCCATTGTCGTTCTTGGCCACCTTGGAGTTGCCAGATGTTTAAAAATTAACCAATGATCCGATTTTACATAATCCTTATTGGCCTCCGGTTCCTACCAAGATACCAGGTGATTGCCCCAAGTTTGAGGGTAAAGCTAGGGAGGACCCCCAAGCGCATGTGATGATGTATCATCTTTGGTGTTCGTTTAACTCTTGGGTCGATGATTCAATTCGTCTGCGCCTCTTCCAACGCACTTTGACTGGAGCTGTTGCTAAGTGGTACATCGAGTTATCCCATGGCATTTTCCAAGATTTCAATTCTTTAGCCATGGCTTTTCTGACGCACTTTCAGTTACCGGTTCGTTATGAAGCCGAGACGCACCTCCTGACTTCTTTGAAGCAGGACAAAGCCACTCACATCTCTGATCACATTCATGAGTGGCAGCGCCGTCGTAGACTGATCAAGTTTCATATACCTGATCAGATACTAACTCACTGGTTCACCACCTCCTTTGTGAACAAAATCGCCCAAGATATTGCGATGGGAGCGTGTGTGACGGAGGAACAAGCCATTGCGCGTGCCCAATATCTGGATCTTGTATATTCTCAGTCTAGCAAGCTTTATGATATCTTGCCTAATGCTCCACGGTCTGAAACCTCTAAGGCTCCACCTACCCCTGCAGTGGATAGTGTCATTGGTTCCGTGTCTAAGAATTCGAAGAAATCTTCGAATGGGAAGTAGAAGTCTAACTCATCCAATAATTCTGCTTCTCCCGCCCCTACCGATTCTGGAAAAACTGCAGAGGTTAACGCCTTCCAGGCCAATCCTATAGAGAAAAACTCCAAATGGAAAAAGAAAGGCAAAGGTAAATCCAAATCCGACGCCCCAAAGCCAGAATCCAAATCTCGTACTGAGGATGGTTCTCAGCAAAAGCCGAAGTATCCCTGCCTCATTTGTGAAGGAGACCATTATACCAAAGATTGTCCACGACGATCTGAGGTTAGTCAACTTCTCAAAGGCTCTAAAAGAACTCCGGCAGTTCTTAAAGAACCATTTCCCTCACAGCAGACCCAGATGGTTGAACAACCATCACCTTCTGCACCATTTGGGTCCCAAGTTTTCATGATGAATGGTGCTGCACCTATTTCTATTACTACGCACTCGAAGGATTACAATGAATCACGGCAGGCACCTGGGAAGGCGGTTGTAGATGGACCGCCTCCCCCACCTGTCTCCGGTTCATTGGAAATTGAGAGACCTACCCCTGAACCTGTTGTGAAGCCACTGTTGAGTCCCAAACTTGCATCTTTCCTATACACCTTTCTAGACTTTTTCCATTTACCTGGACCTCCTAAGTCATCAACATCATTGCATATTAATCATAAAAGAGCATTTAAAGTGGTTTTTAACTATGTTTTGTGTTTGCTGTTTGAATTAGATTTTTTCTCATTTAGCTGCGGAATCTTGTCACTTTCCGCAGCCGCTTCAACTTTCCGCAGCCATTTTGTTAAAGTCTATATTGCAGGTGTCTTCAGGCAAATCAAGCCACATGGGCAAGTTGGAAATGACATGGACATGGACCGAGTCCTACTGGCTCAGTCGAATTCACCAAAGAAGGTCGTGGTCAAAGGTAGTCAAGCGGTGGTCAACCTAAGAGTCCTACGGTGACAACTCTGTTTTTCACCACGTGAAGACTTGCGTGGCCATTCCTAAATCTCAGGGGACATATCAACACCTGTGGACTGCTCCATAAGCCGAATCCAACGGCCACCCTCCATAGATTTAATCTTCACGGCAGCCATAATGCTAGATTTCTGGACGTGGTTGTTCACGTGTCTTTTATCAGCGCAGATTGTAGGAAAGTATTTATGTCATCCTCTGTTATAAATAATGCGTTCTCATACGCATAGTAGCTAGCTTCTGTAATGTAATTTTGCTGAAAAGAAAACCCACTGTGCCATGACATTATTTCCTTGTTATGACTGCGTTTTGAATACATGAGAAGACTCTGTTCATAAGCATAATTCGTGGTTGATAGCTGTTGCCCGAGGATTGTGTAGAGGGCCCCTGCACACGCCGAGGTTTTGTTTATTGTTGTATAGTTTCATGCTTTATTTCCTTACGTTCATTATGCCATAGTTATTCACGTGTATATATTACATCTTTTATGGTATTAACGTTTTATTTCTGTCCATAATTTTTCATGCTTTATACTGCTGTTAACTGATCAGTGTCTTTGTTCCAGATTACAGTAGGCAGCCCGGGCATTTGCACATAGTTTTACAATGACTAATGACATGGAATCGGTCTTGTCCTTCTGCTGATTTATTTTTCTTAGCTTTTAATTCCAGCACTGTTTTATTTATTTCAGTTTTGTACATTTGCTTTATTAGTTAGATTAGATATTAAATTACTCATGTCATTATCAATTACCTCCGAAAGCCATAGCGAGACTAATGGTGAGGGATTGAAGTATGAGTGTGTAGTTTGATATTAGTTTATTTTTCTGCAAGTTAGATATTAAATTGC
>CM076569.1:756887479-757008760 GCA_034641835.2 Pinus albicaulis
CATGCTCAAGTTTTACCTTATAACCACGCTTATAACCCGCAAGGGAAACCTTTCCAAGGCCAACCTTCAGGCCAACCTGGCTATCCTTATGACCCACAGGGGCAACCCGTGTAAGGCTATCCTGCGGGCCAGCAAGGGCCATCGTACGGTCCGCAAGGACAGTATTACAACCCTTCCGGTCAACCTGTGCAGCCTCAGCCGAGGTACCAACCGGGACCGGTCTATGGTCCTGGGGGGCAAATCTAGCCTTCTCAAACTATGCAACCGCAATATCCTGTTGTTTCCAACATTGCATATCAGCCGGGACCATCCTATGGTCCTGCTCCAGGTCAAACCGGTTACCAGCAACCACCTGGCTATATTCCTCCACCAGGCCAACCGGCTCATCCAATACAACCTGGTGTTCCACCTCCAGGCCAACCGGCCCATCCGGCACAACCTGGGGCTCCTTTACGGCCAGGTCAACCTGCGCAACCGGCGCAGCCTGTCTATCCGGGTCAACCTGTTCACTCAGGGCAGCCCGTTCCATCCGGCCAACCCGTTCACTCGTGCGCCCCGTTCCGGCACGGTCAACTTGCTGTTCACTCAGGGCAGCCCGCTCATTCCATTAACCCTGCCCAGCAGCCGATTTATTCGATGCCGCAACCAAATCAACAGCTGCGCCCTAGTTATCAGGCTCCGCAAGGTTCCACCTATCAACAACCGACTCATCCTCAGGGCGGTTATTATCCTCATGGTCAATCTCAACCGAATTATAACCAGCCCCGAGGTTCTCAGTATTATCCTCATCAACCCGGTACTACCTATACTCAGCAGCCAAATCCAAATGCTGCTTATACTGGGCCGACATATAATCAGGGTCTGTACTCTGGTTATCAAGCCCCACACACTGGTTACCAGCAGCCAAATCAGTCTGGATATATGACCTACACCCCCTATAGTCAGAATCCTATGGGACAGAACCCATGGGGGCAAGGATATTCCCAACCAGCGTGGAGTACAGGTACCGGTCCTCATCCCGGGCCTGGCATGCCGATCAATCCGCCATTGTCGTTCCTGGCCACCTTGGAGTTGCCGGATGTTTCAAAATTGACCAATGATCCGATTTTGCATAATCCTTATTGGCCTCCGGTTCCTACCAAGATACCAGGCGATTGCCCCAAGTTTGAGGGTAAAGCTGGGGAGGACCCCCAAGCACATGTGATGACGTATCATCTTTGGTGTTCGTCTAACTCTTGGGTCGATGATTCAATTCGTCTGCGCCTCTTCCAGCGCACTTTGACTGGAGCTGCTGCTAAGTGGTACATAGAGTTATCCCGTGGCATCTTCCAAGATTTCAATTCCTTAGCCATGGCTTTTCTGACGCACTTTCAGTTACCGGTTCGCTATGAAGCCGGGACGCACCTCCTGACTTCTTTGAAGCAGGACAAAGCCACTCACATTTCTGATCACATTCATGAGTGGCGGCGTCGTCGTAGACTGATCAAGTTTCATATACCTGATCAGATACTAACTCACTGGTTCACCACCTCCTTCGTGAACAAAATCGCCCAAGATATTGCGATGGGAGCGTGTGTGACGGAAGAACAAGCCATTGCGCGTGCCCAATATCTGGATCTTGTATATTCTCAGTCCGACACGCTTTATGATATCTTGCCTGATGCTCCACGGTCCGGAACCTCTAAGGCTCCACCTACCCCTGCAGTGGATGGTGTCATTGGTTCCGTGTCTCAGAATTCGAAGAAATCTTCGAATGGGAAGCAGAAGTTTAATTCTTCCAATAATACTCCTGCTCATCCCTCCCCGTCAGATTTTGGCAAAACTACATAGGTTAACACCGTTCAGGCCAATCCTATGGAGAATGACATGGAATCAGTCTTGTCCTTCTGCTGATTTATTTTTCTTAGCTTTTAATTCCAGCACTGTTTTATTTATTTCATTTTTGTACATTTGCTTTATTAGTTAGATTAGATATTAAATTACTCATGTCATTATCAGTTACCTCCGAAAGCCATAGCGAGACTAATGGTGAGGGATTGAAGTATGAGTGTGTAGTTTGATATTAGATTATTTTTTCTGCAAAGTTAGATATTAAATTGCTCATGTCATTATCAGTTACCTCCGAAAGCCATAGCGAGACTAATGGTGAGGGATTGAAGTATGAGTGTGTAGTTTGATATTAGTTTATTTTTCTGCAAGTTAGATATTAAATTACTCATGTCATTATCAGTTACCTCCGAAAGCCATAGCGAGACTAATGGTGAGGGATTGAAGTATGAGTGTGTAATTTGATATTAGCTTATTTTTCTGCAAATTAGATATCAGATTGCTCAAGTTGTTTATGATTACCTCCGAAAGCCATAGCGAGACTAATGGTGAGGGGTCAGAATATGAGTTGATGTAATTTGATTTTAGCTTTACTTTGCTTGCAATTATTGGATTTCTTTGAGCACAGTTTCTTTTGTATTTAGACAGCAGCAAGGGTAATGGGTTTCATGATCAATAGTTCACTGTTTGTTTGACTAGTATAGTGGCACATTTTCATTTTTAGGAATTAATTTTGTCATTGCATGTTTTAAAACCCTTTTGAAGTTTGAAGTTTGGGAAATCATTATAAAGGAAATCATTGCCTTGAACATTTATATCCATACTTGTCTTTTAGAATTTCCATCTCACATTAGGAAACCAACCAAGATAAAACCCCCAAGATAAAAAAAAAACAAAAATGACAAAAAGTAAGAGATAGGTTATCTTGCACATATAGTGCGCCACACTTCGTCAGCTTACGAATCCCGGATTGACAAATTAATGTAGCAATTTAGGACACACTAAATTGACCAAACAACCACCTTCTAAAGGTGTTTTACGAAGATCTTCTTATAATCCAAATGCCCGTGCCGCTCAACACTATAGCATTTTTGAGGATTTGGCACAGGTGCCTTCTACCATGTTTGCGCTAGAAGTTCTTCAGAGTGTTCCTTCAAAACAGAAGGCTTTACTGTCTGCAATCGGTGGCATTGATCCCGCCGATTCGAGTCTTCTCACCTTCGATTTAGAGAATTTCACCCCCCGACTTCCACATTAGATCGCTCTTGTTATTCAAGTCAGGATCAACGGTCTTAATATCCATAGGGCCGTTGTGGATGAAGGTGCCTCAACCTGCGTCATGTCGTCTGCTTGCTGGAAGGCCATTGGCTCTCCAGCCCTTTCGTCATCCCCCAATGCCCTAGAGGCATTTGATGGTCGGGAATCTAAACCCCTGGGTGTTCTCGAGAGTTTAGCGATCACTTTACAGGGGAAGACTGTCAATGTAGAAGTAGAAGTAGTGGACGCCAAGCTCAAATACAATATACTTCTTGGCCGCAGCTGGACCCATGCCATGCTATGCGTGCCATCCACCGTTTTTCGACTCCTTAAGTTCCCTCACGAGGGCAAAATCGTCACGGTGGATCAGTTGTCCTTCTTCACCTCTACCTCTGAGAACAAATTTCCATACGTGGATCAGATTCCAAATCCCCCAGACAGTGTAAGGCCTGGTCTCTTCAAAGACCCAGTCCTCATGGGTATTTTTCCCGCGCCGCCACCGTACACCGCTCAAGTTAACATGATTTCCAGGTCTGATGACCCCTGGCTTATCCCTACGCCTGAGCAGGTGTTTAAGTTTGGAGAATCAATGCCCTTGACTCCAGTAGAGATCAGCTACTATGAAATTGTTGCTGCATATGATCCTCCACCTCCTCAACATGCTCCTTTGAGCATGGCTCTCGACATCTATTCTCAATCCCCCTGGCTTGGTCAGGCCGATTCCCCTGATCCTCTCAAAGAGACGTTTCCTTCCGATGAAGCCATTGTTGAAACAATGTCTCTTGAGGAGCTGCCTTGGAGCGATGGAAATCATCGTTCCCCTTTCATGCCTAGCTTGGGGGCAATGTCTGAATGTCTGGAGCGTTATGCATCTCAGGTTCCTACTCCTCCTCTCCAAATGCCCATTTTGACGCATGAGGTTTTTTCGGAGGGAAACCTGAGTAATATCACTCAAACCATCCCGGTCAACATCTCCGTTAAACCGGGATCGTTGAGAACATGCATGATCATCCCCCCCCCCCGAGCCTCCTCCTTGGAGCTCGTCGGAGCATAGTTCCTCCACTTGTGTCAAGCTCCTAAAACAATGAAACAAGCTGCTATGAGGACAGTTCTTTTAAGTGTGTCAACCTCGTTAAAATAATGAAACACGAGCATGTTCAATTCAAGTTTTGATAGATTTAGTTCAAACCTCTTTTGTTTTCAACCTTCACTCCATTTCCTATGGACTGAAGCTTGGGGGGCATGCACCTCGAATTGAGACACCATGCTGGGGGGCATGCCCGTCTTGTGTGTACATAGGTGTGTGTTTTTCATTTGTGTGCATGTGTTCTGTGGTGTGCCATGTAAACATCTTTATGCTGATCGAGTCTTCCTGGTTGTGCAGATGTCCATTCATCCATTTGTTGGTTTCGCGGATGGTGCCTCCCACAATACCAGGAATCTGTCTTTGGCAGCCTGGGTAATCTACGATCCTGCTGGTGAGTTGGTCAACCTGTAAGGTGTGTGTCTAGGACGTACTACGAATAACATTGCAGAATATAGTGCTGTGTTAGAATTATTAACTGAGGCTGTAAACCTTGGTATCCGTGAATTACTTGTGTATCTAGACTCACAACTTGTAGTGTTACAACTGAACGGACACTATTCAGTGAGAAACCCATCCATTTTACGTCTATATCTGCGTATTCATTTACTGGAAAGGAATTTTGACTATATTACATATCAACTCATTATCCAGGAAGCTGATCTAGAGACTCCCTTATGGTACCTTGGAGCCTGCATGCCTCAATGGCAGGTTCGTCGCATTCGACGTGAGGTTTTCATCATTGGCCTCCGATCGAGTGATTCTACGGGTGTTCGATGCCAGCTCATTGATTCACATGCCGTAAATTGTACCTGTAGTACCTCGAGGGCCATTGTCATTATTGATGGTTCCTCTCGCGTCTATTAACAGCTTTCATCATTGGCTGGTAATCAGACGATGTTCTTGCATGTTCGACTTCAGCTCACACATTCACATGCTTGATCCCAACTCCCCTTCCTCCATCTATAAAAGCTTGCTCATCCCTTTACAAGCTAGTTCCCAAGAGCTTTCACATCCTTATGCTGCAAGAGCCTTCTTGATTCCCTTAAGGCCAAATCCAAGCAAGGAGACTATTGTCAAGTATCCGGAGAGAGAGGCTTGTCCCATCCTTGACAGGCTTTATCAAGGCATGTTCTGCTGACGACCCGCCAAAGGAGAGTGCTGCGTCGAAGCTATGGTTGTATTCTTCTTTTTGACTCATTAATGATAAGCGACTATTGGTTATGGTTCCACTCTTGTTCTTGATTATGTTCATGAGTTATGTCCTCTTCGACTGACATATAGTTGTATATACTGGATTTTATGCTTGCGTTTGTGTTGTTTCTTGCATGTGCAGGTGTCCGATCACGGAGATCGTGAGGATTGTGATCTGCCAAGGCAAAGGAACGGGAGCACCACCTCTTCTACAAACGACAGCGTTGGATTCCAGGTAAGCCTTCATCGCAAGTCGGTTTATTTACAATTAGGAACCTGCACTGTAGCGTGTTTGATTGTTTCTAGACCCGGTCTGGGCTAGTAGGGATCGCCTCTGTCCGCAGAGGGGATTTACCTCTCCAACACACGCACTATCATATCTAGGAGTCAAACCACACACAAACAGTAGATTCCCGCACTAAAAGCACTAGTTGGTGATGAAATCCAACATCGTAGAATTTTAATGCAGAAATGGCGGTTGAAACAATTACCCCGAAAACCTGCTTAATGAAACAGACCAATGCAAGTTTCTCCACTATGCCATCTTCAGTGAAGAGAACCCTTTAGAGAGTCCAAGTGAGTCTAGTCGATGTCTGCTCCAGGTATAGTGGGATCTTCCTTCCACCGTCACCTTGGGAAAGAATCCTAAAGTTTATGGCCACTAAGGTCACCAACAAGAACAAATATACCTGGGGGAACAGTCTACAATCCGATACACACGCAAGGGTAGAGTAACAAAGCTCAATCCCCTTGAAGGCTCCTTGATATAATCCAAGGTTTACCGACAAGTGACCCCAGGCTCCTCGACAATGGTCAATCTGAGGTTTACCTTTGTTAATACATGTATATCTTCTATCATTCTTAATGAGGAAGGATTGATTACCTCACTGGTTCGGATATGATCTCGTGCTTGACTCCTTTAAGAGGTGCTTCCCAGAGCATACATGCTAGTATTGGAATTTTCCTACCGCAAGATCAACTACTTGTTTGTTTTACTGTCTTGGAGAGTTAACTAAAACCTATTCTAAGACACTAGCCTAAGCTATGTTGATGGAAAGAGCCCCAAAAAATGTAAAAATTACTAGATGAATTTTATTAAGCGCTGTGTTATTTAGGATGTTATTACTCAAAGCGTAAATGGATACGAAACCAATGGTGTTATGACCCGACCCAAAACTGAATGCAATCGAATATGATAATGTAATATTTTCAATTCAATGAACCCTAACTAAAGTAAGGTGAGAGTTTCCATTCACTTCCAACAATGCAAAAAATGATCAATAAGAGAGAATATAAAAAATTCTCTAATGCACTAATTTCACAAAGAAAAACTAATGCTAATCAATTCCAAATTTTTTATTCTTATGTTTTTAAAGCAGGCATAAAAACATGTAAACTCAAATCAAAGAAAATGATCTAAATCTACGATTGATTTTTCTAGAATGTAAACTATGCAGTTGTAATCTATGCACAATTCACTTGAAAACTATGCAAATGTAATCTATGCACATTTTTCATTCATATTCTGAAAATGAGAATTCTAATAATGCAAATGTAATCTATGCAAGAGAATTATCAAACACAAGATGATTCTAATGTAATCTAAGAACCAATCAAGTGTAAGTAAAGAAAATTGGGTGAGAGTTCCAAAGATCAAAAAATAAAAACACTCAAAGACGATTAACACTTAGACACAATTTAGCCCCCCCTAAAGCAAAAAGATGCAAAATAGTTAAGATACTGAGACAAACCTCGAAGTAATGACCAAAGGGAATCAAATTAATAATTTCTCCAAAAAAAATATTCAAAACACCTAATTAAATTAACAGAGACTGATGAGATTGTAAGAGTTACTGAAAGAAATTCACACAAGGCTTTTGACAGAAAATACAAGTTTGGGAAAATACAGCCAATCTTGCAAGCTGATCCTAGAAAAGAGAATTTTAAGTCTTCCAAAAAAATTTCTCAGGGTTCGCAGGTTTAGGTGTAAACAAGTTCGGTGCCTCACTATGTATACAAGAAAACAACGGAGAAGACGACACTGTGCCTAAAGACAAAGTGCAGAGACCATAAAACTTAAAGAAAAATAAAAAATTCTAGAGCACTTTCTAGGGATTCTATAGGAATAAATTAGCCAAGCCAGTATCAATCAATCAAAATCAGAATAATAGTTTCACAAGTCAAAAATAAAATAAAACTAAGTTCAAGATCCATTCCCCAGCGGAGTCACCATTTTGTTGGATAGATAAATCGTTCTTGCTAACAAGACAGATCTCCCTAGTGTCCTATGGACAACTAGCAACAAACATACAAACAAAAACTATTTTCTCTAGATAATATTCGATTCAGAATTAGCTACAACAGAGGTTTTGAAGACCTACCTGTAGTCCGGTGTTGTTCGTAATGATCTTCTTTCCAGTTTCTTGAAAGAGTCATCTTCAAAGATCTGCATTCACAAACTGTAAAAATTATATGCACTAAGCATGCATATGTCCAAGATCCACCTGATCTCACACTATTTAACTTTATGCAAGATAATGAATCTATTCCACTTGTTAATCTTTTGCGGAAAAATTAATTGCACACACATGTGAAGCATAAACAAAAATAATCAATTGCACATAACACAGTTTTTAACCAGGAAAGCCTGAAGCTGAAAAACCCAAATATATATTATGTAACATGGAGATCATATGACAATCTCATACAACGCATACAAATCTTATCACAAGTTCTTAGTACAGTACAATCGTCATACACTAATCAGGACCAATCTTGCAAATCCATGCACCAATCTTTGCTTCCTGCTAGCCTGCCTCCACTGTGCAATCCAAGCTGATTACAAAGACCAATTCAATGTAATCCCTCTCTCATTGACTGCATTATTAGCATTGGCAACTCCAATGTATATGTAGATGCAATTCATGCATCACTAGTAGTCACAACAGATAGTCTATCTTGCCCTTTCACCTATCTCTCCACTGGTCTCCACTGAAACTCTCATGCACTGTAGTTAACTGATGTATTGTTCAGTTGATTAATGAATTATTATTTGTGAATTAATTAACTAATTAATTCACTCCACTCTCACAAGTGTATCAATCAGTTAGACTAGATACAACTAGCTCAACTGAGCCTAACTGAGTTAAACTGAATACAACTCCATAACTACTTCTTCCAACTTTGTCATAAATCTGCCACTTGAGTTCTAACTGATTCCTCCATGCATTAGCTCCAGTAAACCCTTAGGAATTGCGTAATTCCTTCTGTCAGCTGATGTGACACATCTGTGCACTGAACTGAAGTGCTCCAAGAGAATAAGTTGTTGTTTAGAGTCTGATTATTATTAAGAGCTAATAATAATCGACATGCATCTATTTTTAGATTGACAATCTATAAATAGACTTCGCCCAATATTATAAAAATAGAATTTCATATATTTTTCACATTTGACCAACCATCTACAAATAGCATCCTGCAATTTATAGAATATGATTACCATGTCTAAAAATAGACATACACCTAAAAATAGCCTGTGTGGGCCCCACCTAGTTTAGGTGATTATTTTCCAACTAGGATCAAGGATGATGTTTCAGGATGCCTCCTTCACTGTTTCTTGTTGCAAACTTCAACAATCCCTCTCAACAAGAAAGGACTGTCTTTGCATGCAACATGCAACTCCATGCATTTTCCCTACAACTCTTGCTGCAACACTTCCGAAACTGAAAGGCTCCAAACAACTCAATCAATATAATGCATCTATCATCAAAGTCTTCGACTTCTGTTGGTACCAACTGCACAGGTCTTCAGGAACCACTGCGTTGTTGAACTCTGCACCCATGAAGTCTGCACTTGTTGTCAACTTTGAACCGTGCTCCAATATCCGACACTATCATTTTGATCTGCCTGCATCAATCTAACTGATCGTGCTACTGTTGCTCTGTGGGATCCTCGTAGTCAGGTTCAATTCATGAGATCCACACCATCTCAATGAATCCTACCTAGAAATATCCTCTTGGGATTACTCATGCATGTCGCCCCACCTCTTACCTGGTGGTATAGCTGCATGCACTCCCTCTACCCATCTGGCACAAAATTTCTCTGCGTGAGTGGTTGCTCCCACTCCATGATCCTCATCTTATGGCTGCTCCACATCTCAAGGTTCACTCTTACCTGCATGAAAATCTTGCTCCCTCTCAAGCTTCAATTGCATGTCTTTCTTTCACTTCCCAACAGTAGGAAGCTCCATAGAAATCCCATCTACTTTAAATCTATAAATATTCTTCTGCATTTTTATTTTTCTGAGCTTATCTTTAAGCGCCAACTTCCTCTGGTCGCTTTTGCTTTGGAACAAATCTGTCAAAGCCTTCCACTTAACATATGGAATGGATTTCCCATGAAGGCTTGAGACAATATGGTCTCTCACACCTTCCAACAGAATCCTCCTCGTACTTACTACTTTCTTTTGCCATGTGTCAAGTATTGCAGCATCCGCCGAAGTGGGCTTAGGAACATCTCTCTCGATGAATTCCTTCAAGCCATTAACTTCAAGCACCGCCTCCATCCTGTCCTTCCAGGCTATGTAGTTAGAGTTTCCCTCGAGTGCATACTCCAACCGCAACCTATTGAAAGACATTTCAATGTATACTCAACTGTTGCACCAAGAAACTCCTGCAGCAAATTCGAATTGTCCACCAGCACAAACTCACTTCACAATTGCAATCTTCAATCAACAATGCTCTGATATCATGTAGAAATTATGTGTACTAAGCATGCATATGTCCAAGATGCACCTGATCTCAGACTATTTAACTTTATGCAAGATACTGAATCTACTCCACTTGTTAATCTTTTGCGGAAAAATTAATTGCACACACATGTGAAGCATAAACAAAAATAATCAATCGCACATAACACAGTTTTTAACCGGGAAAGCCTGAAGCTAAAAACTCCAACTATATATTATGTAACATGGAAATCATATGAAAATCTCATACAACGCATACAAATCTTATCACAAGCTCTCAGTACAGTACAATCGTCATACACTAATCAGGACCAATCTTGCAAATCCATGCACCGATCTTTGCCTCCTATTAGCCTGCCTCCACTGCGCAATACAGGCTGATTACAAAGACCAATTCAATGTAATCCCACTCTCATTGACTGCGTTATTATCATTGGCAACTCCAATGTATATGTAGATGCAATTCATGCAAACTAGCAGTAACAACAAATAGTCTATCTTGCCCTTTCACCTGTCTCTCCACTGGTCTCCACTGAAACTCTCATGCACTGTAGTTAACTGATGTATTGTTCAGTTGATTAATGAGTTATTATTTGTGAATTAATTAACTAATTAATTCACTCCACCCTCACTAGTGTATCAATCAGTTAGACTAGATACAACTAGCTCAACTGAGTCTAATTGAGTTAAACTGGATACAACTCCATAACTACTTCTTCCAACTGTGTCATAACTCTGCCACTTGAGTTCTAACTGAGTCCTCCATGCATTAGCTCCAGTAAACCCTTAGGAATTGCGTAATTCCTTCTGTCAGCTGATTTGACACATCTATGCACTGAACTGAAGTGCTCCAAGAGAATAAGTTGTTGTTTAGAGTCTGATTATTATTAAGAGCTAATAATAATCGACAAGCATATATTTTTAGATTGATGATCTATAAATAGACTTCGTCCAATATTCTAAAAATATAATTTCATCTATTTTTCACATTTCACCAACCATCTACAAATAGCATCCTGCAACTTATAGAATATGATCACCATGTCTAAAAATAGACATACACCTAAAAAAAGACTGTGTGGGCCCCACCTAGTTTAGGTGATTATTTTCCAACTAGGATCAAGGCTAATGTTTCAGGATGCCTCCTTCACTGTTTCTTGTTGCAAACTTCAACACAAACATGGAAAAAATAAATAGCACCTGCACAATATAAACTAATTCACGAATCATATATCTATCAAGATGATCAAGGAATTCAAGAAACAAGCTAATTAATTAAATAACTCATTGATAAAACATGATAAACAAGCTACTTAATTAAATAACTCATTGAGAAAACAGGATCCCTTCGTATTATCTTTGATGAAGAGAGAGCCTTACAACCGTGTCCGCCTTGATGTCGTATAGGTCTTTCTGGGGTCCAGAACAGGCGTTTCCTCAACTCTGACAAGCCTTGCACTCTCTCAGCTAAAATGCACATGGGTGTGTAATCATTCCCACATAATGATCAGTTAAGAGAGTCTGAGTTTCTACAGCATTTCTCCTCAAAAATTCTCAAAGTCTAACTCCCTTTGAGGCTGCACTATGGCTTCAATTTATAGGAAAAGAGAAGAGGTTGCATCTCCACATAAGAGGGGATATAATCCTCTTTTGAAGGGATTGAGCTCCATAAACCAAGGGGTAGGCTCCCATAATGGAGGAATGAATGTACATGATAGGAGCGAACCTTCGACTGGATAATTGCTTCCAGAAGCTTCTCGATTTGACTGCTGGGCTTCTACATGCTACTTTCTACCTTCATTTTACCTTTAACAGGGGTCCGCACCTTTAATGAAGAAAAAGTGCGTTTAGCTCCGCATGATTTAGAACAAATAGGTGCGGCACTGCAGGCAATGTTAAGAGAAAATGTGGTACAAGTGTTTTTAAGACTTTTATGATATTTTCTCTCAATTTCAAGGCTTGATTTTAGGAACTTTGATGTTGTAGACTTCTAAGGGAGTAATATATGAGTAATCATGAACCCATATAGACACTAAAATGTCATGGTGACAAATTTCAGTGTAACATGTAGGATCAAGAGAAATGGAAGTGGAATTTTGAAATCGAATCCCGCAGAAAGGACTGCCCAAACTTCCAATCCGATAAATAACACAGCTAATCTACTGAGAAGGAGACAAAACACAAAGGAGCCCCCGATTCAAAATTGGAATCCTACTAGAGCATCTGCCCAGACTTACGATCTGATGAAGAACACAACTAACCTTATGAAGAACGCACCTGATCTATTGAGGAGGAGAGGGAATGCAGAGGAGCCCATGCTTCTAAACTAGAATTCTTCTGGAGTATTTAACCAAACTTTCGATTCGATGAAGAACACAGTTGATCCGATGAGGAGGAGACGGAACGCATAGGAGCCCGTGCTTCAAAACTAGAATTCTGCCAGAGCATAATCTGATCACTGCTCACACCTTGATCATCCAACATCGAACATGAAGGGTGTTTATTTGGTTCCTTGCTCCTAGGGCACTCCCTATATTGAGGAAACAGTTCGGTCTATGAGATAGAGAATCCAGGAGTGTGCGACAGACATCAGACACAATCGATCTTGCACCTTTTCTCTTGCCAAGCATGCAGAAAAATCGTGTCACCATGTTTGCATTGAGGATTCCAAATTCCTTGCTAGGGTGGGTCACTTCCACCATAGAAAGATTAGGGAAACCATTGAGATTGAAAGGCATGCTAAGAATCTCAATAGGGATGATGGGTGGAAATTGAGTAAAAGCTAGACTCCATATCTCTCTAAATGATTTCTCCCTCCTATGTTTTTGATTTGGTCCTTATTTTTATTGTCCTCTATTCTTCTTTTTTGTTTTTCTTTATATTATTTGTGTCTTGTCCCTTTTCCTCTTAGTTAATTTTATTTTTATGATTTTTATTCTTGATTTATAAATAATTGTTTGTTATAAGATTTTATTATATATTATGAATTACCTATTATAATAATCTATATTAACATATTATAATATTAAAATACCCTATTCCATTTAATATATTTTAAATTATGTTTTAGCTTTTATATTTTCTTATGAAATTGGTTTTTACATTTCAAAACAATTAACTATTGACTCGATTATAATAAATGTACAAATAGTTTTTAATAATAATAATATATTAATTAATTTTTTGAACTAATTAATGGCTAGTTTTCAATGGCTAGTTTGCAACGGCTAGTCTCAACAGATATATTTGGGCAACGATACATCCTAAATATTTATTCATTGAGGTCAATCGTCTTTTTTCACCTTGTCCTCGGGATGAACCACATTAGATGGTTCGAAACATCGACCTAATCCTAATGATGTGATTAATACGAAGACAATTATCTAAATGTTAGATTTGTAATAGTGGCCAGTTAATTTTGGGTCGATTTCCTGTATAGTAAAAAGTGGATTTAGCCCCAAGAGTTAGTTCAACTGGTCGAGTCCCCGCTGCTAAGTACTTTTCCAGTTGGGAGGTCACAAGTTCAAATCTCCTTAACACCCTTAGGGTTATGTCTCACGTGTAAGGCAGACGGTTAGATCCCCTCGAGAGGGTCTGCCAAGATTTTTCCGTGGACATAGTGGGTACATATGTGTGCGGGCACATTGGATTCGTGAACCACAAGTGAAAAAAAAGTAAAAGGTGGATTAAAAAAAGGTAGAATCCAAGTGTCGATCGGTTAATGTATACAAGTAGTGAAGTTTGTAAAAATTATATAACTGATATGTTATACATCCGAGATTCTCCTGATCACACACTATTTGACTTCATGCACAATACAGAATCTCTTCTACCATTGATCATCACATTCGGAAATAAAATCAATTGCATGCACACATTAAAACCATAAAAATTCACACATATGAACACAATAATTTATGGGACAACTTAAAGCTGAAAACCCCCAACTATATGTATATTATATGTCATAGAGATCATGTAACAATCATCATACAAAGCTCCTCACAAAGCTCTCAGTACAATCTCCAATTGCTACACACTAATCAGGCCCGATCTTGCAAATCCCATGCACCGATCTTTGCCAGCCCTTAGCCTGTCTCTACTGCGCAATCACTGCTGAAGAATGGCTCTGGATGAGTTTGAATTTCCCCAACCTTTCTCACGCAATCTTCATAGGAATCTCCAACCACTGTGTGTTGCAAATCATGCAACACTATAGTCACAACTGATAGTCACACTGCTCTTTCACCTACCTCTTCACTGGTCTCCACTGAAACTGTCCATGCACTGAAGTTAACTGATGTATTCTTTAGTTGATTAATGAGTTAATAATTAGTGAATTAATTAATAATTAATTCACACCACTCACTAGTGTAACAATCCCGGCTAGACTAGATACAACTAACCTAACTATGTTTAACTAAGTTAAACCGAACACAACTCCACCAACTACCTCAATAACTCCACCAAACTCGCCACTTGAGTTCTAATTGAAGTCTCCATGCAATAGCCTCACCTTAACCCTTAGAAAAGCAGCGTAATTCCTTCCGTCAGCTCCTGTGGCCACATCTCTGCACTCTAATCAAGTGCTCCAAGAGAATAAGATAATGTTTAAAGTCCAAATATTATTGCTTTCAATAATATTCGACATATCTATTTTTAGACCGACACCTAAAAATAGATCTCCACCTAATATGTCTAAAAATAGAAGTCCATCTATTTTTCCAACTCGACCAACCATCCACAAATAGCATCCCGCAACTCATAGAATATGATCGATATACCAGGCACAGAGTTGCTAGTCTAAAAAATAGACTTTGTGACAAAAATCAACTGTGTGGGCCCCACCTAGTTTAGGTGATTATTTTCCAACTAGGATCAGGAATGATGTTCTAGGATGCCTCCTTCATTGTTTCTTGTTGCAATATTCAACACTCCCTCTCAACAATAAAGGACTGTATTTGCATGCGACATGCGACTCCATGCATTCACCCTGCAACCTTTACAAGTGGCATGCAACTCCATGCATCTGCTCTGCAACTCTTCCGAAACTCAATAGGCTCCAAAAAAATCAATCAATATGATGCATCTATCATCAAAGTCTTCGACTTCGCTACCTACTTCACATGTCTTCGTGAACCATTGCGCCGTTGAAATCCGCACCCATGCACTCGCACTTGCCGGTCAACTCGATCCGCGCTCCCGCATCCGACACCGTCACTTTGATCTCGCCCGTACCAATCCAACCGATCATGCTACCGCTGCTCTATGGCACCTTAGCGTTTAATTCATGAGATCCACACCATCTCCATGAATCCTGCCCAAAAATCTCCTCTTGGGATTACTCATGCATGTCACCCCACCTCTCACCTGGTGGTATAGCTGCATGCACTCCCTCTGCCCATCTGGCACAAAATTTCTCTGCATGAGTGGTTTCTCCCACTCCATGATCCTCATCTTGTGGCTTCTCCACATCCCAAGGTTCACTCTTACCTGCATGCAAATCCTGCTCCCTCTCAAGCTTCAATTGCATGGCTTTCTCACACTTCCCAACAATAGGAAGCTCCGTAGAAATCCCATCTACTTCAAGTCTATAGAGATTCTTGGCTCGAATCCCAACCTTCTTGACTTGTCCTGTTGCTTTGTGCCGAAGGAAAACTTTTCCTTCACTAAAGACAACATCATACCCTTTATCCTCTAACATTGCGACTGAGATTAAATTCTTCTTTAAACCTGGAACATGCACTACATCTTGTAAAAGAATGAGTTTACCTGACTCCCTCTGAAAGGTAATGGTAACAATGCCAATTGCATTGTATCGTCCATTGTCTCCCAACTCAACCTGCAACTGGAGATCTTTCTCCACCAAGTCACTGAAAAGATTCACATCTCCCGTCATGTGAAAGGAAGCACCACTATCAAAATACCACCCCGATCCCAATGCACTAGACACCATGCATGCGATCAATGAGAAGTCCAGCTCAAATTGCAAGGCAAGAGCCTCACCAGCTGCAGCTCCAGCAACCTGCTTGTTCTTCTTCTTCTGTGGACAATCCTATGCGAAATGCCCATGCTCGTGATAGTGAAAACACTTCACTTTGGACATGTCACGCTCTTTGCCATCCGCACCGGATTGAGAAGGATTTTTCTTCGCCTTCCCTTTCCTTTCTTTTTTAGCCAAAGCGTAATCCTCTTCATCATCATTCTTTGATGAAGATCCATCCCTGGTATCTCGCCTTATCTCCTCCTGCACAAGATCCGACCAAAGTCTCTCCCATCCTAGTAGTTTCTCCTGACCATTGAAAGAGTCCTGATAGGAATGCCAACTCTTCAGAAGCCCAAGGAGAGCTAAGCTCACCAATTCATTGTCATCCACACTAACTCCTACACTCCCAAGCTCATCCCTGTAGTGGACAAACTTTGTCAAGTATACCGGAATAGTGTCATTCTTCTCCATTTTTATTTTCCTGAGTTTATCCTTGAGCGCCAACTTCCTCTGGTCGCTCTTGCTTTGGAACAAGTCTGTCAAAGCTTTCCACATCAAGAATGGAGAAGCTTTACCATGAAGGATGGACACTATGTGATCCTTCACACCTTGCAACATAATCATTCGACACCTTGCTACCTTCTTTGGCCATGCGTCAAGTGCGGTTGCATCACTAGAACCCGGTTTAGGAATATCAACATCTATGAACTCCTTCAACCCATTATCCTCCAACACCACCTCCATCCTGTCCTTCCATGAAATATAATTCGAGCTTCCCTCAAGGGCATACTCCAATCACAATCCGTTGAAAGACATTTCAATGAATGCTCAACTTCGAAACTAAGAAAACACTGCAGCAAATTCAAATTCCACCAGCACAAAACTCAACTGTTTCAATAATTGCAATTGCTCCAATGATCAAATGCTCCGATACCATGTAGAAATTATATAACTGATATGTTATACATCCTAGATTCTCCTGATCACACACTATTTGACTTCATGCACAATACATAATCTCTTCTACCATTGATCATCAAATGCGGAAATAAAATCAATTGCATGCACACATTAAAACCATAAAAATTCACACATATGAACACAGTAATTTATGGGACAGATTAAAGCTAAAAACCCCCAACTATCTGTATATTATATGTCATAGAGATCATGTAACAATCATCATACAAAGCTCCTCACAAAGCTCTCAATACAATCTCCAATTGCTACACACTAATCAGGCCCAATCTTACAAATCCCATGCACCGATCTTTGCCAGCCCTTAGCCTGCCTCTACTGCACAATCACTGCTGAAGAATGGCTCTGGATGAGTTCGAATTTCCCCAGCCTTGCTCACACAATATTCATAGGCATCTCCAACCACTGTGTGTTGCAAATCATGCAACACTATAGTCACACTGCTCTTTCACCTACCTCTTCACTAGTCTCCACTGAAACTGTCCATGCACTGTAGTTAATTGATGTATTCTTTAGTTGATTAATGAGTTAATAATTAGTGAATTAATTAATAATTAATTCACACTAGTCTCACTAGTGTATCAATCAGTTAGACTAGATACAACTAGCTCAATTATGTTTAACTAAGTTAAACTGAACACAACTCCACCAACTACCTCAATAACTCCACCAAACTCTGTCACATGAGTTCTAACTGAAGTCTCCATGCAATAGCTCCACTTAACCCTTAGAAATAGCGTAATTCCTTCTGTCAGCTCCTGTGCCACATCTGTGCACTTAACTGAAGTGATCCAAGAGAATAAGATAATGTTTAAAGTCCAAATATTATTAAGAGTTAATAATATTCGACATATCTATTTTTAGACTGACAATCTAAAAATAGATTCCACCCAATATGTCTAAACATAGAAGTCCATCTATTTTTCCAACTTGACCAACCATCCACAAATAGCATCCCACAACTCATAGAATATGATCGACATGTCTAAAAATAGACATAGTCTAAATATAGACTTTGCGAAAAAAATCACCTGTGTGGGCCCCACCTAGTTTAGGTGATTATTTTCCAACTAGGATCAAGGATGATGTTTCAGGATGCCTCCTTCACTGTTTCTTGTTGCAATATTCAACAAAGTTCAGGGATATTCTAGCTTCTCGTGGGATGTATTACCCACGAAAATAATGGCTTTACTCTACCTATGGTCAGTGTAAGTAAACATAATTGTAAATTGTATTACTAGCAATTAAAGGTGCAAAAATACACGAAAGGTATAGAAGATTTGAAAAGATCTTATGGCCAATATATTTCTACAAAGTTAGATAAAAGTGGGAAAATACCTACAGAATTTACACCACGCGTAGGATTTTTTTTGGTGAATTCACAGTCTCGATAACTCTATTAAACACTTTTCTCACGTGCGCTAACTTTTTTTGTATATTCATCCACTCGCCCAAATGTTTGGTGCCATGTACATCCATCCAATAATTAAAACATGGGTTTCCATATGTTGTCACATGCGATATCTATGTGATGCTATGACTACACATGTTTTGTATCCATACATTGTGCGCTAAATTTTTTCAAATATTCATCCCCTCACCCTAATGTTCAGAGCCATGTGCATCCATCCAATAATTAAAACATAGGTTTCCATATGTCATCACATGCCATATCTATGTGATGCTACTTCTACACATGTTTTTCATCCATACATTGTGTGCTAACTATTTTCAAATATTCATCCCCCCACCTAAATGTTTAGTGCCATGTACATCCATCCAATAATTAAAACACAGGTTGTCATATGTCATCACGTGCCATATATATGTGATGCTACCATGGGTTTCATCTTGGATGAAACCTATTTAAAGGTTGGAAAGATCAAAGGTAAAGTTTCTAGGTGGCCACTGAGAACAAACAATGGTGTCTTTAGAAACCATCATCTCTCTCGGTGCTCTATAATCCCAACAATATATTCTCATCCTTGTCCCGTCTCTAGAGGAATTAACCCATGATTCACCTTCCAAATTCCTCCACATATGCACAAGTGAGGATGCCATAGTGCTTGGTTGTTTAAAACTTCACACTGATCTAGAAGGTCAAGACTTCCTGAGGAATCAATAATTCCTAGACTCTATTTGATGCAATATGCAAACCAACAAGGGATAGACGCTCTGCTTCTCAGGTTTGTATTTCCATGGTGGTTATCACCTCCTGATATTGGCATGCAGTCCACCGATTCAAAATTCTTGATTGTCGTCTTCTTGCATCCAAATATTTTCGATTCTTCGCTATTGGATCTATGTTTCCATCCTGCCAGATCATCACTTTCCTCTTCCTCATCTTACTACACAAATCCAAGAGTTGACATATATTGCACCACTCACTCACATGATTCAAACATTGGCGATGAATGTAATCCTTGCCACAATAACTACTATCAATAATTGACTCATTAGAATTTTTGGTGGAAGAAAAGCTCATACATGTATTAAGATGTTCCCGAACAAGTTCCTTTAAACCCTGATGAAATTCAACCTTAGTATTTGAAACTGAATAATTTTTTATTAACTACCTCAACTATTATTTCTCTTGCAGTTGTTGATGATAAATAATGTTAGTTAATCTTTCATCTATGTTAGTTGGCACACATGCCATCTCTATTGATTTATCACTATATATCCTTGATCCCTCTTCTAGGTTATATGAATCCCAGGTTTAGTCTTGTTGGTTGCATTAAGAAAAAAAATAAGCAATCAAATAGATTCAGAAAAATACAACATTCATAGAAATGTACATGTCAACACTGAACTCCATAACAATCAAAGGCTAGAACATCCTCCTTGTCTGAGAAACACTTTGAATTTAAGAAAAAATAAAATAAAATAATATAAATATCTCATTAAAATGAATTAAACTTCAATTTACATACAAATTTGTTGTCAAAGTATAAAATTCTATGAAAATGGAAAACGTTGTTACATAGATCTTCCAACGCACCACATTTCAATTTCAAATACAAATGGAAAACGAGTTTCCCCAAAATGTTGATCAAAACATATGTTTAAATTCACAAATAATAGTAATGGTAGTAAGGAGCCATTGAAGTCCAACTGTGTTCAAGTGGCAAGTTGAAGCACTAGCAGTGATAATGACCCAATTTCAAAACCCACCATCGTCCATCCTCAGATAAAGTAAGAGAAAACATTGAATGACTTTAATAGCCCTCAGTTAGATCTCTTAGAAAAAGGTATCGTGATTGAGGATCAGTTTCATACCCACGTGAGTTAAAACATTGGATTTAACTACGAAAAAAATGTATGGAAGGAAAATTAAAAGCTTTGACAGAAAGATCCAAATTTGTGTAAAATCTAAAATCGGTTAGGTGGAACAAAGAGAAAATCAACACAAGTTTAGACATATATACAAGATTTCAATTTTCAAATATTCCTTGTTGCTTCATGGAGGTTCCTCTTCTATTGTAATTTGAGGATTAAATGACCATTCTTAAGATTTCACTAGTTTTCTAAATAATGGTATCCAAAACATCTCGTGCTTCCAAAATTGTCACTCCCTGCACTTTTGTTGGCTTCAAAACAAAAAAGAAAAAAAAGAGCCAGGATTTTTGAGCGATTGTTGACTTGAAAACATTAATGAATATGTTTAAGAAAGACTTGTAGGCTAAATGGAAAATTAGTGGTAGAGACATAGTTTTAAAGCTTCTAAACATCTCGTGCCTGCCAATCTCAACCTATGACTCTACTAGTTTGAATCATACAATACCATACTGTATCAGCAACCAGTGGTTACCAGTTATAGTAATTAAATCTTCAACAAAAAAATATAAATGGATTTTAAGTACCATGCACCATTATCCATACAAAACCTAAAGCTATATTCAGGGGTTTGTAATTTTTCTGACAACAACTGTTTCTCAAGGCCTAGTTTATATGATGTCAACATGCATTCTCTGGCCACTAAATTTTTGAGGATTTTGAAAACTATGCTTTTGGGCAATCACAGACATTATTTAAAAAATATTGCAAGATTCAAACCTGTAATACCGAATCATAAATTGAACCTTCTGAATAGCTCTGATATACATTTTAATATTAATGTGAATACAAATGCAATACCTTCCAAATAAAAACCAAACTCCAGTAAGCAATATGAACAAATTTGTGCTCAAAATGATCATAATCAATCCAAGAACAACAAATAGATTATATAAACAAGGTAAATGCAATAAATCTGATATACATTAATACTATAATATAATGTATATGTTAATTCAAGGCTATTGTATACAAATTAATAGGTTGTATAAGTTGGCTCTTTCTTGTGGAGTTGGTTTTTGGTGATAATAAAGGAGTTGTCATGTATGACTACACTCATTAGTTTAACTGAAGTACAATTAAGTATATGTTATTAGTCTCTACAAAGGAAGGAATCTAGTTATCATGTTAACAATTTCCAATGCAACTTATAATGTTTAACTTCAATTTTTTTTTGGTATAGTGTCATCTCCCCATGTTTTGATACGTTAAGACCACCGTGGGCATTGTGCAGCACCAACGATATTTTGTCGCAATTATACAACTACTCTAACCATTACTATCTTAACTTTCTTCTTTTTCAATACTTCGTCATTTTCCCAATTCAATCTTCTTATTCAATTTTTACAGCAGTGGAAATAAAACTTCAAGTAACATTTAACAGTTCCACAATTCTGCAATATCGTAAAACGAAAAATATGAACAAAGTATATGCGATGTGAGGGGGAAACTCCCAAGCACTTCTCCCTTTTACTGTTATTAAACTTCAAATAATATTTACAATAGACTGACAAAGGGGCCAACCATGCCCAAACTCATGCGGTGCCCAAGTACAAAGAGTGGAAGTCATTGGCTTAACCCAACGCACTAGCCAAGGTGCCAAGTCTCGCATCCAGGGTGTGCCCAACCTAAGGTTGACACCTTTCCCAACAGAAATCCCAAAAGTGGCGCCCCAAAATAGCCTAGAAAACCAATCCTTGGCCCTGTTCAAAAACCAACTCACTTTGGCAAGCTCTCCTCCTTCTCCGATGTGCCTTAGCTGTGTTTTCAAACTTTGCAATGTGCGACCTGCTGTATCGCACCCCTTACATTTATGTGGTATTGCAGACTTTTCCCCTTTTGTGATATGCTCTGTGATATTACTTCTCTTTTGCGAACTTGTTTCCTTGCTCCCTCTAAGTCGTGTGAACTTCTCTTTATACCTGTGCAACCACCCTCCATTCCAACTGACGCGTTGTTTTTGTTTAATCTGACCCATCATTCAAGTAGTTTGGTCGGGTGGGTGTTGGGTGGCCCTGTCATTTGGTCATGTGAGCCGACCCAACGTTTGGTCGTGCGGGCGCCCATCCATCGTGTGGGCACACCCTGCCTGCAGACGTTCGTTCGCATGCTAAACTCTCACTCAACTTTACCTTCATTCACATGCCTTTGCTCGTTTTCCCCAAGTTCTTGTCATCCGAATCTGTGTCACCCGTGTCACTCGAGTTCGTGTAGCCCGAGTCCATGTCTGTGTCACCCGAGTTCGTGTTTCCTGAGTTCATGCCACCCGAATCTGTGTCACCCGAGTTCATTTATCCCGAGTATGTGTCACCGGTGTCATCCAAGTTCATGTCACCGGAGTCCATGTCGTGTGGGTGGGCGTTCCCATCGCAACGTGATCGCTATGTCGCGCGCGACGCCCCACCGTCCTGCGAGTGCGCCAAGGGCATGCACCCTCCAACTCGTGCATGTTTCCCCTATGTGGACCTGGGCACCCCTCCTCCATGTGGGCTCGCTTGTCGCAAGGGCGCACTCATCATGCCTCCAAGTTGGTTTTTCGCCAGCAAGTGAGCATGGCCCGTCATGGGCGCCCATGGGCTGTGGTGCCAACTTGGGCCCTTACAGATGAACCCAACAACTCACTTGACACGTAATTTCCAATAAATTTCCATGGGTATATGACTTGTTCTCCTCTTTGTAAATTGAGTCATAACTGGGGTGATTTGAACCTTGTATCTCTTAGTTCTCATAGAGTTCAGAGTACTTCGATCACCAATTGAGTTGCTCCCTTGGACAATAAATGTTTATTTTTTAATATTATTAAAATAATCAATTTTCAAACATTTGATTGAACCATAACTTAAGTTCTTATTGTAGCCTTTGCAGAGGATAACACCATGTGGGTAACTTCCTCACATAATTTTTTTCCATAATTTATGGTTCAAAATTGTCCAATTTTTAAGATATTTGTGTACTTTTTTTATTCTTAATATTTGAATTGAATAACATATTTACCATTGATTATTACCCACCATAATTTAAGTAAATTTTTGCAAAAAAAAATGAATAAGGATATAATGAAATAAATATATTTACCTGAAGTTACTTCTCACCATCAATTATGTTTTTATATTGTGGATATTTATTGGAACTTAAAATTTCTCCTTGAAAAATTCTTAATAATGATAAATCAAGCCAAGGAAATTGTCCTCCTAACCTGGACAAGATGCAGTAGCACATGGTCTATATGGATTGTAGGCTAAAATGTTTATAGAAGACACTAGGCATCTCTCCTAATCTTGGTTGCTCCCCAAGCAACAACAATTAGCCCATTAGAGTCTAAGCCACTAATTCTAATAAGCTTTGATGATTGCATTGCAAATGCTCTATTCTTCTACTTTTATTTTTAATTTTTATTAATCACTTTTTAGACTCTAATTATAAAAATCTCCCATTAATGAAATAATTGAGGTTTTGCATTTGGTCTAATTTCCTAAGTGGCAAACCAACATACTTTAGATGACATGAATGTCTATATCTAATTTTAAGAAATAACAAAGTTTACTTTGCAAAAATAAAAAACATGAGAGAGAATTTCATATATGAACCATTGTATTTGTAATATTAGGTAAACAATATAATGCATTAGAGTATACTAGTGGTTACAACTTACTAAAATTTATGCAAGTCCATGTGCCCTAGCAAATAATTGATTTATCCACTTCACATTTCAATTTATTAGTTCCTCCCAAAGTAGGTCTAAATATAAGTTATAATTTATTATGCAATTTTTCCCTAACATAATTTTAAACTTAAGTGGCAGCTGCGCTACACCATTTGTCTCCAACAATTTTTTTTAAAATTTTTATAAGTAAAATAACCATTCTACGATATTTAGAAATTTTTAAATATATATTTTTTATTAAACTTCAAATACATCTCTATTAATATAATAAGTTATATAAACTTTAAATTGCATTTTTTTTTAAGTTTCATATACCAAAAGAATAAAATAAAATAAATAAAATAAAATAAAATGTTTTATAAAACCTTTTCTTTTCCCATTAGATTGGTTGCACTTATTTTCTTTTTCAAAATATTTCATAAATTAATCGCATTTGATCCTCGTGATGGAGGTCCATCAAAATGATACAACAAAGTACTTTCATGAAATTCTCCAAATCAAATACGGGCTCACAAATGTAATATCACCTTTATCTTTAACTTGTTCAACGCTACCGCCCCTCCTAATCATAATTTGTAATGCATAACGACCTTCCCAATTAATCTAGATGTCAATTTGTAAATGCTTCAAAGGTGGTTATGGGAGGATTTACGTTTCATACTTTTTATGCAACCGCGTGAAGACACATTTTCATACCACTTAAAAACACATTCTCTGATGAAGAGGTTCCCGTTTTTTTGATACCCTTCACGATATATATATATCACAACAACCATTCTTGGTGTTGAAATGAAAATCGATGGCTTAATTTTATATATATATATATATATAAGTGGTATGGAAGGGATATTCCGTCATGGATTTTCATTTCAACACTAAAGCTGGTTGTTGTGATATATATATATATATATATATATCACAACAACCATCCTTGGTGTTGAAATGAAAATCGATGGCTCAATTATTTTCCATTTAATTAGTTTGGGAGTTGTCTACCAACCATTCCATATCACAACAACCATCCTTGGTGTTGAAATGAAAATCGATGACTCAATTATTTTCCGTTTAATTAGTTTGGGAGTTGTCTAGCGGCGTAATAGAATAACCTCGACGACAATATTTTGCTGGAATCCGGTAATTTTTTTTTCAAAAATCAGGTAGTTGGAGTGTTTGGATTGCATTTTTGATGGTGAAAATGGATTTAACATCATCAAAAACCTTTAGAGCACTCAAAATACTAAAGTTTAACAACTATAACCCAAATTTTCAAAAAACTTTGCTGGAATTTTTCATAATCTTACTGAAATTTCTAGATTATTTTGTGAGTTTTTTAGACTACGACATTAGTTTATTTTTTGTTAATTGTTTTGTTGTTCCCGAAGTCCATATAAATTCAATTTGTTCTCATGCATAGAATTTATTTTAATTGTATGTGCTCTCATAATATTGTTCATTGTTATACTGCAATTGCCACTGTGAATGCATGCATATTGACGAACATGAAATATTGTTCATTGTTATAATGGTTATTTTGAATGCGTCATTGACTACCATAAAAGTAACATCCCTCCAATATTGTAGACCAATGCAAAGGTCATCAGGCTCTCATGAAACCAATGAAATACCAATATGCCAGGCACAGGGGGCCCTCTTCGCCTACTTCCTCTTGACAAGCAGCGTGTAGCTCCAATCAATAGTGGAAAAAAAAATGATAGTTGTTTCATAGTGCGCCAACGAAAGTATACCACAGGACAACTGTCATGGGAAGTATACCATGGGATAGATGTCGTCTGTGTATATCGGGAAAAATGCTCTTAACCATTAGTCCCACTCAATATATTTATATCTAAATTTATTAATATATTTGATCAAATTTAAATATATTAATAATTTTAATTAAAAAATAAATTAATATATTTAATAAAACAAATTCATCTACATTTAAATAGTTATAGTTATTTCCTAAGGTCGACCACTTCTATCATAGGAAGCTTAGGGAAGCCATTGAGATTAAGCGTCATGCTAAGAATCTCAAGAGGGATGATGGTTGGAAGTTGAGTAAGAGTTGGCTCTAGATGGTTTTCCCTTGTGTTAGGTTTTCTTTTGCTTTCAGTCTATGTTTGGCATAATTTTGTAGAGTTTTATTTCCCTTCCTTTTTTCCTTTTTATCCCTTGGTCTTGGTTATTTCTTTTTATCTAGTCTTTATTTATATTTCTGGTGATATTTTTTATACTATCCTTTGTGTTTTTATATAATATATTTAATCACCTAAGTATTAATTAAATTTCTAACATAAAAAATTATATTATAGTATATATATTTATCAATTTAAAATTTCTCGGAAGATTTAGAATTAAAAAATTTAAAATTTATTAATCAATATTTTTATTTAATATTATATATATATATATATATATAGTATTACTCTCCAATAACTAGTTTTTAATGGCTAGTTTTATGTGGCTAATACTGGGCAATGATGCATCCACACTATTTATTCGATAAGGTCACTTGGATTTTATGGATCATAAAAGTCTCATGTCTAACATTTAAATTTAATTTAATATATTAATAATTTAATTATCAACAAATTAAATATTGATATATTAAAATATTTAATGTTAGATATCTTTTTTGGGATTCAACTACGTTAAGTGAGTCATTCATCTATTTTCATTTCCCCTGTGAGCATCACCGGATGCCATGAGTGCTAAGTGGACTATTCAAAAATCATGAGAACTTAGTGAGTTACGACTACCTCTCATGGGAATGGTCATAGATGAATGACTTACTTAGCACAATCGAATCCCAAAAACGATATCTAATATAATGCACCAAGGAAACTCCTCATACTTAAAATATTTAATGTATTAATATTTATAAAATATAAATTTATTATATTTAAATAGGAAAAAATTAAAATTCAATCTTTAATTTATCTTAATTATAAACTATCAAAAACTATGAATAGTTTATTCTTAATCAATTTATTAATTATAAATCAAAATTCAAATCTTTTAAACTAATCAATATATTTATATCTAAATTTATTAATATGTTTAATCAAATTTAAATATATTAATATTTTTAATAAAAAAATATTAATATATTTAATAAAAAAATATTAATATATTTAATAAAACAAATTCATCTACATTTAATTAGTTATATTTATTAATACATTTAAATTTAATTTAATATATTAATAATTTAATTATCAACATATTTAATATTAATATATTAAAATGTTTAATGTATTAATATTTATAAAATATACATTTATATACATTTATAAAATATATATTTATGATCTAGGTTCGTTATATAATGAAGGTCTTCTATGTATTTTTACACAAGTTAGTGAGTAATAAAATACTCTCATGTGGTTTCAGAGCCTTTGGCCCGGGTTTGATTCTCCGATTTGTGTTTGAGGAGGGATGTTGGATTTTCACACTCACCTCGTTGGGATTCGATCACATGGACTAACCGCCACTCTAAGATCCACCCTAGGACCACTCAAAAAGGTAATGATAATGGGTTTGAAGTTTACTAACCCTACAGGTTTTGGTGTAACACCAAACATAACATGGTATCATAGCCATTGGCCCAGGTCCGATTCCCCAATTTGTGTTTGAGAGGAGTGTTGGATTTTCACACTCACCTTGTTGGGAATCGATCATGTGGACTAACCGCCACTCTGGGATCCACCATGGGACCACTTAAAATGGTAATGATAATGGTTTGGAAGTTTACTAATGCCTATGGGTTTTGGTGAAAACACGTTTGCCAACTTGGTATTTTCAAGATAGGTAAAAGATTGCAAGAGCTTTGTGAGAAGAAGGCAGCGAATGAACTTCGTAAAGAGGTTCTTTAGTTACAATCAATGGTAGTTGTTTTGCAAGAAGAAAATGCAACACTTAAAAATAGGTTGCAAACATTAGTAGCTCATAAAATCCAGAAGGTTGACCATCTCGATTCAACCATGATAAAATATTTCGAGATGCTTGTGGTTGAATTTTAAGAGAAGATTGACCTCCTTGATGAATTGGACGAGGAAGTTGAGCATTTTTTTTACTCAAAAACTAAAAATTTGAAGAATTATCTAGAAGAGAAAAATAATCATCATGCTATGGAAATTAACTATTTAAAAGAAACAATATTGGACCAATATCATTTATTGAAACAAGATTATGGTTCCTTATCTCAACAGCTAATTGAGAAGGATGAGGTTATACAAAAGCAACAAGATTCTAAGCAACAACTTGAATTGGAAGTTAGTCGTCTTCAAAATTTTGAGATGGATACAGCTGATGTTAAGGTGCCATGCTATCCTTCTTCCACACTTGATGATATTGAATGCTAGAAGCCTGATGTTGATGATCATGACTCATCACATGCCTTTGTAACACCCAGTTTTGAAAATCAGACTACTGGAATTGGATCCCGATTGTTGAAAGGAATGGGGTATACATGTCATACTTGACAGGCCTCATTGTTTGTTTGTTGGTTGATGGTGTTGCTTATGTTTGAAGCCTTGTCTTGGTTCTTTATGTAGAAATTAATGTGTAGATCCTAAACTCATGAAATTTACTAAATCACAAGACTAGAATCTACTCTACTGATCTCTGGAAGCAAATTCATGATCAATAACACAAGTCATTAACATGCATCAATATTCAACACACATACACAGAGATATATCTAGGGGAAAGAAACTGCTCAAAACCCCTTATTACCTATATTTTATTAAAAAAATAATCTAGATGAATTCAATATGCTCTACTCAACCCTGAGCTCAACGTGCACCTATATCTTCTATCCTTTGCCCGACTGACTGACTTTGGCCAACACTTAGCCAATATTCAAGCCCTCCAAGCTCCTATTTCTTTGTGTTGTTTGATGAGAAATTATCCCCTATTAATTAGGGAAATTTCTCATTGATAGTTGCGCAATTCCTTTAGGCCCTTCTTTGATTGCATGCATGACCTATACAACTTGGAAAATTCTACAACCGATAGTACACTTCCCTTGAACTCCAATCACAACTGGGTAACTCAAATTTTGTAAATGCATGAGTTAATTTAGGTTGATTGATCAATTAAATGGTTAAACACTGAAGTTACACCCCACTCCTAGACCTCCCACTAGTTCCTCCAATAGTTGGAAGTATTTTAACACGTCATAACTCAATTTAACTGAATTAAATTGTTACAACTAAAATTAACTCAACCTATGCTCCTCAAATTTAGGAATCATCATACAGAACTCAATTTCATTCCCCCAACTCGAATTAAATGAGCTAACTGAGTGATAATAACTATCTCAACTCATTCAAGTTGTATGTGGATGTGGAATTTCGAATTTTTCCTTATTTAATCACGGGAAAATTAAATTAGGAATTTCTTGTTGCATTTTCAACACTCCCTCTCAGCAAGAAAGGGATTATCAAATATCCCAACCTTATTTTTATGGAACTCGAATTTACCCGTTGACAAGAACTTTATCAAAATGTCTGCATCATGTTTCTCTGTCGGAATTTACTGTAACAACATAATATGCCTATGCACATAATATCGTAGATGGTGGTACTGAATATCTATGTGCTTGGATTGATCATGAAAAACTGGATTCTCAGAGAGTTTTATACAACTCTGATTATCACAGTAAATCATAGTAGGATCCATCATCTAAAAAAATAAACCAACAAGAATATTTCTTATCGAGATAGATTCAAAAGCTTCTTAACTGGCAAACATGTACTCTACTTCTATTGAGCTGAGTGAAATTTATCTCTGCTTCTGTTGTACCAAAAAACTGTTGTTGACCCAACACTGAAACTTTCTCCTGAAGTGCTCTTTCGATCTGATGGACTTTCGCCCAATTTGCATCTGTGAATCCTGACAGCTTCACTCCCTTTATATCTTTGTACCAAAGTCCAAAATGAGTGATGCCCTGAGGTACCGTAGTACATGTTTAGCAGCCCTCCAAAATAATGTGGTTGGTCGAACCATGGCTTCGATCAATTGCTTGATCCTAGAAGACATGTCTAGCCATGTGTACAATAGATACATGAGTGAACCCACCAACTTCCTATACATAGTAGCATCCACTTCCTCACTTGAAGTGGCATTCTCTTTCCCCCAGTTGGTCACTAGAGGAATCTCTATGGGTTTGCATATGTCCATGTGGAACTTTTGAAGTACCTCGTTGGCATACTTTCCCTAAGAGACTAAAAGTTCCCCTTCTCCCAACCATGCTTCCAAACCAAGTAAATAGTGTATCAACCCCATGTCTTTCATTTCAAACTCTCTTGGAAGACCTGATAAGTTGTTCATCACCGGTCAAAATCAAGTCATCAACATATAAGACTATAATCAACCATTTAACTTCTACCAAATTTTGGTAAAGGTTTGCATGTAATTCACTTTTGGTGAAGCCAAAACTATTGAGGTAGTCATTTATTTTAGTGTACCAAGCAGAGGGTGCTTGCTTCATCCCATACAATGCTCGATTGAGTCGACACACATGTGAATCCATGTCGAAGGTCTCAAAACCTTTAGGATGTTCAATGTACACCTCATCCTCAATAACTCCATTGAGGAATGTTGTCTTCACATCCATCTAGTGGATTTTCCATCCCATTTGTATAGCTAGAGAGAGAATTGATATGATGGAAGATTACCTTGCTATAGGAGAAAATGCCTCTTCAAGGTCAATCCCTTCTGCCTGAGATTACACCTTGGCCCCATAATATGGCCTTGTGCTTCTCAATGCTTCCATTTGCTGTATGCTTTACCTTTTAAATCTATCTCGAACCCACAACTGACTTGTTGCATGTATTGGGACCACTTCCAAAACATTATTTATGACAATAGAATCATATCTATTTACCATAACATTAACCCATACAAGCTTCTCTACTTTTTTCTCTACTAGCTCACTTATCATAACCATGTAGCCAGTGTACCAATCTGGTGACCTCCTCTTCCTACATTGTGATGTGGGTCCTCCCACATTCTCTTTAGCATCCTACAATAACCTTTCAGCTTCCCTGGTTCACTTCCTTCCTTCCCTAGATGTCTCTGCTTGAGTGGATGTCTCCACTCTCTACTCCTCTGCATGTGGCTTCTCCACATATTCTTGAGTTTATTCCTTTGGATTCAAAAGCTCATGATCTGCATGCAACTAAAGCTCCCTCTTAAGGGAACACTTCATTTCCTTCTCTTCATCTAACCTCACATTTCTACGAACAAGTGTCATCCTTAGAGATGGAAAGTACACCAAATATTTGTGAGGTGTATCAGTGTACCCCAAAAATATGCCCAACTTAGTTGTCAGCTCTATATTTTCCCTTTCTTCCTTGGAAAGATGGAAATATATTGATGATCCAAAGATCCTGACGCGTGACACATCTAGTTTCTTCCCTCAAAAAGATTCTTCTCGTGTACTCATCCCAAGAATCCGATGAGGACTCATGTTCTGCACATATATCGCTTTGTTGCATGCTTCGACCCACAAGTGTAGAGGTAGGCCTTGATCATGCAACATTGCCCATGCAACCTTCACAATAATTTTGTTCTTCCTCTCAACCATCCCATTCTGTTGTGGGTTATGGGGTGTTTTCAACTCCCATCGAATGCCTTCATTTACACAAAAATATTTAAACTCATTTGACATGTATTAACCACCATTATTGCTCCTGAGAGCCTTCACTTTCATGCCATTTTATTTGTCAACAAGTGCTTTAAATTCAATATATTTGGAGAATTTATGGTCTTTCTTCTGCATGAAGAAAATCTAACACTTATGTGAGAAATCATCTACAAATAGAACATAATACCTGTGCTTGGCTATGGAGGCTATTGAGAAAGGTCCATAGACATCATATTGGATCCTTTGAAGGATTTCATACGCCCTGCTATCCCGATCGTTGAATTTGGATTTTGTGTACTTCCCTAAGGTACACCCTTTGCATGTATTATGCTACTCTTTGTGGATTGATCCCTCTTATGGACAAGAGCCATCTCCCTAGTACCCCAAAAGGTTACTAGAAATAAACAACCATTTGAATGCCTCTTTCTCTAAACTATTTACATTTTAGATTATTATAACTTAGAAATGAGGAGGTTATGCTCCTACCTTTCAACCGAGACGTTTGATGTAGCCTTTTTCCTTTCGCTCCAAAGCAATCCTTCAATGCTGAAAAGAACCTGCAATAAAAAACAATGCAAAGGATAAAAGCACTTGCAGTATATAATAATCATAAATACCAGTTCAACTTAGTGATCAAGGAATCTAAGTATTGTTATCATTTCAATGAATTCAAAAACAAGACAATGAGAAAAAGAGATCCATATGTATTATCAGAAATAAAAAAGAGCAATCTTACAACCCAAACGTTGATGTTGTACAGATTTCTCCTATGTGTCTACGCAATTGTTTCCTTGGTTTGATAAGCCTTACTCTCTAGAATGACCAACATGAAGTCTTATGCACAAAGGTGTGATCTTCAATGTACAACCAACAACTACTAATTCAAAATCTATGAACTCTATAAACTCTCTCCACACAAGTATCTACTCTTCAACCTGACACTTCAACTCAATTTATAGAGAGATTGAGCAAGTTTCATATCCATGAAGAAAGGGATGAGATCCTCCAATGAAGGGATAAGGGTTCCTTTAGCCAAGGGATAAGCTCCATGAGTATAGGGATATGGCTCGAATTGGTGCGACTCTAGAGGCTTCCAGTTGGGAGAATATTCGACCAACTAGGCTTCTAGAAGTTACCTTTTCATCTTTACTTCTTTTTTACGGGGTGCGCAGTTTTTAGTGGTGAACAGAGCGGCGATTGCCATAGCTAATAGAAGAAGTATCAACGCATGCGCAAGCAATGTTCACAAAAAGCGGGCATGTAATCTTTTAAAGGTGTTAAAGATATTTTCTCTAGCTTCCAAGACTTGGTTCAGGAACATGAATATATTTGACTTCTAAGGGAGCATGATATGGATAGTGATGGACCCATATTGACAGTCAAATGTCATGGTGAAAAAATGATGTGTAACATCTAGTGCTCTGTTGGGGAGGCCTCTAGTGATGTGCTATATGATATTCACATATCCATGATGAAAATGGCCAAGTATTCTATGCCATAATTCACTAACATCTCTGCTTTGCACCTTCACCACCTTTGTGATCAAAGTAGCACAATCTACCACATCCAACCTGTAGAGGTTCTTCACTCGAACCCTAATTTGCTTCACTTTTCCCATGGAAATGTGTCTCATGAATGTCTTTCCTTTGTTGAATAGCATATTGTATCCATGGTCTTCCAACACCACGACGAAAACCAAATTCTTCTTTAGACTCGGAACAAAAATCACATCCTTGAGCCTAAGAGGGGATCCAGACTCCCTCTCAAAAGTAACTATACCAATACTGGTCGCGCTACACCTCCCATAATCTCCCATCTCGACGTGCATCTAGAGGTATTTTGTAACACCCTCCTCCCACATCTACCCAAGTAATTGGCCAACCGGGGTAAACATGCGATGAGAGGCTACTAATATGAGATTCAACCTCCTATATGACTTTAAGGAAGTGGAGCCGATGGAAACAAGACAAATACACCTTATACAATGTCAACAACATACCTGAGAGGTAACCAACCTTCCAGACCCCTGACCCCTAAGGGAGACTAAATTTTTGACCCTTTTGGAAAATGCATGCTAAGGCAAGGTAGCGACTGGGAGCCTATAGCCATAGGAACAACACAAAAAGCATGCAACCAGGGCCCCAATTGGTCAGTTATGTGCCTGTAACTCCAAAATTTGTGCAAACTTTTCAACTCCATATCCCAAGTCACTTCCCAGAACTTCATGAAAATTTAGGAGATAATAAATAACATTAAAACAAAGGTATGGAAGCAATCACATCATTAGGAAATCATCTGGAACCCTCCTAGCCATGAAACGAATTTCATCAAACATGTCACAAATTTAAATCTACAGGTTTAAACAACAAATTTAAACATAGAGGTCTCATACTTATCTGAGAATTAATGAGAAGCATTTCTCCCTTACATCATTAGTTGCAATACAATCTATTTGACCATAGACCCATTGTACATTTATTCACAAGTAAAAAAATGGATAGATCCATACATCATCACTAATAAAATATATTCTTATAATCAACATATAACAACATAAATACAATGCATACAATAGCAATAGAATCCACATAATAACCAATACACTTGCATACCAGATACCAAAGGAATGAGCTCTTCATTAATGCATGTAAAAACCAACCGGAGATGGGACTTCCACATTCTACCCGACCATAGATTGGTTTAGCCAAATATTGCTTTAGCCAACCACCCCCATGCCATATTCCAAGCATGAATGTGGGACTCAAACCAAAATAACCAACCAGGGCATCCTGAGGCTAAACCACGTCACCCTCATCAATAGAAATCAAGCCTTACCGTAATCCAACTTAGATCACTAGGCCAACACAATAAACATGCCATAATCAGCTTTATCGTGATCTACACCCGATCACTAGGCCAACACAAGCATGGATATCACCAGATTCTCTTTTCCTAAACCATGAGGAATTTCCCTATATCCTAGTCTCTCGGGCTTTACCAAAAACCATAGTTTGAATCAGGGGTCACTAGGCCCTAAACTGAGACATCGACCTCTAGGATTTACCGTATATCCCACCATTCACCGACAAGGATTATTAAGCCTAATCAAGGGAAACCACCTCTCAGGATTTACTGCAATCCAATCCTTGATCACTAGGCCCTAAACCAAGGCAACACCTCTAAGGGTTTACCATAACCCATAGTTCGAATAAGGGGTCACTGGGCTGTAAACCGAGGCAACACATAAACTAGTTCTATGTTAGAATAATAACAATATTTGAAGATCCACCTCACTCAACTTCAAATCCATCTAGTGAACTTGCTAAAACAAAAGATGAGAACTCCACAACACCATGGCTATATGGAAATGGAAAGGCTAGGATGAAATTATTATCACACCTAGAAAAACCATGCCAAGACAACAAGAAACCACATGAAACACCATGCATGCCAAATATAGCAAGGAAATAACACATGCAAATGAATACATGCAAAGAATCATGATGTAGCTGCATGATCCTGCTTTTCCCTACTTGATCTTTCTCCTCTTGATTCAAATATCCAAGTATGCCACACTCTCCAAGAGTGCTCCAAGAATACTCCAAGTGTCCAAGAGTATGAGAGAGAGAGAGAGAGAGAGAGAGATAGAGTAATGAAAGACCTCCAAAAATGCACTGACAAAAGGTACCAAGTGATCCTCAAAATCATTTTTATAGATGAGGCTTCTATTTTCTTCATTTTCCTCTTCACATGCAACTTGTGACCTTTCTTCTCCCTTTTCTCATAATTTCCATTATTTTCATAAATAAATGTACCAAATATGCCATTTGCCTTTCCAAATGACTTTTCCATTTTCCTCAGCCATAATAAACTAATGAAAAACCACACTAGGATGTTTTTCCCAACATTAAGCTTGGAATAAGTGTCCCATCAACCATGGTTATTAAATTTTTACATGGACTTTTACCAGGGCTGTTACATCTTTCTCTTCCAAGTCACTGAAGAAACCTCTGTTCGTTGTGATATGGAATGAGGCATCGTTGTCGAGATACGAAACACTTCCCATCTCTATTATTTCCCTACATGCAATGAGCGTAAAAAGGTAAAAAAAAGGTAATCCTTTCCCACAAATATTATTTTCCACTCCACACAGCTCCTGAAATCCTTTCTCACAAATATTATTTCACTCTTCGCACTATCACGGAGATGCTTCCTCACAAATACAATTCGACACTTATTTGTGTTAAATTTATATATTTAGGCAGAGAAGTGATTTTTCATTAGGGCGGACATTAGATTAATTAGATTAAATTTTAAATTTTAAATGTTAAACATTAATTTTACATTTACATTTATGTTTACCTGTTTACCTGTGATAGTCAATGCATGTAGTGTACTCAAATACAAAGCTTCGAGGTCCAAATTTATTAAATTTAATAATATTAATATTATAATGTATTAATATGTATATTATAATTAATAATAATATTAGTATTAATATTTTAATATTAATATTAGGGTAAAAACAAAATACATGCATTCACCATCTCATTCCAAATGAAAATGCTGTGGCACCCAACTTTGACTCTGCGAAAACAAAAACTAAGCTATCTACACATCCTCATTAGAAGAAATTACCCAAGCATCAACATTCTTGGTCAATTACTAGTCCTGGATTTAGATTGTTACAGAATATACGCAAAATAATGAATCGTGTACCAATGCCGACCATGAAGGTCGTTTGTGGATGGATAGAGGGATGGTCATGGCTTAAATTGAACCAATGATTGTAGAATTCATATTGTCATGTTGCATCAGTTGTTCATTGTTGGTTGTCATTATTCCCTCAATTGTTTTTAGGGGGGGGGGGGATTCGCTAATAATGGATACTATTGATTCTCGCTCTTTCTGCAGTTGTGTTTTAGGGGTGGGGAAATTAGATGATGACATATATTTTATCATTTCCTTGTTGACAGTTGTCCTTTTTTGTATTTTACCAGTGTGATGGGGACAATGTTTAGACAACTTCATGAGTGTTGTTGTATAACATTTGTCATACTTGACATGCCTCATTATTTTTTTGTTGGTTGATGGTGTTGCTTCTGTTTGAAGCCTTGTCCTAGTTCTTTATGTAGAATTAATGTGTAGATCCTAAAATCCTCATGAAATTTTCTAAATCACAAGACTAGAATCTACTCTATTGATCTGCGGAAGAAAATTCACGATCAATAACAAAAAACATTAACATGAATCAAGATTCAACACACATGCATAGAGATATATATAGGGGAAAAAAACTACTCAAAACCCCTTACCATCTATATTGTATTATAATCTAGATGAATGCAATATGTGATGCTCAACCCTGAGCTCAACGTGCACCTATATCTTCTATCCTCTTCCCGACTGACTGACTTTGGCCAACACTTAGGCAGTTTTCAAGCCCTCTAAGCTCCTATTTCCTTCCATTGTTTGGTGAGGAATTATCCCCTATTAATTAGGGAAATTTCTCAGGAATAGTTGCATAATTCCTTTAGTCCCTTCTTTGATTGCATGCATGACCTATACAACTTGGAAAATGTTACAATTGATAGTACACTTCCCTTGAACTCCAATCACAACTCGGTAACTCAAATTTTGTAACTGCATGAGTTAATTTAGGTTGATTGATCAGTTAACTGGTTAAACATTGAAATTACACCCCACTGCTAGACTTCCCACTAGTTCCTCAAATAGTTGGAACTAGTTTAACTGACCATAACTCAATTTAACTAAATTAAATTGTTACAACTAAAATTAACTCAACATATGCTCCTAAAATTTAGGAATCATCATACAAAACTCAAGTTCATGCTCCCAACTCGAATTAAATAATCTAACTAAGTGATAATAACTATTTCAACTCATTCAAGTTGTACGTTGATGTGGAATTTCGAATTTTTCCTAATTTAATCAAGGGAAAAATAAATCAGGAATTTATTGCTGCATTTTCAACACTCCCTCTCAGCAAGAAAGGGATTATCAATTATCCCAATCTTATTTTTATGGAACTTGAATTTACCAGTTGACAAGGGTTTTGTCAAAATGTCTGCATCATGTTTCTCTGTCCGAATTTATTGCAACAACATAATATGCCTCTGCACATAATATCATAGATGGTGGTACCGAATATCTATGTGCTTGGATTGATCATGAAAAATTGGATTCTCGTAGAGTTTGATACAACTCTGTTTGTCACAGTAAATCATAGTAGGATCCATCATATGACCAAATAAACCAACAAGAATAGTTCTCATCCAAATAGTTTCACAAGCTTCTTAACTGACATCCATGTACTCTGCTTTTGTTGAGCTAAGTGCAATTGATCTATGCTTCATGTTGTACCAGGAAAATGTTGATGACCCAACACTGAAAATTTCTCTTGAAGTGCTCTTCCGATCCGATGGACTTTCGCCCAATTTTCATATGTGAAGCTTGACAGCTTCACCCCCTCTGTGTATATATGTACCAAAGTCCAAAATGAGTGATGCCCTGAGGTACCGTAGAACATGTTTAACATCCCTCCAAAATAACTTGGTTGGTCGAACCATGGCTTGGATCAACTGATTGATCACATAACACATATCTGGCCAAGTGTACAATAGATACATGAGCAAACCCACCAACTACCTAAACACAGTAGCATCCACTTCCTCACCTGAAGTGGCACTCTCTTTCCTCCAGTTGATCAATAGACGAATCTCTATGGGTTTGCATCTATCCATCTAGAACTTTTGAAGTATCTCGTTGGCATACTTTCCCTAAGAGACTAACAGTTCCCCTTCTCCCTGCCATACTTCCAAACCAAGTAAATAGTGCATCAACCCCATGTCCTTCATTTCAAACTCTCTTGCAATACCTGATAATTTTTTCATCACCGGTCAAAATCAAGTCATCAACATATAAGACTATAATCAACAATTTACCTTCTACCAAAATGTGGTAAAGGTTTGCATCTACTTCACTTTTGGTAAAGCCCAAACCGGTGAGGTAGTTATTGATCCTAGTGTACCAAGCACAGGGTGCTTGCTTCAGCCCATACAATGCTCGCTTGAGTCGACACACATGTGACTCTATGTCAAAGGTCTCAAAACCTTTAGGTTGTTCAATGTACAAATCCTCCTCAATAACTCCTTTGAGGAATGTTGTCTTCACATCCATCTGGTGGATTTTCCAGCCCATTTGTATAGCTAGAGAGAGAATTGATCTAATTGAATAATACCTTACTATAGGAGAAAAAGTCTCTTCAAGGTCAATCCCTTCTACTTGAGAGTACCCCTTGGCCACTAATCTGGCCTTGTGCTTCTCAATGCTTCTATCTGTTGCATTCTTTACCTTGTAAATCCATCTTGAACCCACAACTAACTTGTCTACATGTATTGGGACCACTTCCAAAACATTATTTATGACAATAGAATCATATTACATTACCATAACATCGACCCATACAGGCTGCTCTACCTTTTTCTCTACTAGCTCACTCATCATAGCCATGTAGCCAATGTACCAATCTGGTGACCTCATCTTCCTATATTGTGAAGTGGGTGCTCCCACATTCTCTTTAGCATCCTGCAATAATCTTCCAGCTTCCTTGGTTCGCTTCCTTTCTTCCTTAGATGTCTCTGCTTGAGTGAATGTCTCCACCCTCTGCTCCTCTGCATGTGGCTGCTCCACATATTCTTGAGGTTATTCCTTTGGATTCAAAAGCTCCTAATCTGCATTCAACTGAAGATCCCTCTCAAGGGAACACTTCAATTCCTTCTCTTCATCAAATTTCACATCTCTACGAACAACTGTCATCCTAAGAGATGGAAAGTACACCCAATAGTTGTGAGGTGTATCATTGCACCCCACAAATATGCAGAACTTAGATGTCGACTCTATATTTTCCCTTACTTCCTTGAAAGATAGAAATATACTGATGATCCAAAGATCCTGAAGTGTGACACATTTGGTTTCTTCCCTGAAAAAGCTTCTTCTAGTTTACCCATCCCAAGAATCCGATGAGGACTCTTGTTATACACATATACTGCTTTGTTGCATGCTTTGACCCACAGGTGTAGAGGTAGGCCTTGATCATGCGACATCGCCCATGCAACTCCCACAATAATTTTTTTCTTCCTCTCTACTATCCCATTCTATTGTGGGTTATGGGGTGTTGTCAACTCCCATCGAATGCCTTCATTTGAACAAAATTGCTTAGACTCATTCGACACGTATTAACCACCGTTATCGCTCCTTAGAGCCTTCACTTTCATGCCAATTTCTTTGTCAACAAGTGCTTTAAATTCAACAAATTTGGACAATTCATGGTCTTTCTTCTGCATGAAGAAAATCTAGCACTTATGTGAGAAATCATCTACAAATAAAACATAATACATGTGCTTGGTTGTGGAGGCTGTCGAGAAAGGTCCATAAACATCAAAGTGGATCCTTTGAAGGATTTCATGCACCCTGCTATCCTGATCATTGAAGTTGGATTTTGTGTACTTCCCCAAGGTAAACCATTTTCATTTATTATGCTGCTCTAGTGATTCGTTGGGGGGGCCTGTGGTGATGTGCTACATGATCTTCAAATCTCCCTAATGAAAATGGCCAAGTATTCTATGCCATAATTCACTAACATCTCGGCTTTGCACCTTCTCCACCTTTGTGCTAAAAGTAGCACAATCTACCACATCTAACTTGTAGAGGTTCTTCACTTGAACCATGATTTTATTCACTTGTCCCATGGTAACGTGTCTCATGAATGTGTTTCCTTTGTTGAATATCACACCGTATCTATGGTCTTCCAATACCGTGATGAAAACCAAATTCTTCTTTAGTTCCGGAACAAACATCACATCCTTGAGCCTAAGAGGGGATCAAGAATCCCTCTAAAAACTAACTATACTAATACTGGTCGGCTACACCTACCATCATCTCCCATCTCGATGTGCATCTAGAGGTATTTTGTAACACCCTCCTCCCACATCTACCCAAGTAACCGACCAATCGGGGTAAACATGTGATGAGAGGCTACTAATATGAGGTTCAACCTCCTAGATGACCTTAAGGAAGTGGAATGCAAACAAAATAAATACACCTTATACAATGTCAACAACATCCCCGGGAGGTAACATAGCCTTCCATACCCCTAACCCCTGAGGGAGACTGAATTTTTTATCCTTTTGGACCATAGCCGCAAGCATTCCAAGGGAAGATAGCGATTGGGAGCCTATAGCTGCATGCACAACACAACAAGCATGCAGCCAAGGCCCCAATTGGTTAGTTATGTGCCTGCAACTCTAGGATTTGTGCCACCTTTTCAGCCCCAGAGCCCAAGTCACTACCCAAAACTTCATGAAACTTTATTATATGATAAATAACATTAAAAAAAAGGTATGGAAGCAATAACATCATTATGAAATTATCTAGAACCCTCCTAGACATGACATGCATTTCGTCAAACATGTCACAAAAATTACATCTATAGGTGTAAACAACAGATTTAAACATATTGGTCTCATACTTATCTAAGAATTCTTGAGAAGCATTTATACCTTACATCATTAGCTGCGATACAATATGTTTTATCATAGATCCATTGTGCATTCATTCACAAGAAAAAACATGGATAGAGCCATACATCATCACTAATAAAATACATTCTTATAACCAACATAATAACAACACAAATACCATGGATACAATAACAATAGAATCCACATAATAACCAATACATTTGCATACCAAATACCAAATGAATGAGCTCTTCATTAATGCATGTAAAAACCAACCAGAGATGGGATTTCCACATTTTACCCGACTATAGATTGGCTGAGCCAAATCTTGCTTTAGCGAACCACCCCCATGCCATATTCCAAGCATGAATATGGGACTTAAACCAAAAAAACCAACCAGGGCATCTCGAGGCTAAACGACATCACCTTCATCATTAGAAATCAAGCCTTACCATAATCCAACCCGGATCGCTAGGCCAACACAATAAACATGTCATAAATGGCTTTACTGTGATCTACACCCGATCACTAGGCCAACACAAGCATGGATATCACCAAATTATCTCTACCTAAACCATGAGGAATTTCCCTGTATCCTAGTGGCTCGAGCTTTACCACAAACCCCAGTTCAAATCAGGGGTCACTAGGCGCTAAACCGAGACACTGACCTCTAGGATTTACGATATATCCCACCATTCACCGATAAGGATTCTTAAGCCTAATCAAGGGCAACCACCTCTCAGGCTTTACTGCAATCCAATCCTCAATCACTAGGTCCTAAACTAAGGAAAAACCTCTCAGTGTTTACCATAACCCACAATCCGAATAATGGGTCACTAGGCCCTAAACCGAGGCAACACATAAACCAGTTATGTGTTATAATAATAATAATATTTGAAGATCCACCTCACTCAACTTCGATTCCATCTAGTGAACTAGCTAAACCAAAATATGAGAACTCCACAACACCGTGGCTATTCGAAAAGGGAAAGGCTAGGATGAAAATACTATCACACCTGGAAAAAACCATGCCAAGACAACAAGAAACCACATGAAACACCATGCATGCCAAATATAGCAAGGAAATCACACATGCAAATCAATACCTACAAAGAATCATGATGTAGTTGCATGCTCCTGCTTTTCCCTACTTTATCTTTATCTTCTTGCTCCAAATATCCAAGTATGTCACACTCTCCAAGAGTGCTCCAAGAATACTCCAAGTGTCCAAAAGTATGAGAGAGAGAGAGAGAGAGAGAGACTAACAAGAGTGCTCCAAAAATGCACTGACAAAAGGTACCAATTGTTCCTCAAAATCCTTTTTATAGATGAGGCCTCTATTTTCTTCATTTTCAATTATTTTCCTTCATTTTCCTCCTCACATGCAACATGTGACCTTTCATCTCCCTTTTCTCATATTTTCCATTATTTTCATAAATAAATTGCTAAATATGCCATTTGCCTTTCCAAATGCATATGCCAATTTCCTTAGCCATAATAAACCAATGAACACCCAACCATAATAAAACAAAATCATCTACATTAAAATATTAATATATTTTATTATGTAGTAAACATTAAATCGAAATAAAAAAATGTGTAACATGTAAATTTTTTTGTAAAATCAATAAAAATTTTAACCTAATTAAAATAAATTTTTTTTCTATGGTCCATTTCCCTCTATTTATATCTCTCCTTTTTTCTTTTTTCTTGACCTTTGTCTTGATGATGGGTCCTCGAAACGTGTCTATTGTGGAGAAAATTCCAACATCTCAATCACAGAACCCATCTCAATCAAATAATCTAAATGTGTAAAAAAACAACCTAGATCCATCTTAACTCCGGATCTATCAAGCCCCTAGAGTGATAAAATATTTTGAGGTGCAAACCTTTCCTCAAGTTTTGCACTCAAAAAAGAGGTTTGCACCTCTAGAGATTTGATCCTTCTCGGTGCTTGATAGATCCAGAGTTAATATTGACCTAGTCTGGTTATTTAATGAAGGTGTTCTATGTACTTTTACACATGTTAGTGAGTAATAAAATACTCTCACATGGTTTCAGAGCCTTTGGCCCAGGTTTGATTCCCCGATTTTTGTTTGAGGGGGGATGTTGGATTTTCACACTCACCTCATTGGGAATCGATCACATGGACTAACCGCCACTCTGGGATCCACCCTAGGACCACTCAAAAAGGTAATGATAATGGGTTTGAAGTTTACTAAGCCTGCAAGTTTTGGTGTAACACCAAACCTAACACGGTATCATAGCCTTTGTCCCAGGTTCGATTCCCCGATTTGTGTTTGAGAGAGGTGTTGGATTTTCACACTCACCTTGTTGGGAATCAATCATGTAGACTACCTGCCACTCTGGGATCCACCATGGGACCACTCAAAAAGGTAATGATAATGGTTTGGAAGTTTACTAATGCATGTGGGTTTTGGTGAAAACACATTTGTCAACTTGGTATTTTCAAGATGGGTAAAAGATTGCAAGAGCTTCATGAGAAAAAGGCAACAGATGAACTTCGTAAAGAGGTTCTTAAGTTATAATTAGTGGTAGTTGTTTTGCAAGAAGAAAATGCAACACTTAAAAATAGATTTCAAGCATTAGTAGCTCAGAAAATCCAGAAGGTTGACCATCTCGATTCAACCATGAGAAAATATTTCCAGATGCTTGTTGATTAATTTCAAGAGAATATTGACCTCCTTGATGACTTGGACATGAAAGTTGTGTGTTTTTTTACTCAAAAACTAAAAATTTGATGAAGTAGCTAGAAGAGAAAAATAATCAACATGCTATGGAAATTAAATGTTTAAAAGAAACAATGTTGGAGCAATATCATTTATTGAAACAAGATTATGATGCCTTATCTCAATAGCTAATTAAGAAGGATGAGGTTATACAAAAGATACAAGATTCTAAGAAACAACTTGAATTTGAAGTTATTCATCTTCAAAAATTTGAGATGGAGACAGTTGATGTTAAGGTGCCATGCTCTCCTTCTTCCACACTTGATGATATTGAATGTTAGAAGCCTGATGTTGATGATCATGACTCATCACATGCCTTTGTAACACGCAGTTTTGAAAATCATACTACTGGTATTGGATCCCTATTGTTGAGAAAATTGGGATATACGGGAGGAGGACTTGGGAATGGACAGGGAATTGTTGCTCCTATTAACCCTATAGTGCAGACATCAAGATCAGGTCTTAGACATGATCCTTTTTCTTCCTCATCACCTACATCCAACAGTTAGGTGCTTGAAAAAAATGCTCCTCCTAAACATATTGATGACATAGTTGCTAATGTCATTCCAGATGAAAATGTTGTGGCACCCAACTTTGACTCTGCAAAAAAAAAAATGAGCTATCTACACATCCTCATCAGAATAAATTACCCAAGAATCAACATTCTTGGTCAATTACTAGTCTTGGATTTATATGGTTACAAAAGATATGTGAAAGAATGAATCGTGTACGAATGCTGACCATCAAGATCATTTGTGGATGGATCGATGGATGGTCATGGCATCAATTGAACCAATGCTTGTAGAATTCATATTGTCATGTTGCATCACATGTTCGTTGTTGACTATCATTGTTCCCTCAATTATGTTTTGGGGGGGGGGGGGATTTGCTGACAATGGATATTATTGATTCTTGCTCCTTCTGTAGTTGTGTTTTAGGGGGGTACATTAGATGATGAAATATATTGTTGTCATTTCCTTGTTGACAATTGTCATTTTTTGTATATGACTAGTATGATGGTGACAATGTTTAGACAACTTCAAGAGCGTTGTTGTATGACATTTGTCATACTTGACAGGGTTCATTATTTGTTTGTTGGTTGATAGTGTTTCTTCTGTTTGAAGCCTTGTACTGGTTCTTTATGTAGAAATTAATGTGTAGATCCTAAACTCCTCATGAAATTTACTAAATCACAAGACCAGAATCTACTCTACTGATCTCCGCAAGAAAATTCACAATCAACAACACAAATCATTAACATGCATCAAGATTCAACACACATACACAGAGACATATCTAGGGCAAATAAACTGTTCAAAATTCCTTACTATCTATATTGTATTAATCAAATAATATTGATGAATTCAATATGCTTTGCTCAACCCTGAGCTGAACGTGCACCTATATCTTCTATCCTCTGCCTGAGTGACTGACTTTGGTCAACACTTAGCTAATTTTCAAGCCCTCCAAGATACTATTTCCTTGAGTTGTTTGATGAGGAATTATCCCCTATTAATTAGGGAAATTTCTCATTGATAGTTGCGCAATTCCTTTAGGCCCTTCTTTGACTGCATGCATGACCTGTACAACTTGGAAAATTCTACAACCGATAGTACACTTCCCTCGAACTCCAATATAAATTGGGTAACTCAAATTTTGTAAATGCATGAGTTAATTTAGATTTATTGATCTATTAACTGCTTAAACATTGAAGTTACACCCCACTGCTAGAACTCCCACTAGTTCCTCCAACATTTGGAACTAGTTTAGCTTACCATAACTCAATTTAACTGAAATAAATTGTTATAACTAAAATTAACTCAACCTATGCTCCTAAAATTTAGGAATCATCATACACAATTAAAGTTCATGCGCCAAAATCGAATTAAATAATCTAACTAAGTGATAATAACTATTTCAACTCATTCAAGGTGTATGTTTATGTGGAATTTCGAATTTTTCTAATTTAATCAAGGGAAAATTAAATTAGGAATTTATTGCTGCATTTTCAGCACTCCCTCTAAGTAAGAAAGGGATTATCAGATATCCCAATCTTATTTTTATGGAACTCGAATTTACCCGTTGATAAGGGTTTTGTCAAAATGTCTACGTCATGTTTCTATGTCAGAATTTACTGCAACAACATAATATGCCTCTACACATAATATCGTAAATGGTGGTACTGAATATCTATGTGCTTGGATCGATTGTGAAAAACTGGATTTTGAGAGAGTTTGATACAACTCGGTTTTTCACGGTAAATAATAGTAGGATCCATCATCTGACCAAATAAACCAACAAGAATATTTCTCATCCATATAGCTTCACAAGCTTTTTAACTTGCAACCATGTACTCTGCTTTTGTTTAGCTAAGTGCAATTTATCTCTACTTCCTGTTGTACCAAGAAACTGTTGTTGACCCAACACTGAAAATTTCTCCTAAATTTCTCTTATGATCTGATGGACTTTTGCCCAATTTGCATATGTGAAGCCTAACATATTCACTCCTTCTGTGTGTCTATACCAAATTCCAAAATGAGTGATGCCCTGAGGTACCGTAGAACATGTTTAACAACCCTTCAAAATAATGTGGTTGGTCAAACCATGGCTTGGATCAACTGATTGATCGCATAACACATATTTGGCCATGTGTACAATAGATACATGAGCAAACCCACCAATTTCCTATACACAGTAGCATCCACTTCCTCACTTGAAGTGGCACTCTCTTTTCTCCAGTTGGTCAATAGACGAATCTCTATGGGTTTTCATCTGTCGATGTGGAACTTTTGAATTATCTCGTTGGCATACTTTCCCTAATAGACTAATAGTTCCCCTTCTCCCTGCCATACTTCCAAACCAAGTAAATAGTGCATCAACCCCATGTCCTTCATTTCAAACTCTCTTGCAATACCTGATAAGTTGTTCATCACAGGTCAAAATCAATTCATCAACATATAAGACTATAATAATAAATTTACCTTCTACAAAAATGTGGTAAAGGTTTGCATCTACTTCACCTTTGGTGAAGCCCAAACCGGTGAGGTAGTTATCGATACTAGTGTACCAAGCACAGGGTGCTTGCTTTAGCCCATACAATGCTCGCTTGAGTTGACACACATGTGAATCTATGTCAAAGGTATCAAAACCTTTATGTTGTTCAATGTACACCTCCTCTAGTGAGGAATGTTGTCTTCACATCCATCTAGTGGATTTTCCAACCCATTTGTATAGCTAGAGAGAGAATTTATATGATGGAAGAATACCTCGCTATAGGAGCAAATGTCTCTTCAAGGTCAATCCCTTCTACCTGAGAGTACCCCTTGGCCACTAATATGGCCTTGTGCTTCTCAATGCTTCCATCTGCTGCATGATTTACCTTTTAAATCCATCGTGAACCCACAACTAACTTGTCTTCATGTATTGGGACCACTTCCAAAACATTATTTATGACAATAGAATCATATTCCTTTACCATAACATCAACACATACTGGCTTCTCTACTTTTGTCTCTACTAGCTCACTCATCATAGCCATGTAGCCAATGTACCAATCTGGTGACCTCCCCTTCCTACATTGTGATGTGGGTGCTCCCACATTCTCTCTAGCATCCTACAATAATCCGTCAGCTTCCCTGGTTCGCTTCCTTCCTTCCCTAGATGTCTCTACTTGAGTGGATGTCTCCACTCTCTGCTCCTCTGCATGTGGCTGCCACACATATTCTTGAGGTTATTCCTTTGGATTCAAAATCTACTAATTTGCATGAAACTGAAGCTCCCTCTCAAGGGAACACTTCCTTTCCTTCTCTTCATATAAATTCAAATCTCTACGAACAAGTGTCATCCTGAGAGATGGAAAGTACACCCAATAGTTGTGAGGTGTATCAGTGTACCCCACAAATATGCCCAACTTAGCTGTCATCTCTATATTTTCCCTTGATTCCTTGGAAAGATGGAAATATATTGATGATCCAAAGATCCTGAAGTGTGACACATTTGGTTTCTTCCCTGAAAAAGCTTCTTCTGGTGTACTCATCCCAAGAATGCGACGAGGACTCCTATTATGCACATATATCGCTTTGTTGCATGCTTCGACCCACAAGTGCAGAGGTAGGCCCTAATCATGAAACATCTCCGGTGCAACTGCCATAATATTTTTGTTCTTCCTCTCAACCAGCCCATTATGTTGTGGTTTATGGGGTTTTGTCAACTCCCATCGAATGCCTTCATTTGCACATTTTTTTTTAACTCGACACATATTAATAACCATTATCGCTCATTAGAGCCTTCACTTTCATGCCAATTTATTTGTCAACAAGTGCTTTAAATTCAATACATTTGGAGAATTTATGGTCTTTCTTCTACATGAAGAAAATCTAGCACTTATGTGAGAAATCATCTACAAATATAACATAATGCATGTGCTTGGTTGTGGAGGCTATTGAGAAAGTTCCATAGACATCAGAGTGGATCCTTTGAAGGATTTCATGCGCCCTTCTATCCCGATCATTGAATTTGTATTTTGTGTACTTCCCCAAGGTACACCCTTTTCATGTATTGTGATGCTCTAGTGCTCTGTTGGGGAGGCCTATGGTGATGTGCTACATGATCTTCAAATATCCATGATGCAAATGGTCAAGTATTCTATGCCATAATTCACTAACATCTCAGCTCTGCACCTTCTCTGCCTTTGTGCTCAAAGTAGCATAGTATACCACATCCAACCTATAGAGGTTCACTGAAACCCAAATTTTCTTCACTTTTCCCATGGCGATGTGTCTCATGAATGTCTTTCCTTTGTTGAATATCAAATCATATCTATGGTCTTCCAACACCGCGATGGAAAAAAAATATTCTTTAGACCTGGAACAAACATCACATCCTTGAGCCTAAGAGGGGATCCAAACTCCCTCTAAAAATTAACTATACCAATACAGGTTGCACTACACCTCCCATCATCTCCCATCTCTATGTGCATCCATAGGTATTGTGTAACACCCTCCTCCCACACCTACCCAAGTAACCGGCCAACTGGGGTAAACATGCATTGAGAGGCTACTAATATGAGATTCAACCTCCTAACTGACCTTAAGGAAGTGGAACCGATGGAAACAAGAAAAATACACCTTATACAATGTCAACAACATCTCCGGGAGGTAACCCAACCTTCCAGACCCCTGACCCCTAAGGGAGACTGATGTTTTGACCCTTTTGGACCATAGTCGCAAGCACGCCAAGGCAAGGTAGTGACTGGGAGCCTATAGCCACATGCACAACACAACAAGCATGTAGCCAGGGCCCCAATTGGTCAGTTATGTGCCTGCAACTCTAGGATTTGTGCCATATTTTCAGCCTAGAGCCCAAGTCACTGCCCAGAACTTCATGAAACTTTAGGAGACAATAAATAACATTAAAAAAAAGGTATGGGAGCAACCACATCATTAGGAAATCATCTAGAACCCTCCTAACCATGACATAAATTTCGTCAAACATGTCACAAACATTACATCTACATGTGTAAACAACAGATTTAAACATATGGGTCTCATACTTATCTGAGAATTCTTGAGAAGCATTTCTCCATTACATCATTAGCTGCAATATAATCTATTTGACCATAGATCCATTGTGCATTCATCACAAGTAAAAACATGGATAGAGACGTACATCATCACTAATAAAATACATCTTATAACAAACACAATAACAACATAAATACCATGGATACAATAACAACTTAATCCACATAATAACTAATACATCTTCATACCAAATACCAAAGGAATGAGCTCTTCATTAATGCATGTAAAAACTGACCGGAGATGGGACTTCCACGTTCTAACCGACCATATATTGGCTGAGCCAAATCTTGCTTCAGCTAACCACCCCCATCCCATATTCCAAGCATGAATGTGGGACTCAAACCAAATGAACCAACTAGGGCATCCCGAGGCTAAACCACGTCACCCTCATCAATAGAAATCAAGCCTTACCGTAATCCAACCTAGATCACTAGGCCAACACAATAAAAATGTCATAATCGACTTTACTGTGATCTACGCTCGATCACTAGGCCAACACAAGCATGGATATCACTATATTCTCTCTTCTTAAACCATAAGGAATTTACCTGTATCCTAGTCTCTTGGGCTTTACCACAACCCACAGTTCGAATTAGGGGTCACTAGGCCCTAAAACGAGACACCACCCTCTAGGATTTACTGTATATCCCACCATTCACCGACAAGGATTCTTAGGCCTAATCAAGGGCAACCACCTCACAAGATTTACTGCAATCCAATCTTGGATCACTAGGAGTTAAACCAAGGCAACACCTCTCAGGATTTACCGTAACCCACAATCCGAATAAGGGGTCACTAGGCCCTAAACCGAGGCAACACATAAACCGTTTATGTGTTATAATAATAATAACATTCAAAGATCCACCTCACTCAACTTCGGATCCATCCAGTAATATAGCTAAACCGAAAGATGATAACTCCACAATACCATGGCTATCTGAAAATGGAAAGGATAGGATGAAAATACTGTCACACCTGGAAAAAACCATGCAAAGACAAGAAGAAACCACATGCAACACCATGCATGCCAAATATGGCAAGGAAATCACACATACAAATCAATACCTGCAAAGAATCATGCTGTAGCCGCCTGATCCTGCTTTTCCCTACTTGATTTTTGTCTTCTTGCTCCAAATATACAAGTATGCCACACTCTCCAAGAGAGCTCCAATAATACTCTAAATGTCGAAGAGTATGAGAGAGAGAGAGAGAGAGAGAATAATGAGAGAGCTCCAAAAATGAACTAACAAAAGGTACCAACTGATCCTCAAAATCCTTTTTATAGATGAGTTCTATATTTTCTTCATTATCCATTATTTTCCTTCATTTTCCTCCTCACATGCAACCTGTGAAATTTCATCTCCCTTTTCTCATAATTTCCATTATTTTCATAAATAAATTTTCCAAATATGCCATTTGGCTTCCCAAATGCATTTGCCAATTTCCTTAGCCATAATAAACCGATAAACACCCACACTAGGATGTTTTTCCCAACATTAAGCTTGGAATAAGTTTCCCATCAACCATGGTTATTATATTTTACATGGATTTTTACCAGGGATGTTACATCTTTCTCCTCCAAGTCACTGAAGAAATATCTGTTCGTCATCGTATGGAATGAAGCATCGTTGTCGAGGTATAAAACACTTCCCATCACTATGCTTGCCATGCATGCAATGAGGGTAAAATCAAGCTCAAATTGTGAAGTCTTTCTTGTTGCCCCCTTGACTAGATTCTTCTTTGGATTTGGAATTATTCCATTTCTCTTTCTTTTTATTTCCAACCAAGGCACATTTATCCTCATCCTCAGCCTTGGATGAGGTCCCATATTTGTTGTTTACCTTATTTATTCCAGCACTAGATCGGTCCACCATAACCGCTCTGACTGTGGTAGTTTCTTTCTACCATTTACCGAATCTTGATAACTATGCCAGATATTGGGAAGGCCCAATAGGGCTATATCTACCAAATATTCTTCAAGTACAATACCACCAACCTCGCCAAGTTCATCACGACACTACTTAAACATGCTCAGCTACTATGGAATTTTTTCATTCTTTTGCATCTTAATGCTTTGAAGCTTGTCCTTGAGTGCCAAATTCCTGTGGTCACTATTGTTCTGAAGAAAATTTGTTAACACTTACAAATTATCTACCCCATGGATATTCGAGGAAATATGATCTCAGACTCCCTCCAATATGGTTTTACTCACTTTAGCCACAACCTTCTTCCACTGAGCAAGACCCTGGGCATCAGATGCTTGGGATTTTGCTACATCTGTCTTGATGTATTATAGCAACCCATTACCATCCAATAATGCATCCATGCAGATCTTCCATGCCACAAAATTTGTGGTTCCTTCCAAATCATACTCAGGCTTGATTCGATTGAAATCCATCTTGTGAGTCCTGGGGAAAACCTGCAACACTGATCTTCAAATTTAAACCTAGCACAATGATAACTTTGAATTCTCTTATCTAATGTGAATCTAGCTCTGATACCATGTAGAAATTAATGTGTAGATCCTAAACTACTCATGAAATTTACTAAATCACAAGATTATAATCTACTCTACTAATTTGTGGAAGAAAATTCACGATTGATAACACAAATCATTAACATGCATCAATATTCAACACACATACACAAAGATATATCTAGGGGAAAGAAACTGCTCAAAACCCCTTACTATATTTATTGCATTAATAAAAAATTTGGATGAATAAAATATGCTCTGCTCAACCTTGAGCTCAACCTGCACTGTATCTTCTGTCTTCTTCCTCACTGACTGACTTCTGTTAAAACTTAGCCAAATTGCAAGCCCTCCAAGCTCTTCTTCCTTGCACTGTTTGATGAGGAATTAAACCCTATTAATTAGGGAAATTTATCATTGAGAATTGTGCAATTCCTTTAGGCCCTTCTTTGACTGCATGCATAACCTGTACAACTTGGACAATTCTACAACTAATAGTACACTTCCCTTGCACTCCAATCTCAGCTGGGTAACTCGAATTTTTTGCATGCATGAGTTATATAGGTTGATTGACTAGTTAACTGTTTAAACACTAAAGTTATACCCCACTGCTAGACCGCCAAACCTCCAATAGTTGGAACTAGTTTAACTAACCATAACTCAATTTAACTGAAATAATTTTTATAACTGAAATTAACTCAACCTAGGACCCTAAAATTTAGGAATCATGGTACAAAACTCAAGTTCATGCCCCCAACTCAAATTAACTAAGCTAATTGAGTGATAATAACTATTTCAAATCATTCAAGTTGTCTCTTGATGTGGAATTTCTAATTTCTCCTAATTTAATCAAGGGAAAATTAAATTAGGAATTTCTTGCTGCATTATCAACACTTTGCAAACACCTAGTTTCTTTGAAGCATTTTTTGGAGAAGTTAACATTGTTTTCCACCCTTGTGCCTATGAAATAATCCTATTTTAGAGATTGACCAAAGGTTTATCAACTCTAATCTTCAAAAATTTTGGTATTTCAAGATTTCATACTTCTTAATTGGAGTAGGCATATGTCATTGCCATTCAGTGGATCGTTATGGGATCTACAATTTCAACTCCATGATAATTTGAGCACCAGAATATTTCTATTTTTAGGGAGGGGGGAGTTTTTTCATACAAGTATTTCTCTCTTTCTCTGCTTATGAGAGTTTGTATATGGGTACCTAATTAGACCTTATTGCGAAAACCCATTCTTTGTTTTCTTTTTTTCACTCCCTATGTTTCTCTTAAGGGGGGGTTATTAGAGTTGGTTTTTCCAATGCGCCATTTCCCTATGAGCTAAGTATGGTGAGTTGTAAGCTCACATAGGGACTATGTTTCGCTTAAAGGGGGCTGTTAGAGTTGGCTTTTCAAATGTGTCATTTCCCTATGATCTAAGTATGGTGAGTTGTAAACTCACATAGGGACTTCCATCTGTCCAGTTGTCGTAGTTATCCTTAATCGAAAGTGGGATTCGTAGATTTCTATATAATGGAGGTCTTCTATGTACTTTTGCACAAGTTATTGAGAAATAAAATACTCAGGCATAATTGATATTTGATTTTTTACATTAAATATTAAGATTTCCTTCCTCTTCCTCTATCTATTCATGAGTAGCCAAACTAAGCTTGCTCTTTTATTTATCTCAAGGAGAAGCTCATTTTACAAGCTAGGGCAATGTGTGATTATGTTAGTGTTCAATATATAAAACTTAAATATATTGTACATGAAAAGAAGAATATTGGCTATAACGAAAATATAAATGAATATACATATTTAGTTAGTTTTAATTAAGTACTTTATAAAACATCAATATTCTTGTTGGCTAGTTTGTTGTCAAGATTACAATCCAAAATGAAGGAGACATGGTAACTAATATGATAATCGAGTATGAAGTAGACATAGTAAAAATATTTCACTCTTATGATCAAACCCAAAAAAATAAAAAATTATATGTTAAGTGTTAAATAATGCAATTCAAAAAGAAATTGTATATTTTGAATTAAATAAACTTCTCTCTCACACATATATATTAATGTTGATCATAAGAAAGACTTCAATGCCCCCAAGAAAGAAGTAATAAAAAGTAAAATACATTAGTTACTTCCTAAAATGAAGATGTATAATTCATTGAATTATTTTTTAAATAAATATCTTTATATTTCATATCAAAAACACTAGTTACATGATAAACAATGGCTGAGACATAGCCAAAATTGATACCTTATGACCCAGATCCCAAAACCAACTCAGATTATTACAAATCTTTTTATGCACGGAAAATATTTCTTACAATACTTGAAAATTATGATTTCTTATAATTCATTCAATTGTTAATATAAAATTGATATGGGACATTTAAAAAATATTAATAATAATAAAAATATTCAATACTTTAAATAAGTAAAATATTTCACTAATATTAACATATATTTAAAACTATATTAATAAAAATATTTTAATATAAATAATATACTCCATTAATAAAATATTTTAATTTAAATATTTTAAATAATTTTATTATTTTATAATTTAATTGTTTTACAAATATATTTAAAAATCAATTTAGTTTAAAATAGAGTAAAAATTTAATATCCCAGTAATATCCATTCCCCACCTCTTCACCCTTTTCACACAAAAGGTGTATCCATCTAGATAAATCTATAAATAAATACTTTTCCTTATAAAGTGTTAAAATTCCAAATCAAAATATTATATTTATTTATAAATTCAAAAATATAATTTAAACAATAAAAAATTATATATATAAATCGCAAAAAAAAAAAAAAAAAAAAATTATAAATAACCAAAATGATCCTCATCCTAAATGTCGACACTGCATTGACCTAGGCCACCAATTTTGTTCCAGGCAAGTGAAGTGAGTTGAAGGAAATTAAAACATGGCGGTAACCTGTGAACCATTAGTTTTATTTTGATTTGCTTTTTGCACTTAGATTCTTGTTTGTTGATATAATATTTTGCTTTACTTATTTTCTTTTAAAAGAAGGGGAAAATGAGATGAATGGGGTGTGGTAATTATAAAATAAAATTATAATTAAAAATATGAAATTTATAAATTGATATATGATAATTTAATTTTTTTTTTCAATTTTATTAAAAAGAAAATTAAAAAAACTAGTTAAAACTTATATATTAACCAACTATGATGGAAGTGAGCTGGAAATTGATATTCATTAAATACTTGTTAGAAACTAGGAAATTGATCTTTATTGAATAGCAGTTTGGAGATAAGAATTCATATACTGTTATTTATTTGTAATGATTTTGTATTTTTATTTGTTTTTTTTAAATAGTCTATCTACCAATAAAATGTTATCATTATTGGTGGAGTCCAAATTGGTGGAGTCCAAATCCAACAGAAACCCTCGTGTACACCTCATCAACACATGTTCGATGACGCTCCTTTGGTTGTTTGTCGTGTAATTTTTTTTTTTTTTTGTATCTGCAACATTCTATTTAGTGAGATTATATTATTTTTAATATTTTTCAAGTAATTAACGATTTAAACTTTTGTTTAATTCCACTGCTCTGAGCTGATAATTAGACAATTGTTATGTTAAATTTTTTTTAAAATGTAAATAAGATAATTACATGATTAAAAGGTGTGGAAAAGTAATATTATTTGAAGTGGTCATCAATGATGTGCTTGTTAACAAAGTCCTAAAGACTACTGTTTTAAATTTTTTGAAATAGTACATAATCAAAAATTTAATTGGATCTACAATTACTGTTGTTACAGGGAAGTTCAATGCACATGTATTGAAATATCATTTTTGTTGTATTCACTGTAGTACATCAATATGTTTTCTAGGTGCCATGGGGAATTAAAACCCATAGCATTAAATATTTTTTTCCCATGGCAATATGTTAATATTTTCTATGAATATAAGAACTTTTCACTTTAAATTTTGTTGTCATACTTTTTTTTTTTTTACCATAGGCAAGGACAAATTGACTGTAGGTAAGAGCAAAGCTTCCATTTTTCTAAATGAATATTTAAATTCTCAATTATTGTCATATGGTTTTTATATTACTTACATTAAAACTAAAAATGTCTTGCCAGACCATAATCATAATTAGATGACATTAGAATCCAATAATGGCAAGGATGTATATATATTAGTCACAATGCTTTCTGTTAAGGTAAGAAAAATTCTACTCATTATCAATCTTTTGAAGCTTTCTTTGGATCAATAGTCAAGATGAAAGAAAACATTGATGGATGTTTATTTTATTTATTAATTTATCTTAGTTATAAAAAATAAAAATAAGAAATCATCCTAATTAGATTTAGCTTAGTTGTTGTGAACATGAATAAATATGATTCTTGATTATTTAGCTTAGTTGTTGTGAATATGAATGAATATGAATCTGGGTTATTTTGCACATTTAAGATTGGTAAAAAACATTGAAGATAAAATAAAATTGGTAAAAAACATTGAAGATAAAATAAAATTGATTTCAGAATATACTTCCTCGAATATATTTAGAGTGAAATTAACGACTTCTAAAAAAAAATGCTCAAAGATTCATGGGAATTGGAGGATGGGTGGTTGGTTGGAGAAATATCGCACATGTTTGACTTCGCTACAAGCCCATTGGTGCAAAAGGGTGGTTGGTTGGAGAAATATGGGTAGTCTAAAGAGGCAGCGAAATGGCTCAGAATTCGGCAATGATTTTCAAAAAATTTGGCAAAGATTTGCCCAGAATCTTGTTTACAGTTGTTAAAATTTATTATTTTGAGTGCCCTAAGGGTTTTTGATAGTGCTAAATCAATTTCCACTATCAAAAACTGGATTCCAAACACTCCAACTACATGATTTTTTGAATTTTAGTTTACCAGATTTTGGCAGTTTTCTGCTGTCTAGACTATTTCACTGCCTGAGTAGACAACTTCGAAGAAATATCACCCATGTTTGATTTCGCTACAAGCCCATTCGTGAAAAGACATATGAAGCTGAAGCATGTTAGATTTCGCTATAAACCCATTGGTGAAAAGACATATGAAGCTTAAGCAAATACGCCATTGTGACCTCATTAATGACCTTAGTTATCATAGTTGAGATCCATGCATCCCAATTCAACAATGTCAAGGGAAATGTATTTCCCTTAGTCATTTTTCATTTCACTTCAATGTGCTTTGTCAATTAAAGTAATGAAGGAAAATTATGTACAAAATTACTTTATTAATAATTATACACAATGCATTAGTCATATAGATTTACATGACTAATACTTCCTAGGAAAGAGGTTAAACTATAATCAAGGACATTAGAGAGAACATTAACTCACTTGAGACAAACACAACAATGATCACAAGGAACATTTTCTTTATTGCAAGTACTATCTAGGCTAAAATTGTATTTTGGTCTTATAATAAGACATAAAACTATTTCTAACTGGCTAAGAGCTAGTTTTTCTTGAACGCAAGGAAACATGGACTAATAACCAAACCTAGAAGCCTTTGGTAGAAGTGAAATGTTTCCCCCTTAGGAACCCCAGATATGTTATTTTAAGTGCCTTGAATATTGGTGATGAGTCAACCCACATTTGTTGTCCTCATTGCTAATTTACCACATAGTTATCAAAGGTTCTACATTATAGAGGTGTCAAAGAAGTATGATGTGTATAACTTTGGGTTGATGGCATTTGAAAATATAAGAGAAAATAAATTATCTTTCAAACTACCTAACTTATGGAACACTATATATGCACAGATGTTTCACAAAAAACATTTTTCTAAGGTAAGGAATTTTTCATGGAATAAGTGAAGATAGTAAGAATATGTTTAATAACTTAAATCTTTTCACTATGAGTTGGATGTGTCAATAGTGGTTCAAAAATCAATCATTTCTAGCACTTATGACATTAGAAATTCGAATGGTTGTAGAAATATAATTAAGAAAGCCAATTTGGTCCATTGTACTTTTTCTTCCTTTGAAATTCCTCAATGAAAAAGGTCTCGTGAATAAAACAATATAACCTATAATGTGGTTCAATTTTGATTCTACCAAATAGCGTGAATCCAAGCCCCAAAATAGCATTCAATTATTCATGTCTTAATATTTTAAATTAATTTGTGTCATAGATTGATTATAGTTAGACATCATACAAGGACTAGTAGATAGGTTTGGTGCTTCAATAGTCATCTCCATTTGGTAGGTATTTCCACATCCTCTTATAGGTAAATTTCTTATGCATTTTTTATGTAAACACAATCTTGAGAGCTTTTCTTTTGGAGTCAATGAGTCATCATTCATGCAAATTGTTGAGATGATGACTCTCTTATACACTTTGAACTATGGATCTCATTTGAATTAATGGATCCCAACCTCTAATTCAGTTGTGTCAATTACACAAAGAAATGTCATGATACATAGTAGCAATTTTCTATTTTGTTTAATTCCAATAATCCTTGAAAATTTCTCTTTATATATCACCATTGCATTATTATTCAAACCTCTATTAGAAACAATAATTAAAATATTTGTCATCCACCATTTAATCTATGTTCCATCATACAATATACTCCACATATAACACCCATGACATCCCTTTTTCATCTTCACATTACTTCATTTGTCAAACATGTTCTCTAATTTTGCTACATCATCGTCTCTTCACTTTCTTAATCATTGTAAAATCTTCCTTTTTTATTTTTTATTTTTTTTTGAAAAATTTCATAATCATATATATATATATATATATATATATATATATATATATATATATATATATATTACACATTATGGTAAGTTCTATCCTAATTTTTTTATAATTTAGGCATTGTCTTCTAATTCTTTAAAAAGAAAAATGTCAAAATCATATATATATTACAAATTATGGTAAGTTGTATCCTATTTTTTTATAATTTAGGCAATGACTTCTAGTTCATAATTTATGAAAGGACTTCTAATTCATTACAAAAGTATTTAGTTATATCATTGTCGTAACTTTGAAGTTTCCAGGTGGACAAACTGTTTTTATGATTTTATGTTCCAAATATTAATGAAATATTTTGTTTTTATTTTTAATTATTTAAAATTCATTAAGATAATTAAAAAAATGGAGTTCCAGATGCGGGTGGGCGGTAAGTTTGTGGCGGTGGCTAGCCCGGCGACCAACACCTGGCTTGGCCACACGCCGTCCTTTCAGACCAGTAAACACGCCATTAAAACCAGGAGAATGAAGGACTCAACCTTCAATTCTCACTCGCCCTGTCATAACGCTGCCAGTAATTGTTCTGTTTTCCCCTCGCATTCTTCAATGGAGGCACGCTCCACAGAGCTACATTCTTCCATGCCTTCAACCAGGCTTCTAAGCATTTGGTCGCTCCATATCGGCTTTAGACTAGCTTTCCAGATTTCCCGTGTTCCTCGTCCCTCTGCTGGTTCTCTTCTAGCCTCGGCTGAGCTCTCCCAGCTTCTCTCGCCCCCTGTTCATCCAGCTTCCCCGTATTTTCTTGACCCTCATCTACAGTCGCCCTCGCTTGCTCCTCCATCTACTCCTTCGAAATCGTCGTGCTCTTTTGGCCTTCACTCGCAGTCGACTCCATCTCTGTCGGCTCCTTGCCTTCTGCATTCTCCTCCTTTGCCCACTGAGTCAAACTCCTAGCATTCACTTGTTAATTCCTAGACCATCATGCCACGCCGCATAGGATGCGTTGCAGAAGGGGGGGTGGCGGTAGGGGTGGTGGTGGTAGGGGCGCTGGTTCTCACCTGCCACTGTCCATCCACGACTCTAGCAGTCACCTTTCTCTAGCCAGGAATACTTCCCAATTCCACTTTACAAGTGCCATTGATCGACCCCATATCACTACAACTATCTCGGTCTCTTTTGAGGAAGAAATGCAGGATGGAGGAGCCTCTGGTCCCAGAAAGCGCCAAAAGTCCACCATCTCAGACCAACACCCTTCGGATACCAAAAAGAAGGTTGCTCTTCCCACCAAGGTTGGCATTACTAGCTCTAGTGGTGATGGCACAAGCTCTAGCGGCGATGGCGCAAGTGGTAGCAGTTCAGGACGTGAGAAGACAAAGCTCAACAACGACTCTCACTCCTCTTCAGCTTTGGAGAGACCTTCCCAGCATTCCAAAGAAGCAGATGAGGATGTGGATGATTACAATTGTCCAATAGTGGAGGAGAATCCTCCTCCACACACCGATAGCTAGCTAGTTGTCAGGTTTTCTCTCCTTTTTTATGGACTACTGTTATGTTTTGTTTCAGGCTTAAACATGTTGCCTGCGGCTTCCATAGAAGCATCTGCTATTATTTTTATAAACATTATGCTATTGATAACTTTGTGACTGTTGATTTCCCAATAATGGGCAGCAACTTTTGGGTTGGTTTCCCTATTATGGGCGGCTCCATTTCCTATTTTTTGGCTTTTTTGGTTAGGACCCCCACTAGTGTTGGCTATATGGGCAACCCAGGTGGCTGGTCTCGCTATGTAAACTATGTTCAATATTAATAGATTAACACAACTTAGAAAAAGAAAAATTTAAAAAAATGGAGTGCGACTTTTTGAGATAGATGGGACATTGCTATGGATGATATCATACATAGCATGGTGACTTTCCGGCAGCTCCTTTTTCCATGCCACCCGCGATGCTGCATCCTTGGGAGGTTTGACAGTGAATAAGACCGGCCAGTGATATCATCAAATTCAAATTTGAAAGGTTCTTCTTAATATTATTTTGAAGGGAATATATTCATTTTATTTTTTAAAGATGAAAAGTTATAAAAAAAATTGTAATTTTAATGACAAATGTATATTAAATAAATTTTCCATATTAAAAAAATATCTATCCATAATAAAATAGTGGTTTTCTAAATATTTAAAATTTTAAATTAAAATTAGCCATAATCACAATCTTTAGTATTTTATAACTTATATTGAACAAATTTAGTTTTTTTTGTGTTCCAAGTGAAAAGATCTCATGCCAAATTATTGTAAATTATCGTATTTGAAAATTAGATTAAAAAAACATCTATATCCATAAATTAGAAAAATAAAAATTCAAAAGCATCTCATTCCATAAATTTGAGATATGTAATTTTATTTTGGCAGATTCAAGTCAAAATAGTAGGGATTTAAGTTGCCTATAGCTCATAGAATTAATGCATTCCGAAAGGCCAAAACTCTGTAATATCTTTCTTGTTGTCCTTTGTGCAAAAAAGGACCCTATTTATGGAAAAATCCATTGTCAATTGAGGATCTCACTTAAATATATGTATGCATGTATGACTTATTCTAACATTTTTTGTTTGTTAAAAGTCTTTCGGTATATTTTTAATCAAATTTATACATAATTTATTAGAAATTTTTTAGAATATTAAATTTCATTGGTCAAATCAACAAAATTCTAATGTATAAAAACTTTTCTACCAGTTTAGTTAAATCCATTTAAACATTAAAAATAAATTTTAAATAACAAAAACCATTTCTAAATTAAACCTAATTCTAGCCCAAAACTCCACACAATCCGTTTATAAAAAAAATCCTACTTATTTAGTTAAACCCATTTAAACATTAAAAGGAATCTTAAATAGAAAAAACTTTGTGTCACATTTTTGCGAGTTTGCCATGAGAGGTAGTCGTAACTGACTAATTTCTCATGATATTATAATATTCCACTTAGCACTCATTGCATCAGTGATTTCTGAATAGTCCACTTAGCACTCATTGCATCGGGTGATGCTCACAGAGGTGAATGACTTCCCGAAATGTCACCCATCCCAGAACTCCTCTGGCTCAAATGCGCTTAACTGTGGAGTTTTTCCCCATAATCAAGCCCACTTAGCTTGCTACCCCATTTGCAAAACCTTAGCAAGTATTGTGCCTCATGAACCATTCAAGTAGAGATCCCTTTACTCTTTGCATTTAAGCATGAGGGGTTTCCATAGTGCATTATATTAGATATCAGTTTTGGGATTCAACTTCGTTAAGTAAGTCATTCATCTATGACCATTTCCATGAGAAGTAGTCGTAATTGACTAATTTCTCATGATTTTTAAATAGTCCAGTTAGCACTCATTGCATCGGGTGATGATACAGGGTGAAGAAGTGGGATTGAAACTAGTGAAATGAATCACATAGCATCAATCATCACTTCCAGGGCTTGCACCCAGTAACTAAGACTTAGTTAACGCAGTTGAATCCCAAAAATAATATTTAATACAAATTTATTTTTTAAATCTATCTCTCAGTAGCTACCTAATATTATGGAGCTAATTGAATTTCAGTGTGGGTCTCTTTTGGACCAGGGAAAAATACAATGGTAGAAGAGATTATCCTTTAGTGCCTCTAGTTTTAAACAAATAAAATAAAAGAGAGAAAATAAAAAATGTCCAATGCGGGAAAAATACCTATGAATCTGTGAAAGTTGGATGTTGAAATTCTGAAGATTCGAGCTACAGAGGAAGACTTTTAGGTCCCTATATTACTAGTATATTCCCTTATTGTTGTTAGTGAAACCCCCTTATTGTTATTGTTGTACCCCTATAACCCCCATATTGTTCTTATTGTGCCCTTACATTATTATTGTTAGGTCAGCTAGGATTACATTATGGCCCCATGGACTCCTGTATATAGAAAGGAGGTTTGGTCATTTGTATCATTCAAGAATTGTCAATTTATGTAACGTATTGGAGATTTCCCACTCGAAGTCGCTGATTTATAAGGGGTTGATTTCTCTTTTCTTCTATTTTTGGAGCTGGTTTCATAACATTTGCTATCAGAGCTTTGGATTCTAGGGTTTTGCTGCTCCAAACAGGTCATCATGGAATTTTCACTATAAATTTTTTTCTACGAAGGTTCAGAAGCTAAATTTTTCACAGAACGAAGCCAAAATCCCGAGGAACTTCCTTTAAAAATTTTAGATATTGGTTCGCAACATTTTTGGAGATATGATCTGTGGAAGTTAGGGATTTTTCAGGCTCCTGAATTTCACCTGAAACAGATCATCATGGAATGTGTGCTATAAATGTCCATCTACGAAGGTTCAGAAGTTGAAATTTTATAGAGCGAAGCCTAAATCCTGAGGAACCTCCTGTAAAAATTTTAGATCTTGGTTCGCAATATTTTCGAAGCTATGATCTGTGGAAGTTAGGGTTGTTTCAGGCTCCCGAATTTCATCTCAAAGAGGTGACCGTGGGAAAATCATCATAACTCTCTCTCTGAGCATCGAATTCGAATTCTGTAAAAAGTAGCTGCAAGTACAAGGACTGTACTTTACTCTATGCCAATTCTGTAAAAAGTGGCTGCAAGTGCAAGTACATGTAGCATGTCGTACATGTTTACTCTACTGAACTAGTCCATAATTAAGTCATTGTGGGAGATTGGCCATAACTTTGTCTTTAAGAATCCAAATCAGGTCAGACCTATGGCATTTGAAAGAAGCTTCAGAAGGTTACTACAAGGTTGAATTTCAGATATTGAGGATCCGCTATTATAGAGATAATTCAATTTCAATATCGAGCTCCTCAAAAGCAAGAAAAAGGTGTGTATTTTTTTCTGAATTTCATAAGTCTTGTTTGAAGAATCAAGTTGAATTGATTCCAGGGGCATATTGTAGAATAGGTATCAGTATTGGGTTCTAAAATTCCCCCTAAAAATAATTCAACACCCATTAAGACTTTAAAAGGCTCTACTATGACTCATGAAGATGAAGAATGAAAACATGACATATCAATATTACAAGAGCAAGTGCAACAAATTTCGCTCTCGCAAAGAGCAACAAAAAATGACATGGAAGTTTTGAAGAAAGGCATGGAAACTAAGATAGATGGTTTGAAGAAAGGCGTGGAATCTAAGATGGATGGTTTGAAGAATGCCATGGAAGCTAAGATGGATGGCATGGAAGCTGGCATGGAATCTAAGATGGATGACATGGAAGCTAAGATTGATGAAAAAATGGAAAAGATGAAGAATGATATAAAAGCAGACATGGAAGGTTTGACAAAGTTGATACAAGAAATGTTTCCTAATTGTGAAAATATAGTATAGGAAACTCATGATGAGAACAAAATAAATATTAATCGTGATTTCATAAACTCTAATGTTGGATGGAAGAACCACCATATTCCAAAAATGGATATGAGGAAGTTTGATGGCAATGATCCTGTAACATGGATACTATAGATGGAGCAATATTTTGATCTCAATAATGTGCAAAACGCACAAAAGGTACGCATTGCAACTTTACATTTAGAACAAAACACATTGCATGGTATCGATGGCTTTGCTCCCATAAAAAAATTGTCACTTGGCCAATTTTTACGGACGAAATGATAGCACATTATGAGGATACAAAGAGCAACACCTTCTTTAGCCAATTGATAAATCTCAAACAAAAGGGTTCAGTGGGGGAGCACATTAAGGACTTCCAAAAATTGAATATAAGGGTAACTGATATTCCAAAGGAACACAATATTGACGCCTTCATAGGGACTTTAAAGGATAACATCCAACATGAAGTTCACGTTTGGGAACCTGATTCATTGGAGAAGGCATTCATGTTGGCAAGAAAAATTGAATGTATAATTATGGCGACAAGAAAACCTACCACTCACATCTATAAAGATGGAAGTGTTGCTACTCCTAGACTTCCACAACCTACAAGGTTGACACCAAAACAATTGGAAGAAAAAAGAGAAAAAGGGCTTTACTACAATTGTGATAGCAAATACACTAGAGGTCATAAGTGTGATGAGAAGAAATTATTTTACATAGATTGTGAAGAGGAGAAATAAAATGAACAAGAAACTTCAAAAGAAGAGGATATACACCAAGAACCAACCCTAGAAGAAGAATAAATGAGTTTGACCATATCGTGTAATGCATTGGCGGGAATTACCACTCCTCAAACTCTCAAGATAGAAGGACATATCAAGAAGAAAAAGGTAATAGTGTTGATTGATTCGGGTAGTACCCATAATTTGATTCATTGTAAGGTAGCCAAGGAATTGAACTGTTTCCTATACCAAGCACCAGAATTTCAAGTGATGGTTGCAAATGGAGGAACTATAAATTGATCTGGAAAATGCCATAATATCAAGCTAGACATGGGGGAATATGTATTGAATAGTCCAATGATTTTCATTCCAATGGGAGGTGTTGATGTTGTATTAGGAGTACAATAATTACAATCTTTGGGGGCGGTAGCTTTTAATTTTCAAGAACTTTTCTTGAAATTTTTTTCGTAAGGAAAGGAAATCGAATTACGGGGTATCGCAGGGAAGCTAGGAAATATAATAATCTCTAATGTCATGACAAAGCTTCTGAATAAAGAACAATGAGGCGTAATTGCACAATTATGCTCACTAAAAGTTCCAACATCAAAATCATCTATTTCTCCAGATCTCCAAAAAGCCTTGGACAATCATTCCAAGGTGTTTGAAACTCCCAAAGGACTTCCACCTATTTGTGATCATGATCATGTTATTCATTTGATTCCAGGAAGTGTTCCTCCAAACATTAGGCCTTACAGATATCCTTATGTCCAAAAGAGTGAAATTGAACGTACGATTGCAGAAATGTTAGAGGTTGGTATAATTCAACCTAGTCAAAGTTCTTTCTCTGCTCCAGTAGTATTGGTGCACAAGAAGGATGGATCATGGTGCATGTGTCCGTATTATAGGGAGCTCAATAAGCTCACTATTAAAGATCAATTTCCCATTCCCGTGATTGATGAATTATTGGATCAATTACATGGAGAAATTTATTTTACTAAGCTGGATCTTCGTTCAGGATATCATCAAATTAGAATTAAGACTGAAGATATTCTGAAAACAACATTTCGACCTCATGAGGGTCATTATGAAGTTTTGGTCATGCCTTTTGGCCTTACCAATGCACCTTCGACATTTCAAGGGTTGATGAATTCCATTTTCAAACCCTTCCTTAGAAAATTTGTGCTAGTATTTTTTGATGATATACTAATCTACAGCAGGTCTTGGAAGGATCATGTTGAACATGTTGACAGGGTGCTCAAACTATTGCAGGAGAAACAATTATATGCAAAAACATCCAAATGTTTTTTTGGAGTACAAGAGGTGGAATATCTGGGTCATATTGTATCTCACGAGGGTGTTAAGGTAGACCCTAACAAAATTAAAGCCATTAAGGAATGGAAAGTCCCCACAACCATAAAGCAGTTGCGAGGATTTCTCGGGTTAACAGGGTATTATCGCAAGTTTGTTAAGAATTATGAGAGAATAGTAGCACCTCTAACAACATTATTGAAGAAAGATGCATTTTCATGGACTCCTGAAGCAACTAAGGCCTTTGAACATCTTAAAGAGGCAATGTGCCTAGCACCAATCTTAGCTACGCCAGACTTCACAAAAACCTTTATTGTGGAATGTGATGCCTCAGGAAATGGAATTGGTGTTGTTTTAATGCAAGAAGGAAGACCCATTGCTTTTGAAAGTCGTTCAATCAAAGGAAAGTATTTACAAAAGGCTATTTATGATAAGGAAATGTTGGCAATACTACATGCACTAAAGAAATGGAGACCTTACCTAATGGGAAGACACTTCAAGGTAAAAACTGATCATGATAGTCTTAAACACTTTTTGGAACAAAGACTATCTTCAGAAGAGCAGCAAAAATGGGTCACAAAGATGTTGGGTTATGACTTTGAAATAATCTACAAAAAAAGGAAGCTAAATGTTGTTGCAGATGCACTCTCAAGAAAGAATGAAGAGGTGGAAGCATTGCTTTGTGCCATTTCTATTATCCAACCAGATTGGATAACCGAAGCAAGGGATGAATGGAAGAAGGACGAAGAAGTGTGGACACTCATTCAAAAGTTGCATCAAGATCCTAGTACATCTGATACATTTAGTTGGAAAATGATTCCTTATGGTACAAAGATCGCTTATATATTTGCAAGAATTCCCAACTAAAACAAAAGATTCTTTTGGAATTGCACACTTCTCCTTTAGGAGGACACTCAGGATTTTTAAAAAATTACCATAGGGTGAAGAAATAATTTTTTTGGAATGGCCTAAAATTTGATATTCAAAAGTTTATGGCGGAATGTTTGGTTTGCCAACAAAATAAAGTTGAAACAATTAATACCCCAGGTCTTCTACAACCTTTATCCATTCCAAGTCAACGTTGGGAGGAGATTTCAATGGATTTTATCACAGGATTACCTAAGTCCAAAGGAAAGAGTGTCATCATGGTGGTAGTAGATAGAATTATCAAGTATGCATGCTTTTTTGCGTTATCTCATCCATTTAAAGCAAGTAAAATTTCTACTGCATTTATGGAAACAATTCAAAAGCTACATGGAAACCCGAAGATTATTGTAAGTGACAGAGATCCCATTTTTACAGGAAATTTTTGGAGGGAATTATTTTCTTGTTTGGGTACTCAACTAGCTCATAGCTCCTCTTATCATCCTCAATCCGATGGTCAAACTGAGATAGTGAATAAATGTTTGGAAGGATATCTTCGTTGTTTTGTATTTGATAAGAAAGCATAATGGGTCAAGCAGTTACCCTCTTGTTGAATGGTGGTATAACACTTCCTTCCATACTGCAGCAAAAATGACCCCATTTATGGCACTTTATGGATATCATCCACCATCCATCACATCTTCTTTAAGGGAAAATTCTAGGGTTCAAGCAGTGGAAGATCACATCGAGCATCAACAAGAAGTTCTCCAACTCTTAAAGGATAACCTAAATTTGGCACAAATTTGAATGAAACAACAGGCAGATCAACATCGCAGCGACAAAAGTTCTAATGTAGGAAACTGGGTATTTTTACGGCTACAACCATACAAACAAATTTCCCTCAAGCAAGCTAAGAAGGATAATAAATTATCGTGAAAGTACTATGGTCCTTACAAGGTGTTGCAAAATATTGGTACTATGGCATACAAATTGGAGCTTCTTGCTTCTTCGTGAGTGCATCCATTTTTCCATGTTTCATGCTTAAAGAAGGTTATAGGGGACAAATTTCCAGTTCAAACATTATTTCCAGAACTTGATGAGGAAGGAAAAACCATGTTGGAACCTAAAGTAGTCATGGAAACAAGAACTCGACAGCTACGAAATCGATCAATTTCAGAGTATCTCATCAAATGGAAGAACTTACCCACTGATGATTCTACATGGGAGGATGAGAATTTTATACAGAAGCACCTGGAGCTACTCAAGCGTTGAGGACAACACTTTTTTGAAGGAGAGGAGCATGTTAGGTCCCTATATTACTAGTATAGTCCCTTATTATTGTTAGTGCAACCCCCTTATTGTTATTTTTGTACCTCTGTAACCCTCATATTGTTATTATTGTGCCCTTACATTATTATTGTTAGGTCAACTAGGAATACATTGTGGCCCCATGGACTCCTATATATAGAAATGAGGTTTGGTAATTTGTATCATTCAAGAATTGTTCATTTATGTAATGTATTGGATGTTTCCCCCTCAAAGTGGCTGATTATAAGGCGTTGATCTCTCTTTTCTTCTATTTTTGGATCTGGTTTCATAACAAAGACTGAGTCCTACATGAAAAATTGGATCTTCCCCAGTTTTCCCACTCTCTTTCGCAGTTCTCCAGTTAGATTGGATGAAAATATTGGTAAAAAAATCTCGGCAAGGGAAAAATAGCAAACTTGCAGCCCACCATTATGGTTTTTGGATGCAACAACCTCCATACTCTATTAAATTATATTTATTTCTTCAACAACCCTCGTAGTAGTGTACTCTAGAATCTATATGTCAAGGGGGACAGTGGTCAGACAACCTTCAACCTATCAGTAATTTAAATTTTCAGAAATGTCTAGCGGACTAGCAACCCTTCATAGTGAATTTTAAAATATAGTTTTTTTTAACCTGTAAAAATCAAAATTTAATTTTTTTTTTACTCGTAATTTCATGTTAGCACTTCTCTGACGTGTTGGAGGCCTCTTCTAGGGCACTGACGTGTTCATTTTTGAACACTATCGGCCACCATTGTCTTAGAGGATGACTCAATTAAAGCATTGAGTGATACATACCGCGTGTGACATGGTACTTTATTTGAAATTTGAAATTTGAAATTTGAGCACGCCAAGTAAAGCACTAAATGATTGCCCAAGCAGTGGAGATTTTCTTCCTAGTTTCTTTCTTCTTTTTCGGTTGGATGACTACGCCTTCAATTTTTTCTTCCAAAGATGTGGTAGTAAACACAACCATCGGAGTATGGCTGTGCATTTATCTCCTCCACAGTTTCCATAGGAGAACCAAGACTAGCCATGGTAGTTCATCTCCATGGAGTGTTTTATATGATCCACACACACTAGAAAAAGCATTATCAATTTTACAGTTGCCTAGTGGTGGATTTCATAGTAGCTAGAGCATCGCCTCCGACAACCTGCCACAAATCATCTAGGCCTCTTCTGTGGTTGTGTTTTATAGCCCACGAAGAGAGCAAGGAGTTGTGGTTCGGTTGGTACGTGGATTTTGGGCAATGCATTCTCATGGGTGATGACACCGGGGAAACCTATTATGAAGAAATCTTTCGGTAATAATCACATTATCATGAACAAAGTCGACGCGTTTCGAACCAACCAGTGTGGTTCATCATCAGGACTAGGTGAGAGATCAGATCAGTCGTTAAGCTTTAAATAGATGTAGGAGATGCAAAGAAAACCGTTATAACAACTATTTTGACTATGAAATCCACAACGGTTAGTTTTAATATTTAAAACAAAATAATAAAAATAAAAATAAAAGTAGTTCTACTAATTTAAATATTAAATACAATTTGAAACGGCTAGTTTGAATATTCAAATTTAATTATATATTATTTATATTAAAATTCTATTAAATTTTTTATAAAAATAAAAATAAAAATAATAAAAAATAAAAACAAAACTAAAATAGTTAAACCAATAAAATTAAAAATGGTAACAGTTAGTAATATATTAAAATATTTATTTATTTATTTATTTAAAAATAAAAAATAAATAAAAATAAATAAATAAATAAAATAAATTAATTAATTAATTAAAAAATTAAAAATATAAAATAAAATAAAAATAAAAATTAAAGTAAATAAATAAATAAATAATATATATATTAAAAATAAAAATAAAAATAAAAATTAAAATTAAGAATATAACGCAGGAATCCAACACCTGCTTATATTCCAACCGTCATCTCTATTGAGATTTACGGGCCTTTTTTCAATTTCAAGGGCCTCTCTTAACTTACGATGATGAAAATGATCAATCTTGGCTAAGACCTTAGCCTCTTCAATGCAGATATGGTGGTTTGTATTTTCCACATGTTCAGCTAGGGCAGAGGTGCGGGACCTGCCATGTCTAATGTCAGCTACATGTTCACATATCCTTTGGCTAATGGACCTACCCATTTCACCGATGTAAGGTGTCCCACAGGAACAAGGAATAAGATAGACACCTTTTCCATCCTTAGGGTTCTCAGGATCTTTAACTGAGTTAAGAGAGCTGCGAATCGTGTTAAGGGGTTTGAAGGAAGAGGAGACCCTATGCTTCCTAAGGATTCTAGCAATCCTATCAGTGGTACCCTGAATGAAAGGAAGCCTTACATTACAGGACCATTGAATAGGATTTTTATTTTTAACCAAGAAGCCTCTTTCAGCTTTAAGAAAAGCTTTACGACCTTGAGACTTACTATAACCATTAGAACAAAAAACATTAAGGAGATGGGTCTTTTCTCCCTCTAAGTGAGACTCATCAGAGATTCTCAATGCCCTAGTGGCTAAGGTATTGAGGACACCTAACTTTTGAGCAGGAAAATGATGAGAATCAGCCCGAAGATATTGTTTAGTATGGGTTTTTTTACGAAAAAATTGATGAGAGAAAGAACCATCTTCTTTCCTACAGATAAGAACATCAAGGAAAGGAAGGCTCCCATCCACCTCAAACTCCATGGTAAATATTATGGAGGAAGATTGACTATTAAGATGAATGAAGAAATGATCTAGCTCTTCCCTACCATGAGGCCAAACGACACAAGTATCATCTACAAACCTTTTCCAAAGCTTCGGTTGGTGCAGAGCAGAGGAAAGAGCCTTGGACTCAAAATCTTCCATAAAGAGATTAGCAACAACCGGAGAAAGGGGAGAACCCATAGCAACACCATAGGTTTGTTCATAAAACTCTCCTTCAAAACTAAAGAAAGTAGAAGTTAAGCAAATCTCAACTAAAAAGGCAGTGTCAGGATCATGAAGGAGATGGTAAACCTAATATTTTGTCATTTAGTTTTTTGGATAGAAAAACTCCATGGTGCATTGTCAATCTTACTTCTTTATTGTCCAATGCACTCTTAGCAGATTGAAATTGTATTTTTTATCACGTCCTTTTATTCCTAAGCCTTGCTATTGCATTTTGCACTTTATTTTTATTTCTAAAGCAACTATTAGGTCTAGAAACATATAAGATTTAAATTGCTATAAATAAGTTATGCTATTGCATTTTTCACTTTATTTTTATTCCTAAAACAATTTTTGAGTCTAGAAAGCATATAAGATTTAAATTGCTTTAAACTGATAAGAAATGTTGGTTGAATTAGGATGCATTTTTAAAATTGATTTAAATAATATTTTTGTTGTGTCCCAAAGTAATAGTGTTTTCAATGTACTTGAAAGTATATTGGTCCAAATTCTATCTCTACGACATATAGAGTTTTATAACGAAAGAAAGTTTTAAGTTTTATCATGAAATTAGTTAATCTAAATTACATATTTATGGTAAATAGTCATTCACTATAAGATATTGGACTTTACAAATTGTGTTGCAATCATACACAATTATTGCTTAGTTTTAAGGTGTATGTCAGAAGTTATGTGATTTTGTCCCTTTTTTGTCATATAGCCCTATGCCAAATTTAAATGCAAAATTGTAACTGTTTTTTTTGTTATTTTCATTTTTTTAAACATTTCTCCAAAATCTGGTTTCCCATCACAAATTTGATTAGTAAATTTTATACAATTTTAATGTCTCAAGGATTTCTCATAAAAAGTTTCCTCCAAAAACTCTAAAACATAAAATTTTAGCAACAATTAAACTACATTCCACTTTATAGATTTTTCAATTTAAATAACAATATACAATTTTATTTTATTAACTAAAATAATAGATATTTAAACTAATATTTGTTTTTGGAAAATGTACCTTAATAACACACTTATTCACTGTCAATTAATTCAAAATCCATATAGTCCATAAACTTAAATTACTCTAAAATATTAATAATATTTAACTAATCAATTGAAAAAAAAATTCACCAAATTTTAATAAAAATGATAAAATAAAAAACATAACTATTTTTATAACTTGATAAATTTTGTTATAATGATTTTAAATCTGGTGAAGAAGTTAAAGCTATGCCAAAAGCTCAATAAATGAATTAGATAACAAAAACCTGAAATGAATGAACTCAATAAATGAATTAGGCAATAACAACTTTTAATGAAGGAATTATATAGAATTCACTTTTATATTATCTAAATTACTCGATTGGGTTAAAAAATCGAGAACATAAAATTTTAGCAACAATTAAACTACATTCCACTTTATAAAGTTTGCAATTTAAATAACAAGATACAATTTTATTTTATTAACTAAAATAATAGATATTTACACTAATAACTTTTTTTTTGAAAATGTACCTTAATATCATACCCATTCACTATCAATTAATTCAAAGTCCATATAGTCCGTTGTAACATCTATATCTGATTTCATTTACTGAAAGACATTTCTATTTTTTTTACTAGACATTAAAGTTATTTATTTTTATTAATTGATTAACAAGTATGTTAATCAGGAAGTTATGAACTAAATTTTCTCACTTATTAAATAAAATTTTAATAAAATATATTATCAAGAAGAATCTGATGGTAAAAGTTTCCAAGATCCCAAAGTAGTTGCTGGAATTTACCTTTCCTCTGGGTTAAAAGGAAAAGCCTAGAGGGGGAAAGGGGTTCTGTTCTAGAGAAAAAGGAGACAAGCTTGAAGGCTAAAGGGTAGAGTAACCTGAGCTGGAAGAAAACCATTGGTCTCTATTATTAATAAGAGAAGAGACTGGACTGGAGTCCTGAGGTCTACCTCCTTGTTAATTACTGTTGTGAATCCTACTTTGGTGAGGAGCATGGGGGGAGTAGAGGATGTCATCGCCTCACTCAAGGTTGGGCAGAAGCCATTAGTCTTCTCAAGTGAGAAAAGTAAACTAGGACATAATGTGTTACTTTTTAATTTACTATAAAATATATGTTTATTTTCAGAGAACAGAATGTGGTGAAAGGTACTATCTGAAAAATAGTTTGGAAGCAGAATGTGTGTAAACTGTAGAAGAGAATAGAAAGGGATTTTCTTAATTTTATTTTTTAGTTTATTAAATTCTATGATGATAAGTACTAGTAAGAAGAACAAAATTCTTAGGAAATATAATTTGTAAACCCTTAGGGTAAATATTAAAAGAACCATGTTTGACAACTAAACCCAAGGTAGAAGGAGACCCTCAGGTTTTTTTTTACAAACTATCTCTCCTATGAAATATGTTCAACTAGTACACGGAAAACGGGAAAGGATCCATTGAGGTGGCCCGGTCACCTTTCGAGTAACAACAGTTTATGTAAATACTGTAAAATTATATACTAGTATAAGTAAGAATTGTATAAATTCGAACCTATTCAAACCCAGAAATTTCATATAATCCAGAACAAAAAAGATAACATTTGCATGTAGCCTTGAATAAGAAAGATAACATTTGCATGTAACTCTTAATAGAAAGATAGCATTTGCATGTAACTCTAGTTGAGAAGGAGAGCATAAGCATATAACCTTGAACAAGAAGACAAAAAGTATAGCAGAGGAATACATTAGTTAATGCTAATAAGAAATCTATATATGATTGGGATAAAGTTAAACAGAAAAACGTAAAAATGGGGTTAAATTACAGATAAGGCAGAGAACAGTAGTGCGGAGATTGCATGCCTATGTTTAGATATATATATAAATACTGAATGCACGCATGACAGAACCCAAAAGTAAATAACGAGCACATTCTCTACTGTAGATTCCAGCTTAACATGTAAACATTCATAAAGATAATATATTCTACAGTATTATTATCAACAAGGAATAAATCAGAGACACAATTTAAATACAAGGTAAAGACATGTAGGTCTGAATCATTATGAAAACTTCATAAAATTGTAAACATAAAATTTAGATTGTCTTTGTTCCAGGGCCGCGAATAAAATTCAGAAAACATCTGTTGAAAATAGCCAATTGACTAGTCAAGAAACCCTCAAAACGGGAAGTGCTTAAATATTAAGGAAAAACTACAGAACTCTTAAGTCCAGGCCTTCGAGGTCGCAAAACCCATAAACTCCGAATTAAAGAGCTTCTATTGTGTGTAAAGATTAACACATTGTAAGAAAACTAAGAATAGTGTTCTACGGAATATGAAGATCTACGAAACTAGAAACCTTCGTTAAGCATCCACCTGGAGAAGTAAACGAAGAATTTTCCTTCAGATCGATAGGCTGTAGATAATCGTCAAAAAACAATGGAACATTATTTGAAAACACATTTACCTGCAAATAACCCTAGAACAATAAGATTTAAAAAAAAAACTTTGCATGGGTGAAAGAACTAGGATAAACTGTGAAGAAGGAAAAATGAAGGAAAACTTACCTTGGACAATTAAAACAAAGCTTGGAACTCTTGGAATTTCCTGCACATAAAAGCAAGGCTATGTTAAAATCCAAGTTAGAGCGAAAGTTGTGATTGAAAACTTAAAAGCCCAGAGTGGAATTTGTCAAACCTGAGTCGGAGAAGCTTCCTGAAGAATGAATCGACATGAATACCCTCCTGTGGGAGGAAACCCTCGTAAAAAGATTGACTAGAGACCTAGTGTTCACGGCCTCAATAGGGTCACCAACGGAATTGGAGAGACGCAAGGGTTTCTCATAAACTCAAATACCAAAGCACCACATAGACAAAGATTAAACCCATATTGACAGATGCCATGGATACTACAATCATAACTACAAGTAATAGGGTTGAACTCACTGTAACATATTAAGGAATTCGCAAGTTGCAGAGCCAGCCGACGAAGAAGAGGAGGAACAACAAATTAGGTAGTTAGGGTTCGAACAGGGTAAGCCTCATACCCTAACGAACCTGGAGTAAATCGACATCGTCGATTCATCATACAGATCAATAGAGATGGAGGTGCCACCTGCCCGATCGTGTCAGAAGAATTTAAGGAGGGTTTAATCTCCGGGATGTGGTATGCAGTGCACCATTCATTGCTCATACCGTAATGAATAGCCGCAATAATTTCCAATCTCGATGGACAACAAAGCAATGCTATTATTTAATTTTCTAAGATATTTCATAAAGTGGCCATGAAGGAAAATTAATCATTTGATTACACATATAAGTTAGAAAATTTCATATGGGTAACAACGATATATATATATATATAGTCCAACCATGTTTGTAAATCAAATATATGATAACCATAGCATACTATTCCGTATTAATATGAATTTTATTTCTATGTAAGGTCAAAGGTATAATGACATCGTTAATTCCTGGGAAGGGTACTTAGGAATTTGGTTGAGTAAGGTGATAAGTAATTTTTTTATTTTTATGTTGGTTAAATTGATAATGTAAGTGTTCATTACAGGTGGTATCAAAGCAGCGTTCATATGCTGGGAGCAATAACGGTCACCTAAATAACAAATGTTGTGTGTGAATGTGCACATAACAGAAGGACAAATAAAAAAGAGTAATGAGAAGGGATCATCATATCAAACACCCAGGACTACAAGGGAGACTCATCCCTAGGCCAACCCAGAAATGAATTTGGAAATGTGGGTGTAGCGTAGTATAGATCAACACCAGCAAACCAGTAGATTACTGGAAGAACTGCAAATACAAACCCATAGATTGTTGGATACTATGCAACAACTCCAAAAAGAGATGGTCCAAGTACGAAGCATTAATGAAAGATTGATGAGAGAACAAGAAATAATACTTAAGAATCTTTCAGATAAGCAAAATCATCCCACCACATAGCCCATTCTGAAGAGGGGAACTCACATACAAAGTGAACAGCAATGGCACATACATGATCATATTGAAGAAAGTCGCACTCAGCGAAGCAATAAGAGTAGAACTTATAATGAAGCTGAATCTGGAAACGCTTCCGACCAGTAAGAATTGAAAAAGAAGAGGGTGGAATTACAAGGGGAATTCTGGAAGATTAAGCCTCCCACATTTGATGGAGAATCTAAGGAGATGGTAGAAGCTTGGATAATTAACATGAATAAATATTTTCAAGTATATGAGTACGACAGTAAATTAAAGGCTCATTTGGAAATTTATCAGTTGCGAGAAAAGGAAACATTATGGTGGGAAGAAGTTAAGAATGTGCGTGGAATCAAGGACCAGAATGTAACCTGGGATGAATTTGAGAATTATTTTAAGGAAAATTACCTAACAAAACAATTTTATGGTGAAAAATCTCGAGAATTTAATGATTTAAGGTTAGGCCAACTGTCCATGGATGAATTCATCACTAAGTTCACTTCTTTGTTAAGATATGTACCATACTTAAAGGATGAGAAGGAAAAATTACATCGCTTTTTGAGTAGTCTACCTGCTCACATGAAAGAAAGAATTGAGTTCATGGGTCCCAAGACAATGGATGAGGTCATTCGAAAAGAAAGGTTGTGTTATCAGCAGTCCAAGGAAAAAAGAGAAAATGGAAAAATTTGGCCACCCAAGTAAGGGTAGAAAAGTTCTTCAGGTTTCAAAAATAACATATCTGGAAATTATAAAACTGCTGCAAGGAATTCAGCAAATAAGCAATTTGGGAAAAACCAGCAGGGGTCCAAATGGACAACTGAGGACTGACCCATTGAAGCATCCAGTAAACCTGATCATGGGAAAATACAGAAACCACCATTACAATTTTGGGGATGCGGCGAGGCACACTATTATAAAAAATTCTCACTTCGTGGGAGAAATGAAACTGCAGCTAACATGCAAGAAGCATCTAATGTGGGTGATGTGGTGCGAAACATACCCAGAATCAATGCTGCACTGGAAGACTGGCAAGAGGAATATCAACAAAAAAATGATCGAATTAGAAGGTAAGATGCAATCCCATCCATTATCTATTTTGGTTTATCCTGGTGCTATTTTAAGCTATGTAAATCCCAAAATTGTGAAAAAATGTGCCTTATTAAGCCAGAAGTTTAAACATTCTTGGCTAGTTTAGTTGGCCACAGGAACCAAGCGTAAGGTTCATGCTAAAGCTCCCAATTGTTCCCTGTAGATTGGGGATCATAATATAAAGGTGGAATTAAACATTCTACCCTTAGGCTCCCATGACATACTATTGGGGATGGACTGGTTGGAAGCACACTAGTCCTTGGTAGATTGTAAGGACAAAATTATCTACTTCAAGGCTGAAGATGGAACCCACCAAGAACTGAAAGGAATTAAGAAACCATTGAAGCTGTGACCCATTACAACATCCCATCTAAGAAAATGTATTGGGAAGGGATGCCAAATCTATGCGATTAAGGTCAGATTTGCTAACTGAAAGGATAAAACTCCCATGATGGAAAATATACCTGTGGTGAAAGAATTCCTAGATGTATTTCCAGAAAATATACCAGGACTGCCACCAAAGCGAGATATAGACTTTACCATTGAACTCATGCTAGGGGAAGCACCGGTTTCATGAGCCCCCTACCGAATTAGTGTGCCTGAGTTAACGAAATTAAAGATGTAACTACAAGAATTGTTGGAGAAGGGATATATCTATCCTAGTGTATCACCTTGGGGGGCACCAATACTATTTGTGAAGAAGAAGGATGGAACCATGAGAATGTGTATGGACTACCGACAGCTAAATAAACTGACTGTGAAAAACAAGTACCCTTTACCTCAGATAGATGACTTGTTTGACCAAGTAAAAAGGCTGACAGTCTTTTCAAAAATAGATCTAAGATTAGGGTATCACCAAATAAGGATAAAATATGAAGATATATACAAGAAAACCTTTCTCACTAGATATGGGCATTACGAATTTGTGGTCCTACCATTTGGTTTGACTAATGCACCTGAAACATTTATGAGCTTAATGCATGGTATATTTCACCCCTATCTGGATAAGTTTGTTTTGATCTTTATAGATGATATACTGATATATTCAAAGAATATGGAGGAGAATAAGGAGCATCTACGTATAGTGCTTAAAATGTTAAGGGACCACCAGCTGTACTCCAAATTCAGTGAGTGATTTTTACAAGGAAAAAATATAATATTTAGGCCACGTTATTTCGGCTGAAGGAATAGCGGTGGATCCTGAAAAGATAAAAACCATTATGGAATGGAAGGTACCTAAAAACATGGCAGATATATGGTCTTTTATGGGACTTGTTGGTTACTACTGGCACTTTATAGAAGGCTTTTCAAAAATAGAATTTCCTATAAATTCTTTACAACACAAGGGGCGAGTGTTCAAATGGACCAATGAATTCCAAGATAGTTTTGAGAAAATAAAAGAATTATTAACTACAAATCCTGTTCTGAAAGTTGCAAACCCAAGCTTACAATTTGAAATTTGCACTGATGCAAGTAAAGAGGGTGTGGGAGCAGTGTTGTATCAAGACATAAAGTTGGTAGCATGTGTATCTAGAAAATTGAAAGACCACGAACATTGATACTGTGCTTATGATCTAGAGTTAACAACAGTAGTGAATGCGCTCAAAATATGGAGACATTACCTATTGGGTAATAGATTTGTGCTAAAAACTGACCACAACAGTTTAACCATATATTTTAAGCAAGATGATCTCAACGCTTGCCAAGCTAGGTGGAATGCATTCCTGAGCGAATTTGTTTTTGAAATGCAACACGTAAAAGGAAAAGAAAATCGGGTTGCTGACACATTAAGTTGGAAGTTTCATCATGTATATGAACTATATTTTAATAATGTGGAGTTCAAATTTCAAGAACAAATAAAGGAAGCTGCGATAAAAGATCTTGAATACCAGTTTCTATGGCAGCAAGTGTGGGACACAGAAGTACAAGGGAAACAGTCAGAATACACTGTCAATGGAGAACAAATATTAGTTTTTCGGGAAAAGATATACATTCCCAATGAGCTAAGTTTAAAAGAACTGATTCTTATTGAATATCACAGAAGCTCATATGCTGGACACCCAGGCTATCAAAAGATGTTAACAACCATCAGAAAGGACTACTTTTGGCCTGGTATGCGCAAGGATATCATTGAATATCTAACTGAGTGCTTGGAATGTCAACAAGTGAAATTCAAACACCAACATCCAGCCGGCTTATTACAACCCATACCAGTACTTGAGTGGAAGTGGGAAGTTATGTCTTTAGATTTTGTTGTTGGTTTACCGAGGTCAAAAAGACATAATGACTCGATCATGGTAGTTGTTAACTGCTTGAGCAAATCAACCCACTTTATTCCTGTACAGTCTAATTATAAGACCGTACAAATCAGAGACATATTTATGTGGGATATATTCAGGCTACATGGTATACCGAAAACTATCATATCAGACAGAGATGTGAAGTTTACTTCAGTTTTTTTGAAAACACTTTTTACTAGACTAGGCACTCAAGTCCGGTTCAGTACGACATACCATCCTCAGACCGATGGGCAGACAGAACGAGTAAACCAACTTTTGAAGGATATGCTCCGAATGTATGTAATGCAGCAGCCTACTAAGTGGGAAGACTACTTACAACTGGTAGAGTTTGCCTATAATAATGGGTACCAGGAGTCACTCAAAATGAGTCCGTTCAAAGTTTTATATGGAAGACAATGTTAGAAACCTATTAACTCGAGTAGTCCAAAGACAAAGTTAATGCTTAGAGCAGAAATGTTAGCTGAGATAGAGAGAGAAGTTAAGAAGATCTGTCAAAATCTAAAGAGTGCACGGGATAGACAAAAAGTATATGCTGATCAGAAAAGAACCTATCGGGAGTTTGAAGTAGGCAACCATGTCTATATTATAATCAAACCCAAGAAACGTACACTAAGGTGGACTACCTGTGCTAAATTGGCACCCCGTTTCTGTGGACCTTTCCAAATTCTAGAAAGGATTGGGCCAGTAGCCTATTGGCTAGCATTACCTAGACACATACAGGTGCATAATTTGTTCCATGTGTCAGTACTAAAGAGATACATATATGATCCTAAGCACATAATACACTGGTAGAATGTTAAGGTAGGAAAGAAATGGAAAACTAGAAACTTTTAAGAAGTTAAATTATTGTATATTAATTCCACTGTTTTATGGTTGCAGTCGATCCAGATGGAGATTTTCTGGTAGAGCCTCAACATATCCTCGATTGGAGAGAAATAATGTTGCGAAAGCGAGTTATCACCCAAGTTAAAGTGCAATGGAAGCACTTCAGCCCGGAAGAGGCGACTTGGGAAGATGAAAAATTTGTGCCAGAGGCATATCCAGAACTATTCAGTGGAATGGTATAACACCGAGGATGGTGTTCATCTTAAGCGGGGGAAGATGTAACATCTATATCTGATGTCATTTACTGAAAGACATTTCTAATTTTTTTACTAGACATTAAAGTTATTTATTTTATTAATTGATTAACAAGTATTTTAATCAGGAAGTTATGAACTAAAGTTTCTCACTTATTAAATAAAATTTTAATAAAATATATTATCAAGAATCTAATGGTAAAAGTTTACAAGATCCCAAAGTAGTTGAGAAAATAAGTTGTTGGCAGTTACCTTTCCTCTGGGTTAAAAGGAAAACCCTACAGGGGGAAAGGGGTTATGTTCCAGAGAAAGAGAAGACAAGCTTGAAGGCTGAAGGGAAGAGTAACCTGAGCTGGAAGAAAACCAGTAGTCTCTATTATCAATAAGAGAGGAGACTGGACTGGAGTCCTGAGGTCTGCTTTCCTGTTAATTACTGTTGTGAACCCTACTTTGGCGAGGAGCACGGGGGGAGTAGAGGACGTCATGGCCTCACTCAAGGTTGGGCGGAAGCCATCATTCTTCTCAAGTGAGATAAGTAAACTAGGACAGAATGTGTTATTGTTTAATTTACTGTAAAATATATGTTTATTTCTAGAGAACAGAATGTGGTGAAAGGTACTATCTGAAAAATAGTTTGCAAGTAGAATGTTTGTAAACTGTAGAAGAGAATAGAAAGGGATTTTCTTAATTTTCTTTCTTAGTTTATTAAATTCTATGATGATAATTACGAGTAAGAAGAAGAGAATTCTTAGGAAATATAAGTTGTAAATCCTTAGGGTAAATGTTAAAATAACCGGGTTTGACAGCTAAACCCAAGGGAGAAGGAAACCCTCAGGTTTTTTATACAAACTGTTTGTCCTATGAAATATGTTAAACTAGTACACAGACAATGGGAAAGGATCCCTTTAGGTGGTCCGGTCACCTTTCGAGTAACAACAGTTTATGTAAATATTGTAAAATTATGTACTAGTATAAGTAAAAACTGTAGAAATTCGAACCTATGCAAACCCATAAATTGCATATAATTTAGAACAAGAAAGATAGAATTTGCATGTAACCCTGAATAAGAAAGATAACATTTGCATGTAACTCTTAATAGAAAGATAACATTTGCATGTAACTCTAGTTGAGAAGGAAAGCATAAGCATATAACCTTGAACAAGAAGACAAGAAGTATAGTGGAGGAATACATTAGTTAACGCTAATAAGCAATCTATATATGACTGTGATAAAGTTAAACAAAACAACGTAATAACGGTGTTAAGTTACAAATAAGGCAAAGAAAAATAGCGCGAAGACTGCATGCATGTGTTTAAATATATAAATATATATATATATATATATATATATATATATATATATATATATACTGAATGCACACATGACAGAACCCAAAAGTAAATAACGAGCAGATGCTCTACGATAGATTCCATCTTAACATGTAAACAACCATAAAGATAATATAGGCTACAGTAGTATTATCAACAAGGAATAAATCGAAGACACAATTTAAATACAAGGTAAATACCTGTAGGTATGAATCATTATGAAAAATTTATAAAACTGTAAACATAAAATTTACATTACCTCTATTCCAGGGCCACGAATAAAATTCGGAAAAACATATGTTGAAAATAGCCAATTGACTAGTCAACAAACCCTCAAAAGGGGAAGTGATTAAATATTAAGGAAAAACTACAGGACTCTTAAGTCCAGACCTTCGAGGTCACCGACGCCAGAAACTTCAGAATTAAAGATCTTTTGTCGCGTAAACGGATTAACACACAATAAGAAAACTAAGAGTAGCGTTCTACGGAATATGAAGACCGACGAAGCTAGAAACCTTCGTTAAGCATGCACCTGGAGAAGTAAATGGAGAATTTCCCTTCATATCAATAGGCTGCAGATAATCATCAAAAAACAATGGAACATACTTTGAAAACAAATTTACCTGCAATTAACCCAATAACAGTAAGATTTAAAAAAAAAATTGTGCATGGGTGAAAGAAGTAGGATAAACTGTGAATAAGGAAAAACGAAGGAAAAATTACATTGGACAATTAACATGAAGCCTGGAACTCTTGGAATTTCCCACACATAAAAACAAGTATGTGTTAAAATCCAAGTTAGATCGAAAGTTGTGATTGAAAACTTAAAAGCCCATAGCGGAATTTGTCAAACTTGAGTCGAAGAAGCTTCCTGAAGAATGCACCGAGATGAATACCCTAGTGTGGGAGGAAACCCTCGCAAAAATATTGTCTCGAGACCTGGATTTCGCGGCCTTAATAGGGTCACCAACGAAACTAGAGATACACATGGGTTTCTCATAAACTCAAATACCAAAGCACCACATAGACAAAGATTAAACCCAGATTGAAAAACGCCATGGATAAGTACAATCATAACTACAAGTAACAGGGTCGAACTCACTGTAACATAACAAGGAATTTGCAATTTGTAGAGCCAGTTGACGAAGCAGAGGAGGAACAACAAATGAGGTAGTTAGGGTTCGAACAGGGTAAATCTCATACCCTAACGAACCTGGAGTAAATCCCCACCATCGATGAATCATGCAGATCAACAGAGATGGAGGCACCACCTGCTCGATCGTGTCAGAAGAATTTAAGGAGGGTTTAATCTCCGGGATGTGGTATGTAGTGCACCATTCATTGCTCGTACCCGTAATTAATAACCACAATAATTTCCAATCTCGAAGGAAAACAGAGCAATTCTATTATTTAATTTTCCAAGATATTTCATAAAGTAGTCGTGAAGGCGAATTAATCATTTGATTACACATATAAGTTGGAACATGTCATGGGTAACAATGATATATATATATATATATATATATATATATATATATATATTCCAATCATGTTTGTAAATCAAATCTATGATAACCATAGCATACAATTCTGTATTAATATGACTTTTATTTCTATGTAAGTTCAAAGGTATAACGACATCGTTAATTCGTGAGTAGGGTTCTTAGGAATTTGGTTGAGTAAGGGGATAAGTATTTTTTTTTTTATGTTGGTTAAATTGATAATGTAAGTGTACATTACATCCATAAACTTAAATTACTCTAAAATATTAATAATATTTCACTAATTAAATGGAAACAAAAAAAGTTCACCAACTTAAAAATAAATAAAAATAAAAAACTCAATAAATTTATAACTTGATAAATTTTGTTATAATGATTTCAAATTTGGTGTAGAAGTTAAATATATGCCAAAAACTCGATAAATAAATTAAGTAATAACAATCTAAATAAATGAACTCAATATATTAATTAGGAATGACATAGAATTCCCTTTATATTATCTAAATTACCCAATTGAGTTAAAACTTTATCAAAGTTTTTTTATTTTATATATTGTAAATTTTATTGGGATGTCTGAGAATTGACCCCCGTTTTTTAAAATGGAGAAATTTTATTAAAGATTTGAAACAATAAAATAAAAAATCATCTTTCATGTGTGGAAAGCCTTCAACATTAGTAAAAAGGAAAAAGTGTTCACTCATAAATAAAATCCATAATAAGAGAGTGGACAAATATATTATCTTTATTTTAGTTACAATTAAATTTATTATAGTGATATTACCAATTTTCTTTTAAATAATTTAAATGAAAATGGTATTTATTATTTTTTATATATGTTTTTACATGTTTAAAAAAATAAATTATAAGTTTTATTTAAGTTACTATTATGTATAATGTATAGTGGAACTAAAGAGCTATGAAATTCAAAGTTCAAATCTTTATAAATGAAATAAAAAACAAAGAAGTTTATATATATATATATATATATATATATATATATATATATATATATATATATATATATATATATTATTTTAGTTTTAAAAAATAATTCGTTATCATTAAAGAAAAGAAAATGTTAATATTTGTTGTTTTATTAAAATAATAAATTTGATTTTTTTTTTGTAAATTAGGCTAAACTATATTAGATCAAAAGAAAACTGTACATAGGCGTTGGGCTGCGATGGTAAGCGGTGCTTAACCAATCTCAGCTTTAGAGACTTTCGAAATAACACAGGTTTGGGGCTGCCTCCTAGGAGGAAACCAACCCCTTGATAGCATCAAACAATCATTATTTACGAAGTGTGTCGTGACACATATAAAAATCAAATATTTATAGTATGTGCTGAAATAACAGAAAGAAGAAAAGAACTGAGCAGTCGCGTAATCATGGTGTTCCTTCATCATCCTCTGTTGCAGGGTCCTCCTCCTCGATGCGACATTTGTATTCTTGTGCAATAGCCTCCTCCTCAGCAGAAGGCACACACGGGGGCTTTGTAGTGGATGCACAGATGATAGGGGCGACTTGGTATTCAGCATCTGGAACTCTCATCCAAACTTCGTCTGAATCCATGATCCACATGTCTGTGTCCTCCCCTATGGCCTCTTGAACTGTGAGAGGCTCGGTTTTTCGAGGAGTGGGTGGCTTAAAGTGCACAATGGTGGACTTCCTGGGCCTCTTTTTCCCCTTTGATTCTCTGGATCTAAGGTGATCTCATCTTGGGTACGTCAGACCGTTGAGGTGCTTCCCTATCATGGCTGCCAGAAGAGGAGCTTTCGATGGATTCTAATCGGTGATCATTTCTACGTTGATAGTCTTTTGGTGTTGACGCGGAGCCATGGGGGGATTACAGGCAGAGAGGGTGTGACCGGTCTAAAAGCGGTGAAGTGTGCAATAGGAGAGCATGCAACAAAGAATCACAGTGGGGGGGGTACGCAACAAAGGGTTACGCAGAAGGGGGACACACAACAATGGTGTCTGCCTCAGAAAGCGTGTAGCAGGCTGAATCCAAAGAAGCACGGAGTTCTAGAGGGAGGTGTGCAGCCAGGGGGGATGTCGCGTGGGGCACGCAGCTTGGAGGGAATCAGCAGGAGAAACACCCTACAGGCTAGCACCAGTAAGGTGGCGCGCGTAAGGTAGAGTGCGCAATAGGGGAAGTGCACGGGGAAACTGAAGCAACAACAAAATGGCAAGGGAGGAGGCGTAGAAGGCTATGGAGGCCGACTGGAGCAGCAAAGGATGATAGAATGAGGAGAGACCACGCCTTTTGAAGACCCGTGGCATGAGCATAGATGCTACACGATTTTGTGGCACGCTTGCATATGCAGGTTGGGATAGTTCACTTTAGATTTCATGTGATTCAATGTATGGAAAAATATCAGGTGCAATAAAGTGCCCATGTGAATGATTGCTAAGAGGAGGTTCCGCATCAGGTTAAAGCTGGTTGTGCAGGATATTGTCAGCCTATGCATGGGATGAACTGACTTCGCACGTTCACGGCATGTCACCCACATCCTGGGAAACAAATTTGAATTATTAATTAGAATATAGATTAAATATTACAAAGTTCTTGGAAACTCTAAATTTATTTGTGCGCTCAAAATATCCAAAAATAATAATTACCCTCGGATTTCTACCACCTTAGGAGTTATGATAATAACCTCTTTTTATGAAATCATGATACATTGCAAAGGTCTTGTAATCCCTTGCTTTATGTCCAAATCTTGTACATCAAAATTAATGACCAAGAAATATATTTTGATACCTTGTTGAGTGTAATTATCTTGATGAAGCATTTCTTTAGAAGTTGTTCTGTCTTTGAAATTATTCATCTCTTTGTTGATCCATGTCTATTATTCCACTAATTCTTGTAGATCCATTGCGAGTATTATAATGACTTCACGGTGTAGTAACATTTTTGAACTTATCTTGGTTCCTTTCATTGATTTGGTTGGCTTTATGAACACCTAGTTGATTCTTTATTTCTCCTTGAGTGATGATTGTGTTGTTGAAATGAACATGGTTATGTTGATCCTTTACTTGATTGGTGTGTTCAGTTGTATTGTTGTTGGATCTTATGAATTTATCAACATAAATATTTAATTATTATCCATTTGGTGCCCCATGGTCTTACTTATAACAAATACATGTCTTAATGACGTGTGATGTTCGCTTGTTGAGAATTGTGTCCAGGATTTCAGTTTCTTTGGCCAAGTTACTCCAAATTCTTATTTTCTTCCTCTAATTGCCTTTTTGTAGAGACAAATTACTCATCTAGTTTTCCATATTACTGCAACTTTTATTTAAGTTGATTTACTAAGGGATCCTTAATCCTTTTAGATTATTCTAGTTTATTTTTCAAATAATCATGATCCCTATTTTCTAGGAGTTCCTTCTTCTCTTTCCTTTTATACTCTGCTAGTTTCATATTATTTTTTTCTAGATCAACTTTGAAAGAAATAATCTCATCTTTTAGAGCCTCACAATGAACTTCTCTTTGTTTTAGTTGGATCTGTCTCACTTCTTCCATCATTCTTGCTTCCTATAATTGGGCCTTTAGAGTAGCATTTTCTTGGTCATGAATTTCATATCTATTGAAAATCTACTTTTGATTTTTCTCTTCTTCTGAAAGATTCTTTATGATTTTCTCTTTACCTTTATAAATTTGGAGTTGTTCTTCTAATTGAATAACCCTTCTCCTTAAGACTTTTAATTCTTCCAAGGAACTTACATGTTCTCCTTCAATTCATAGCTCTCTTTATGCTTCCTCTTTTGAGTAGTTAAACTCAATCATATCGAGAAAATCATCTTCATCATCAGCGACTGTATATGGACATCAGAAGGAATAATGAACTTTCCCATTGTTGAAATATTGTGGACTACTTGATTCCTCTTCCTGATTAATTTTTTCACCCATGACCATGAAGAAAATTTCTTCTTTCAAATTTTATTGATTGATCCTTTAAAATGATGACATGTTCGTCTTTAATTTTTTTTTTTTATGTCATATAGGAGACTAAAAAATTCACATTCAGATTCTGATACTTTCTTTCGGCCATTGTCTTCTTCCAGAAAGCTAGTAGATAAAATATTATGATGGGATCTTCCCTGATCCTCTTGTTCCCTTTTATAAAGACCACTACCAAAAGGTTTATAAAAACAACTAGTAGAAATATGATGTAACTTACTAGTATTTTTCAACTCTTCTGTAGCTTCCTCACTTTCAACTTGGGAATATGGATTATTCTTTTAACAATCAGTGACAAGGGGATTTTCCTGATCATCTAGTTCATGGTCTTCAATATTCTTTAATTTTTTTTTTCATCATGGGTATATTGGATCTTATTAATCATATATTTTTAATATCACAATAAATTACCTTATCAAACTCTAATTTTGATAGTGTATGCAAAATTGGATAGAGGAAAAACACTATATATCATACCATCACAATTGGGTACATGAACCGCTAAATTAGCTACTGAAAACAATCTTGCACACTAGTTGGTCATTATCAAAGGAGGAGATAGTAGAAGGGACCCTTGCACTATAGATCCTGGGGGATCCATCAAGCCTCGACTATCTAAATCGTAGAAAATATGTTTTTCTATATGTGCCAGACGTGAATAAAACTTGCCTAGAAAAAACCTTTGATTCTTGAGCATCCTATTAATGTCTTCTATGGAAGTTAAGACATTATATCTTTCAACTTTCTTGTCTTTCGACACCAAAACCAAGAGGGTATTCACTGCCAAAGTAGAGCCAATGAATTTAAGTATTGCTTCTTCTTTCCCTAGGTATGAATAGGGTTAGTAACCCATGTCGACATATCTTCCATAATCTCTGAATCTAAATGAGATTGATGTTCAATCCCTGTCTAACTCTCCAAATTATATATTTATTTCCAAGCCTCTAGCGAAAATGTATTAACATAGGTTGCAATCAAGTCATGGGAAAATAGTTTAGCTCCTCTCTAACCTTGAGGAGTTCTTCCACCTCCCGTTTTCTGCATCTCATTATTTTCCTCGGCGGTATGGCTAACACCCGAGCACACCTAAGGTAGATGTTATAAATTCCCCTTCCTGTAAATAAGCAAGAGAATGAACCAGACTCTCCAACAATAGGACTAGGACACAATCCTAGATAATCATCCAAATAACTTAAAGCACAAATGCTTGACTCAACATAGACCCCATCAAGAGAGGAATCAAGTACAACTTCCTAGAGGTTTGAAACAAAACCCGCTACCATTAAATGAAAACAAAGACCCACATAAATTCACACATCCTTGTAGCTAAAAGGACAAGCACAACCCCTTGACACAACACCATGAATTAAAATATTTATAGGCATGGCATAACAACCGTCGAATTCCACCAAACTAATGAGAGAATTTCATTTAGAATTAGGAAAACACCATAAGCTAAGACCCTAAATACAAATACTCAAAATTATGTCCCCCTTGACTTGAATAATATCATGTGTCCAACTAGAAAAACCTAATGGAAAAGACCCAAAGACCCCGGGACCAAATGTTGACCAAAACTCAAGACCCAAGACCACTTGAAATAAAATAAGAGACCCTTGCCTTATGGATCAACATCCACCATTCTTTCAATCCTAAAGACAAAAATTCTAAAACCCCATAACTAAATTTGACACTAATTAAAAGCAGAAAAACCCAAATAACTATGCAGCAAGAGAACACGAACTAATGTGTTGTGACAAAAGACTCCATAAAATTTTCCTTACCCGCTAACCTCCGCAAAACATTGAGTGATTCTCCCAGGGAAAAAGACCATGTCTTTTTCCACCTTTTCAAACTTTTGTCTCTAATTTTTGTCATTTCAATTATGGACTTTAACCTCCATGCTAAGGAATTATTTAAGCCAAGCAAGAGACAATGCTTATAGTGGGAGGTTGTGAGAAAATCCACGTAGATTCAAACTGATATTTGTAATATGCTAAAATAAAATACTTGAATCTAATCTACAAATTGCGGAAACCAATTACAATCACAGAATAACATAAGCAAGAAAGGGGAAGAATTTCAATCACATAACACAAATATTTATCTGAGGAAAGCCTCAGCTAAAAACCCCGCTATCTATTTATTTCATAAGTCAGAAAATACGAGAACAATACAATGTTTCTCTCAGGCTTGAGAGCTCTCTGCACTATCTTTGTTCGTATCACTGCTTCCTAGGCTAACTTTGGCCAATACTTAGCCAATTTCCTAGCCTTCCAAGCTCCTACTTACTTGCAAAATTCAATGAGGATTAGACCCCTATTTAATGAGGAAATTCTATAATAATAGTTGCGCAGTAGATCAAGGCTCTTCCTCTGACTCCATGCACCATATGTACAATTGGATGATTATACAATTGATGGTACACTTCCCTTTCTCAGAACTAACATGCATGAGTCATTTATGAGTAAATTATCAGTTATTTGATTGATCAATGCATGTGAATTAATTCCGATTTAATTCACTTGACCTCTCAGTAGTTCATCTGTCAGTTAGAACTAATTAAACTGGTTTTAACTCAAATTAATTAAGTTAATCAATTACAACTCATAATAAACAGTAGGTCATCCATCAGTTGGAATTAATTAAACTTGTTTTAACTCAAATTAATTAAGTTAATTAATTACGACTCACAATAAAGCACCCTAAAATTTAGATAACACTCTACATGCCTCCCATTAGACTTTCAAATCGAATTAACTGAGCTAATTAAGGGAACAAGCTCCCATGCCTCCCATTACAATTTACTTCTAATTTAATTAAGGGAAAATTAAATTAAAAACCTTTTCTTGTTGCGATTTTCAATATTTCTTGTTGCAAATTTCAAGAGGTTGAGGGTTTACCCTCGCCTCCATATAAACACTCATCAATGCAACCCGAGACTACCATGCTACCAAAATTAATTAACAAGCCCAATTTTAAATCTTGCATACACTAAAATACTGTGTCGTCAAAGACATAAAAGCCCATCACCTCCAATGGGGTGGCTGAAACTCTCACCAACTCTTCAACTTCCTCAACATTTACACCCTCATTGGGATATATATATAATAGTGATCATTATTTTTATTTTAGAGAATATTTTATTTTTTATTTTAAAAAGACATATATCAACTCCAATATACCCAGCAATGCACTATGGATTTTTTCAATCCAAAAATATAAATTACAAAAACTTAGGCTTAACGTCTCCTTCATAATCTCCTGAACGCGATTTATCGGGTTTTGTTGCCCAAAATATAATTCCTCTCTCTCCGTGGGTTTCCTAACGGAGCTACAGAAGAGCCTCGAATGAGTCGTTGTAGGTTGCTGGAGGCGATGCTCTAGAGACTCTGAAATTCACCAAAATGTTGGACGCCTTCACTAGGTGACTAAAATTGATAATACATTTGCGAGTCTGTGTGGCTCGTATGAAACACTCCTTCGTGGAGATGAACTACCACACCCAGTCTTTGGTTCTCTTATGGAAACTCTTAAGGGAGATAAATTCGCACCCATACTCCAGTGGCAACGTTTACTACCATGTTTTTGGAAGAAAAAACTGAAGGGGTAGTCGTCAAGCAACACCCAGCCCCAAAAAGAAGAACCACACTAGGTAGCTAACCTTCTCGGCATGGGCACTCATGTCGTGTTTTGCTTGGCGCGCTCAAATTTCAAATTTTTAATTTCAAATAAAGGACAGTGTCGTGTGAGGTATGCATCACTCAATGCTTTAAACCGTCATGGAAATTCCGGTAAGATTTTAAGAAAATATGGCAATGATTTTTTTAAATCCAGATTCTATCTATCAAACTTCAATATTTTGGGTGCTCTAGAGGTTTTTGATAGTGCTGAATCCATTCCTGCCATCAAAAACATGATTCAAACACTGCTACTAGAAGATTTCTTAAAAAAAAATTAACCGAAATCCGACCACTTTTGACCGTCCAGACAATTCCTCCACCTCCCTAGACAACTTCATGCTTTAATTGAGTCTTCTTCAAAGATAATGGTGACGAATCTCCTTTGTTGTCAAACCTATCAGGCATGATCGCTACCCTCCACGCCGAGGACTCGGGCCTGTGCGGTCTAATACAGAGGTAAGGGTATACTTACAAGATTGGTCGATTGATACGGAATGTATTGATTAATGTAGTATTGGGAGATGGGGGGAATGAAGCAACAAGGTCCGAAGTGTGAGTTTTGTTGATATACAGTAGATTTCATTCTAGAATTTTCCTTTACTCTTATGAGGTTTAAGATATTTTAGTAGTGAAAGTATACAATGTCCATGAGCTGGGGCGAGGGAATTGAAATATGCATGTCCATATTTTTGGCTTATGTTGCATTGATCATATTAGTGGCCATTTACACTGTACATAGGGTTGATGTTAAACCAAGAAGGTAGTGGGGAATACCTCCAATATTCTTCTCAGGAATCTCAAATTCAATCAGAGTCCAGGGATTCATTTGGATGTAGCAAATGGTATAGACTATGGTGTAAATAAATATACTCTTTTATTATATCTAAGCCTTGAAATAATTTTGGGGTTCGAATGTGTTCAAGATGGTGGACTTGCCTAGGATGTATATGTTGCTACTGTTGCCATGTTTAAGTGTATAATTTCCATAACTCTGGTTATTCCAGCGATTTCTTACCGGAAAATTGAGTGGGTTCTAATTCTGGAAATTTGAAATGTTGAGGTGACGGACTAGCTGGTCTCCATTGGATGTATTAGGTGGGATAGGACAGGGACTGGCAATTGGTCTTATCGAGGGACTCCGTTGTGATTTTATCCTTGAATAGATAAATTAGGTCAACGAATTCAAAATTTGGCGGCACCTAATTAAGAGTGTTTCTGATGTACTGCCCAAAGGGGGTGGTGGCTAATTACTATTCTGAGGTGTGCTCATGATTATTTTCTATATTATAAATGGATCTATGTTTCCGAGAACGATCGATCAGATTTTGATGATGTATTGATGGCGATTAGTATGTCTGGCTCGATTGGGATTTTGTGGCTCTGACACCTCTATGATCCAGATCTTTCAGCTCATTTCAAAAGGTGGCGGCACCTACTTAAGAATGTTTCTGATGTACTACCCAAAGGTGATGGTGGCTAATTACTATTCTGAGGTGTTTCTATCCTTAAGTAGTTAATTATACATCGGGTTCAAAAGTTGGCGGTTCTTATTTATGGATGCTCCCATGTACTGTCCAAATTGCTGGTGATATTTACTAAGTTATAAATGGATCTATGTTTTCGAGGACGATCAGACAGATTTTTATGATGTATTGATGGCAATTTGTATGTCTAGCTTGATTGGGATTCTGTGGTTCTAACTATTTATCAAGGTATATTTTATCTGGACTTGGTTATCAAGGCGCAGTATCTCCAAAGGTGGCGGTGGACTGCTGATTTTATTATCATATGTAAGGCGACATTAGATCGGGATCTTGAAATCTGATTTTGGCGGTGGGTTTGTCAGTAGCTAAGACTGACAGGGTACAATCCTTTGACTAATACTCTTTATTATCCTTTCCCTCTTTCATCTATGGAGGTTTTGGATATTGGATCGTCTGTCGTATCATCTGTTCAGGAGGGTCTCAAGACTGATTCTCTGGGGACTGAACAAAGACTATCAGAGGAATTTCATATCGATGGGCAAATTATCAAACAGGCGACGATACAATTGCCCCATAAGATTCAACTGAGCGATATCCCAAAGAAGAAGAATCGACGTCAGGGTGGCTGTAAGAAGAATCCTTTTAAGCATAATATGGATATCAGGGTTGTCAACCTCAACTATGACGACCTCTATGGGCGGGTTGCTAGTCTGGAAAGGAGGGTTGTCATTTGTCAATGGATGTTTCCCGATGGCGGAGAGGTGGATATGGTTGGCTGGATTAAGAATCAGTGGCATCCTATTATTGGTTATACTCCCAAAATCAGCATGCTACTAAATGGATGGTTTAGCATCCACTTCATGGATGAAAAGGACGTATATAAGATCATTACCAGAATGTGGGATCGAGGTAGAAGATTTATGCAGTTGGTGCCTTGGTACCTTGGTTTTAACCCGGTCATGGAGGCCCCTCGCAGTCGAATCATATGGGTTAAATTACCTGGTCTTCCTTTAGAATTTTGGACACTTAAGGCACTGCGGGCGATTGGAAACGCTATCGGGTGCACAAAATACATCAACTCGAGCATTGTGGGGGCCTCTGATAAACAGATTGCTTAGATGCTGGTGGAGGTGGAATATGTGGGTGGTCTGATTGGGGATGTGGATCTCATTTGGGGCCAAAGGTGGCATCGACAGCGCATAGACTATTGGGGAGTCCCTTTCCGCTATTTGATATGTCATAGGACTGGACATTTAAAGGAAAATTTCCCTTTCAAACCATCTTCCAGGCGCAGGGCTATGCCCAATGTGGGTGTGGAACGACATCCTTCGGCTGTTACCGGCTCTCCTCGCGGAATTGAACCTGGTAATCCCCTTACTTCTGGTGATGAATCTTTTCTTTCTGCTCATGAAATTTCTAATAGAACAAACCAATTAGATGTGGACATTGTTGAGGACAATTCTATCCCCGACTAGATTCAAAACCAATACCGTGTCATGCCACCTGTGGGTCCTGAATCTCCTCCGGCTTTTGGTTATGTGTCTCCTTATATACCTGATCCGGTCACCTACTCTCTTCAATCCCAACCCACCTCCTATGTGGCAGACCCTCCTCTGTTTCGATCATCCATTTATGATATGGGGGGGGGCACTTCTACTAAAATGCATGTTGTTGTAGCCACTCAGTCCTATGAGGCTTCTGACCCTGTATCTGTCAATGACTTAGCAACCCCTCATGCCACATTTTCTGATAGGGGTGGACCTTCCTCTCTGTGGAATATTGATGATTCAGATGATTGTTTGAGGACTACGGCGGATTATAATAATCTCCATAACTCGGTGGACATGTTGGATTCGCCCAGGAACTTGGTCGGGAGTGACATTGAGTCGATCTTGGGGAACATTGAGTCGATCCCGGGGAATCAAAATCTTGAACTGGCTGCACTCATGGTATTTGATAGGCCTCCTAGGACTTTGGACAATTATGTCCCCATACCATCTTCATTAAATGTTATAATCCGAAATTCATCTAAGATTAAGAACAAAAATAACAAAGGGAAAATGAAATCTATTGCTTTATTCTCGGATGAGGAGGAGAATCTCACAGACATACCCATTGATATGGCTGAGATATGCACTAAGGTACCTCGGGCGCTTAGAGCAGGCAACTCGGATCAGGGTTCACCATGAATCAGATAATATCCTGGAACATCAGGGGGTTGGGCAATGCCTCCAAAATTCATTGCCTGTGTGACCTTTTATTATCTGTGGATTCTATTATTATTTTATGTCAGGAAACTTTATGCTATCGAATGAAGGCTATCAGGGTTTGTCTGGGTTTCAAACCTGGATGGTGTGTGGCTGCGGTGCACGCAAATGGACACTCTGGTGGTACCGTTTCCATATGGGATCCGGCCATGGCGGATTTAAATGCCTACAGCTTCTTTGGCAGTATTCTTTTATCTGGTCAGATCCGTGGGATGAAGGGTACTTTCAAAATTATAAACCTATATGTGCCTTACCAAAATAGAATTTCTTTCTGGAAGCGCATGCAGGACTCTGGCATCCTCTCTCTCCACAATCTGATCATTATGGGAGATTTCAATTTTACACTTTAGGCAGATGAAACCTGAGGCCTTCATTCTCGAATGGATACTTTATCTACATTTCTGAACAATCTGTTCTATGCTCAACATATCAAAGATATTAGACCTCAACCGATCCTCCCCACATGGTCCAATAAAAGGGCTGGGGAATCATATATTGCAAAAAGAATTGATCAGACAATGATAAGGGAAGATCTCATATTAAGTTTATGTGATCCAAGGGCAATTATTCTTATTTTTTATGTGTTTGACCATATGCCTATCATGTTCTCATGGAAGGTGGGTGGTAGTAAAAAGGGCATGGCGTTTAAGTTCAATAGAGCATGGTTGCGGGAGGATGATTATGTGTAGATGATTAAAGACCTCTGGAATGAGGACATTGGAGCTCTGTAATTATCAGTATGGGATATTTTCCATACTAAAATGCAAAGGATTAAAGGGGCAACAAAAACATGGGAGATTTCCAAGAAAAAGGCGCTAAGGGCTGAATTGATGGCTATCTCTCACAAGATTAACGACATTTATACAGGGATGGTCTCAAAGACTCAAAATGAGGACACATTTAGACTTTTGAAGGAATTGGGGGACAGGAAAAGGGAAATCCTGCAAATTCAGGAGATTACCTGGAAGTTAAAGAGCAAAATAAAATGGTTAAGAGAAGGGGACCTTAACACCAAATTTTTCCACAAAACTGCTACAGATAGGAGGAATCAAAATGCTATATGGAGAATCATGAAGACGGATGGTACATATGCCATTACAAATGAGGAGATACAACAAGAAGCATATCAGCATTTCTTAAACTTCTACCAAGCTCAGCCGGATATCAATGCGGACAATCAGGTTTGGATGCTTTGTCATATTCAAAAAATGTTCGAGGAGGATTCTTTCGAAGCACTCAACAAGCCCATTATGGAGGAGGAGGTCCTATCTACGCTTAGATCTTTCTTGCCAGATAAGTGTCTGGGACCTGACGGCTGGCCCTCGGAATTCTATCTATTCTTTTTTTATCAAATGGGGCCACTGATTACTAAGGTTGTCGAGAAATCTAGGTTGATGGGGCATATGCCTGCCAATTTCAACTCAACATTTATCGCCCTCATCCCAAAATTTGGGGAACCATCTACTTTTATGGATTTCAAGCCAATAGCCCTCTGCAACCTGATATACAAAATTTCGTCCAAGATCATTGCAAATCGAATTAAGGTGACCCTGGAACAACATATCTCATTGGAGCAGTATGGTTTTTTACAAGGGAGGTCCATCCACGATGCTATTGCTGTGGCACAATAGGTCCTACACACCATGCACTGTGACAAAAGAGAGGCACTAGTGATGAAGATCGACTTATTCAAGGCGTATGATTCTATTGACTGGTCATATATTCATCTCCTTCTCCTCAAGATTGGTCTATCTATTCCCATCATCCGTTGGATTATGTCTTGCATTACTTCTGTTAGATATGTTGTTTTAGTTAATGGACTGCCCACAAAGTTCTTCATGGCGGGGCAGGGATTGCAACAGGGGTGTGCGTTATCCCCCATGATATTCATTTTGATCATGGATGGGTTTAGTAGGATTATGCACATGGCTGAACAGAATGGGTACATTAATGGTTTTGCATTTTCTCTGATGGCCAAGACCACTCACTCTCTGTTTGTGGACGATATGCTACTTTTTGGCTCTTTGATCATAAATCAATGGTTCTATATTCATTTTATGTTGATAAAAATTGGCTCTGCGACTGGCCTGTGCATCAACAACCACAAATCTATTCTTATTTATGAATATGGGAGCATGGAAGATATTTTGTTTATTGTTCAATTTATGGGGGTCGGCCACCGGAGGTCGACAGAGGGACTCAAATATCTCGGGGTATTTATCAAGCCTTGTAATTACAGGAACCGAGATTGGCGTTGGATGGTGGATAGATACAAAGAAAGGATTTGCAAATGGATGCAGAGATGGTTATCCTTGGGTGGTCGGCTTATTATGGTACAGGCGGTTCTTACTCAATTGATGGTGTACTGGGCACATCTTTTCTATTTGCCTCAACAGACAATCGATGAAATCAACAAGATAATAGCACACTTCTTATGGGGAGGTAATTACTCGGAACACAAATATCATTTGGTAAAGTTGGAATCTTTATGCAGGCCCAAAAAACATGATGGATGGGGTATTATGGACTTCTGATCCTTTAACAAGGCGCTACTCGTCAAGTCCTTCTGGCGGGCGTTGACAGGGAGGGGCATATGGAATGGCATCATAAACTGTAAGTACATTTCGGGTGATCCTATGCGGCATCTTCTTTGTCAATAATTTCACATACCTCCAAACATCTCTGCCATTTGGAGGAGTTTCTGCAGGGTTCTGGGACAGGTTGCTTCACATCTCACTTGGAAATTTGGTGATGGCCGCAATATTCCTATTGGATCCAGACTTATATTCGGTGCCTCTATTAACATAGTTTTACCACCATTGCTCATCCATATATTGGCTCACAATGGTATACTATACATTTCTTAGGCTATTGCCTATTGGTCCTACAGTGCTTCGATGTTTAAAACGTCTGATCAACTTCATCTAGACAACAATGAGGCTGAGATATGGTTCCAATATACTAATTTGCTCAGAGGGGCAAATTTATGTTATGATGCAAGTGGCGACAGTATAACCTCGAATAGTCTGCTTAAGGAGGGGGCTGTGATAGTTAAAGACATTTATCAAAGTATAAATATAACACATTATGTGGACCAACTATCTTCCACCTTCTATCAATTCTAGGGACATCATATTCCTACCAAGATCATTTTATTTTCCTGGTTGGTATGGAAAGGTAAGATATTAACATGGGATAACCTGCTCAGAAGGGGAAAATGTGGTCCCAACAAATGTGCCTTCTATTGTTTGGCAGAGGAATCCATCAACCACATATTCTTTATATGCCCTATTATCAATCGATTGTGGAGTTTTTACAACGATTTTTTAATGGATCCATCATGGGTTCCAGGGGAATTCCTATCAGTTGCTGAGGAATGGGGGAAAAAGAAAGGGAAATTCAAACACCTACCCTTTTTCTTCATCTGGGAGGTGTGGCTGGCCCGGAATAGACTAATATTTCAAAATACCCCCCTGAAAATTTCGCAAATCTATTGTGCAATCAAAAAATGGATATATTACAGGCCTTTGATTCAGGATATAGTGCTGGATGGATCTCACCGGATTAGGCCTCACGAAATTTCTATTCCTGCCTTCTTTTTTGACGGGGCCTGTTCGGATGGGATCATTGGATGCGGGCATGGGTCAATATATCACAGGCGGAGAGGATTCACTATTATTGGAATGGTGGGGCTGGATCAAACAATATCGTTGAGTTTATGGCAATCTGGGGTGCCCTTCTTGCTGCAAATCATTTAGATCTTCCACAGATATATTTTTATGGAGATTCCAAATTGGTAGTGGATGGCATTATGGGTAAAATTACTCTATCAAATCCAGGAATCCAGGGCTAGTTGAAAAGGGCCAAAAGATTATGGACAAGATTGAATCATTCGCCCATCAAACATATCTACAGAGAAAATAATTCGAGGGCGGATGGCTTATCTAAGATGGGCATTCAGGAGGACTTTGGAATTATTCACATGCTTCATTATAGGAATGGCTCTCTAATATGGCAGAACACCATTCCATTGCCATGATATTATCTATCTGGTTTCAATGTTTTGGGAAATTTTGATACTCGTTACAGATAAACACTTGTTTTTCCATGACGGTCGGACTGTATCAGCGGTAAGCGGAAGTATTTCTCCTGATGACTGTACCTGCTGCTATACAAGCGAGCTTGGTTAATCATATTTCTACAAGCGAGCTAGAACTACACATAAAATCAATTCAGTATAGGAGCATGGAAGTTTTTTCTATAATTTTGGATCTGGAGAATGATTTTCAGATTTTATGGGTCGATGATGCTCGGGACAATACATGTTACAACTTATTCAATATGCTCTGTATGGTCGGCTGCCTGGTTAACATCTCATATTATTCGACTTTATACTATGTTATTCCAGCGACTGAAAGGATTCGAGTGAGGCGCATATACCAGCAAGCGATCTTGTTTCACATCTCTTCGGCGATTTATATCCCTCAAGCGAGCCTGTTATCATTGATATCGCATATAATTGGTTCATATGTATGGTGATAGGTTATATTGGTTTCACTGCATTAATTTTTTCTGCTTTATTAACTCATGTTTTGTATGGACAAAAGATGTAGGGTTATAAGTTTCTCCAATCTAACAAGCAACCCTGAAATTGGTATTGAGTGACCTATGCACTCTGAAATTCTCATGTGTCCTCTCTGAACAATGTTTTTTCTTTCTATGAAAGGTGTATTCATTTTAGAGGGCATAAATGGATGATATCCTCACTTCTTACCAGTTGAGGATGTAATGTATATGTCAATGAACTTGTATTACTAATATAATACACAGTGTTTTTTTTCCTCTGAAAAAAAAAAAAAAAACCTATCCGGCATGAAAAACAAACCGTCCGAAAATAACCATACTATGTATGTTCATCATCCATGACAAGGCCCCACCCATCTCCAAAAAGTTGCATTATAGATTTTGCACGTACTTTGCGGCATAGACTTCGTAAAAACGTAAATGGCATGTGACAATGCTGCCGTGTAAGATGACATATGACAATTTAAAACATGTATGGAATACGGATTTAGAGAGACGGCGAGCCTTATTTCAACTGCTATTGACCCATTAATCCCCCTTACATACCAATGACCATGACAACCCAACCCATGCCATGCACCCCATGTCGTTGAAACCCTGTCTTATCATGCAGTACTTGTCTTTATCGCATACGCATGGGTTCACAAGGTTTAATGGATGCCCATGCCCTTGCATTCGAATACGGACGAGGAACCATGGATGGGCATCCCATGAGAAATTTCCTTGCGCCTTCGCCTAGTTTCCACCGCATATAAATACATGGTATATTCTTTCCACCGCATATAAATACATGGTATACGCTACAATACAGTGTACGCAGTTTGAATTGTAAAATTTGAATATGAAAAACCGCGAATTGAAATTTGAAATTTTGAATTGGTTGCCCTAGAAAGGTGAGTGCAAAAGCGGGGGGGGGGGTCAATTTCCCCAAGACTCTGTGCAATCGGAAGCTGGTGGGGACTCAGTTTTTCTCCACTGGTTATGAAATGATCTATGGTCCCATGAACGAGACCCTGGAGTCGCGTTCGCCACGGGATTCGGAAGGCCATGGCACGCACACCGCCTCCATGGCCGCGAGCGGATTCATTTCGGGAGCCAGCATGATGGGTTACGCGCAGGGTATTGCCAAAGGTATTGTGCCCAAGGCACGTATTGTGGTATACATGGTTTGTTGGAAGAATGGTTGCATGGAATCAGACATACTCTCTTCTCTCGACAAGGCGGTAGAGTGAACGTTTTTTCTAGGTCGATCGGAGGATTTGCTTCTGCATCAGCGGGAAACGACAGCCCCAAAGCTTCGACGGTGTCAAACGTGGCCCCTTGGCTCACCATAGTGGGGGTAGGAACTATGGATCGTGACTTCCTCATCGATGTCCGCCTTGGCAACGGGGCAGTTATACGTGGAGCGTCCTTGTACAGTGGAAAAGGATTTAATCCAGCACTGCCTATTATTGATGTCGGGGATGCTTTTCAGGTAGCTGGCACAAAAAATCTGTGCCTACTCTTTGCAAGGAGGGGTTGTTGGATCCCAACGTTGTGAGAGGCAAGATCGTGTTGTGTGAGCATGGGGATAATCCCAGGGTGGCTAAGGGGGCTGTGGTTGAGCAAGCTAGAGGTGTGGGAATGATACTTGCTAACACCCCATCTGATGGCCAAGGTCTCATTGTCGATGCCCATCTGCTAGATGACCCAGAAGTTGAGCTTCGCGCTGACCGTCAATGCCAAGCCCCTGCAACTTCCCCTGAAGGTCAATTCACAAACATTCTTTGCGTCGCTAGCCTAGAGCGATGGCAAGCACGTTGTCCGGAGCCCAATTGTAATAACCATACAGAAATCTCAGTAACACTCCTTTTTGTTCCTCAAGCACTTTAATGTATTTGATACTTGTAACATTATCAAATACTGAAAAGATAGAATGATGGGATTGTTGTTTTCTTTTTCAGTCACGGTATGGGATTGTTAGTTTCCTTTTTCAGTGAGCTGAGGCGTGATTTTTTTTAAATCATAGCTTCTCAGCTACGTGTTTTCAGTTGCTTTGGTTCTGGTTGATATAATGGATTAATTATAAAATATGTGTTATCCTTATAATATTTTCCATTTTTATATTACATTTATTTTATTTTTTTATCAATAATATGTTACATTATCTTAAATATCTATTTAAATTTATTAATATCATATCACATTATTATGTCACTATTGTTTTTTTGCTTACTTATAACATAAGGTAACTTAATCTAAACTTCAAATTCACATTTTATTTTATTTGTCTAGAATTATTTATATATTATATACATACAAAATTTCTATATTTTGGCTTTGTATTAAAAATATTACTTACTATATAATGTAAATTAGGAAAGGAAAATTATATCTATATATATATATATATATATATATATGATAAGCAACTATCACGTTCGTACCTACTGTTTAAAGTATGTCTATAATTTTTTAAAATATCTTTAAAGTTAAAAGATTAAATTTTTTTCTTCAGATTTTCGCATAGTAATTTTTTTCATTCTAAAATTTGATGATAGAAATTTTGTGTAGATTGTGTATTTTGTTATTTAAAATGTGTTTTTTTAATGTATATAAATAAATTTAACATCTAAAAAAATCTCTTTAACACTTCAAAAAATTCTCTTAAACACACAAATTGCATAGATTACATAACTAAAACTTATAATTCCAAACACTAAACTTTAAACAAAATCAACTAAAATCTTATCCCAAATAAATTTAAAATATTGGATAATTAAACCATTGTAATTGTAATTCTTGCAACCCATTAAATAATTATAAAACACAACATTGGAAAGGATGTGGATTACATTGTTTGCTATTGATTGTCATTAAATTTTCCATGGACAAATTATTTAATGTGTGGAGAAACCTTTTTTGAGCCACTAATTATAAAGCATTGGAAAGGAGGTAGATTTCATTTTTAATATTGATTATCATTAGAGTTGCCATGAACAAATTTGTTTTGTGAGGTAAGAATTATCCATGTTAGAATATTTGTTAGATATTTAAATTAGGAAAAATACTAATAGTTGGAATAGGAAGAGATATTGAAGCTTGGAAGTCAAAACCAAAGGTCACAAGATCATTGTATATATCCAAAAATTGCATTTATGATATTCTTACTGTTAGTTTCCCACTTTTGACCCATTGAAAAGCCCCATTTTTTTCGCCATACAATCCTCTTTTATGCATAATGAAGAAAAATCATGTAGATTAGGGGTTTCAAGGTAAATCTTTATTAAATTTTGATTATCTGTGGTTTTGAATATATTTAAAGGGATTAATATATATTAAGGTTGCTAATGAGGGTTTGCGTGGGTCCTGTAACCCTTTTGGGTTCCTACAATTGAAATCCACATTTGATGTGAATGTGCTTGCCCCAAATTTCAATGGGCATATGGGTTTCCTTGGAGTCAACCTCATGATAATTTTTCTACTACTAGATCAAATCTCCAATTCACATCAAATACTAAGTTGGCCTTCCACTTCAGTGGTTAACCTTAGTGAGATGCGGTCAAGATTGGGAGCACTCCATTCAGATTGCTTCCACATGGATGTGGTCGCTTAACCCATGCTCAACCCTAGCTTGTCACTTCGTCACTCCCTCACTCTAGATATGCATCAAGGTCATTGGATCTCTTGGATTTTTACTAAATATGGGAGATAACTATACAATGTGGATTTTTTTATATATAATAAGAAATATTCGACTCTTATTCCTTTTATCGAGTGGTAATACAAAAATGATTCATTTTTTAGTTGTAATACAACCCAGTTTTGTGACCACTAGGGTCACTCTTGTTAGAAATTAATGGAGAAAGTTAAGTTAGGATAGGATTGAGATTCTAATTCTAGATCTCAGATCCTAATATTCAGGGAGTGGTTCAAACCACCCATTTGTGAGAAAGGCTATATGTACTAGGCTGTTCTCTTGATTGTTTGTATCAGATTGTGTGAGTGTGTTTGTACACTCTCCAGGTTCTCACCTGGAGAGCCATTTCATTAATATTATCATGGCGTCAGAGCTTCAGGTTGAAGCTGGGAGAGTTTGTCTGTCCATAGAAAGAGCAGTAAGCGTGGATTCGATATCAGTGGAGCAGATGTTAAACTAAACCGATGATTTAATCCTTGCGTGAAGAAAGAGGATTGTTGTTACTCACGTGGTGGATCAATGGTACGATGAGCCTATTAGCGAGACGCCTGAATCTAGCTATTAAACATTTGGATTGGAGCTCGCATTGTGCGGTGTGGATTTCAAGCCATTCGCACTCAGTTTTTTTAGAGAAGCCTTTGTAGTAACTTTGAGATGGGTCGGTCACATTTATGATTGATTGGTCAGCCTCTTGTGTGAGCCGACGCTATGTCTCCCTCACCATCCGAGGCCGCATTCCAGCAACACTTAAGACTAAGCGTGGAGCAGAATTTCTCATTCTTGTTTCTGGAGCGGCTTGTGTGCCCATTGAGATCCGTGGTGCCTTGACAGCTTGTTGGTGGAAGAGAGGTGGTGCCTTGGTGCTGGTCTGCAGTTTGAGCAACAAAATCGTGAGCAACGTTCTGGAGATCGATTTCTGCAGAGGGTGTTTTAGTGCAGTTGCGTGACCCGTGGTTACAATTTTCATAAAGTTTGCAGCGATCTCCTCAACTGTCTGCGTAGTGGAAGCATGGTGGTGGATCTGCCCACAATGTTGCATGGCGTGAAGTGACCAGTGCTGATGCAAAAGCGTGGTGTGGATGTATGCGAGGGTGGCAGTGATGTGGACAGTCTGGAATAGTGCCACACTGACATGAACGCTGAAATCTGTCAGTGGATCATATTTAAATTCAGCAACTCAAGGCAAGCATGGATGCACGGTGGAGCCCAAAGACAGTCAGCGTAATCATTAATGACTTCTTAGCTTGTACGTTGTAGCCATTTGAAATATTAATCGAGAGAAGGCCTAACAGAACCGGGAGGAAGATCTGCCAGGAGAACAGAGTTGTAACCTGCTTTTGACAAAAGAACTCTAACACCCCAATGCAGAATGCAAGGATTTCACATGTAAGAGTGTGGTTTGAAGGGTTGGCTTGGCTACTCGAATTAGTTGAGTGATTTGAGTTTTAATATGTCTGGGGTAGAGCTCCATATTAGTTTTCTCTATCGCATGCCTTGTTCGCTTCATGTCTCTATGGGTCACATATTTGATATTATAAATATTGTCAAGAAGTTTACACTGAAAACCGTCTGCCAAATACAAAAAAAAGTGATGGAGGGTTTCTCTGCAAAACTTTCCTTTAAAAAAATGTAATTCTTTCAGAAACATGTGTCATATGAGAATTTGTTAACTACATTAGACATTGATAGCATTGTCAATTTGTTGAGAGGTCATCTGTTGCTCATCGCAAGAGATGATGGCACTAAGCCCTGCGTGGCACAGAAGCCATGGTCTACAAGGTTCTACTATTGAAGAGCTACCAAAGGGAGGATTCCCGCCTGCGTGGTAATGGGTTGTTGGATCTCATAAGAGGACCGAGTGGAGTCGAAATCTGGAAGCAAGACAAAACCAGATAAGCTGGATCTTTTTAACAACATGTCTATTTTTTTAGATATTTTTTCTGATGATGATGATGATGATATTCTCATGTTGGCATTTGGAGGCTTTAGTGATGCAGGGAAAACCTCTACAATCCCAGAATCTTTATACACTGTTCATATACAAATGAATTTCCATAACTGCCCATATAAAAATTCCAAATCCGGCAATTTCACAAAACTCTTATGCGCAGAAGCTTTTCACATATACATGGTTCAACTACAACCAATTATTTAAACTCAGAATTCTGTTAATTTTTTTACCTTCTTTATAATCGGAATGATAGCATCCGCACCATATCCGCATTCCATTTCATTAAACACTCTTCTTCGACATCGATATCTGTTGTGGAGGTAAATCCCCTCTGCGGACAGAGGCGATCCCTACTAGCCCAGCAGGGGTCTAGCAACAAACAAACAACGTCATGACGCAGGTTCCTAATTACGAATGAAAAGGCTAGAGATAGAAGCCTACCTGGATTCCAACGCTAGGATCTGAAGAAGAAGCGTCCCCGTTCCTCAGCCTCGGCAGATCACAATCCCTCCACGATCTCCGCAGATGAACACCTGCACATAGAAGAAACGAACAGATACAAGCATAGAAACCAGCATACGTAACTAAACATCAGTTAAAGGACATACCGCATTAACATGATGGAAACGGAGTGAACCATAATCATAATCATCTATTAAATAACCAAATAAGAAAGATTACAACCAAGTTCGACGTCGTTTCTCCCTTCTGGACGGGTTCCGCATCCACGTCTCGCAAAGCTCGGGCCAAGGAAAGGGAAACCTCTCCGCAGTCTCGTGACAATGGTCTCCTTACTTGAGTCAGCCTTAAGGGAAAAAGAGGATTCTTTACAACACAAAGGCTCTTGGGAATACGGAGATTCAGAGCTTAGGCACTTCACGACTAGCTTGCCATTGATCTGAGCAAGCTTTTATAGATGGGGAAGGAGGAGTTGGGATCCCCATTATTATGGGATTGGCCCTATCAACAAGGAAGGTTCCATGGGAGGTGGCAAAACCACTTCCCTCCATAGAACTCCCGCAGCCAACCTCCCAACTCGAGATAGGTGATGGTTTGTGAATTTGTTAGAACTCAACTCTCGCCATCCATATTTAAAAAACAACTCCCAAATTGGGTGGCGCAACTACGGCTCTATGACAGAGCGCCAAGTGGCGCGACCCCATTGCAGTAATTTCTCCATTGGCGCGAGGACTGAACTGCTTGCCCGCGCCAATGCCAAAAGGGATGTTTTTCATGACTTTGCAAGGAGATGTCTCAAGGGCAAAATGAAGCTCATGTTCGCAGGGATGTATCGATGATGACTTCAAGGCATGACAATGTTCACAGTCACGTAATGGGTCCTCCATTGTGCGGGATGGGGGAATGGTAAGGACAAGTGACAAATTACCTGTGGCCGTATGCCCCCTAAAGTATGAGGCCCGAGAGGGGAGGGTGAAATGCTTTACGAGAACATGTTCAATCAAGGCTCCGCCGTTCTTAAAACTCGCAGAAATATACAACTATTATCTCAAGTACATGATATATAAGTGGTATGGACGCAACCATCCGAAACAGAGTATGCTATAATCCGGATCTAGGGTATGGGCGCAGCCATCCAACTAAGATCGAACAAATAGAATCAGGTATGGTCTCATCCATCCAATCAGTGAGTCATGTACATAACGATAATAATCCACAATCGCAGCCTAGATTACAACTGACACAATCCAGGGTCTTGCGCTCCATCTCGACCAAACAAAGTACAAGTTCAAGCATGTGAATATGTGAGCTGAAGTCGAACATGCAAGAATATCGTCGGATTACCAGCCAATGATGAAAGCTGTTAACCGACGCGAGAGAAACCACCAATAATGACAATGGTCCCCAAGGTACTGCTGTGCACAATCTACGGCGTGCGAATAAATGAGTTGACGTCGAACACCTGCAGTAATCACTCTGATCGTGAGGCCAATGATGTAAACCTCGTCGAATGCGACGAACCTGCCATTGAGGCATGCAGGCTCCAAGGTACCATCAGGAGTCTCTAGACCAGCTTCCTGGATAATGAGTTGAAGTCGACAGGAAGTGACCTTGATCGAAGGTGGGCCATAATGATTCCCACATCATTGACACGAGACAGAGGAACATAGTGTTTTGTTGTGAATCAGGATTGTATGAGAAACAGAGGAAGGTTGATATTTGCAGAGGCCAACTTCTCTTGAACACATAAACGGCACGACAATGGACTTGGCAGTATTTGACATCAACGGATCAAAGGTCATGGCGACGAGGCAGTGAACAGATGAGAGGTCAAAAAAGATTACCCAAACCCATGGAAGCAAAGTGAAGCAACGAGATGAGATGTCCCCAACCCGACACGGATGCGTACAAGTGCAATGTTCAAGAGCGACATACTGCCAACACAACTACGATCTTGGTTCCATTTTCCCCCACCATTTCTCGTGAGTACCCCAATTATTTTTGAAAATAAGCTTGAAGAGGATAGCATGTGATTTCGATGTAAGTTTCTCCTTCAAACAAATCCAACCTAGTACATTTTACTAGCCCTAGGATGGAGGAACTCGAATAATGTCATTACGACAGAGCTTGATGTCATCAAAGTTTAACGAGTCTAACTAAGGGAGAACTCTGTGTCTTTTCATATTTAGAGAGTTTGAAAAAACAACAGAAAAGAAAACCCCAATAGTCCCTTTTCGTAGGTAGTCCCACATACCCAAAAAGATAGAAAACTATGTCTGAGAGAACATCCTAGTCACAATAGGCTAGGGTATTCATTTTTCGAATCAATCCATCCCGGCACTCGAAAAGGGTTAAAATTATACCGGGTAGATGTCGATTCGTGTCCATTTTAACGAGATCGAAACGACAAGGGCCTCGCGATCTTTTCATATTTAGAGAGTCGTAAAAGAGCCGAAAGATGACCTGCAGTGACTTTTCGTGTATTTACCGAGTCCGAAAAAGTATAAAATACAACTCGTTTCCATCTTTTAAGTCGCAAAACCCGCCGCACACACCAAGCAAGCGTAAAATCCATTTCACATAACACATGCAAATATTTGATAAAAATAACTTTTTAAAACTCATTTAACGTCGAAAAAGTTATAAATATGTCAAATTGGTAAAAACAAAATTACTTTTACTATTTACCTTGGTAGAAAGCAACAGTGGTCCATTTGGAGCAGAAAATTCCATCGTCGATTGCGACCAATCCAGGCAACCATTCAACTTCTCGTCTGTCACAGGTAAGAGGCGCTCCTTTTCTATTCTTTTCCATACATTTTTTAATGATTTTCCCACAGAAATCAGCTTTATGTGGCCACTTTTAAAATTTTAGGGTCGGGCCCATTGGCGCGGGTATCGGGCACGGACCCGCGCCACTGGGCCCTTTTTATTAAAGGGCCCGCGCCACCTAGCGCGACTGTTAGCAAAACAGCCGCGCCAGCGGCCGAACCCAAATTTTCGCCTAAAATTCCGCTATTTAAACCAAATTTCTTGAAATTTGAAGCTCACCAAAGATCTAATCAGGGGTTTTTGACCATATGAATGTAGATAACCACTCAAAATGGAAATTGAATGGAAGGAACGAGAGCACGGAGATGAGGATGAAGAGGCCGTGCAAAGCCAAGCTTGTATGAACGCTCTTAGAGACTGTGGCTTGAAGAAGTTCTTCCTCACACCATGTTTACGAGCTCAGCCCGAGCTCCTCCAATATCTAATCAGCATCTGGGATGAAAATGAACAAGTGTTCAAGCTACGAGACCAGGTGTTAGAATTGGAGGTCACCGACATTTATTTCATTACTGGATTGTCCCGTAGAGGTCCAATTCCTGTACTGACTGGGAGCAGACCATCAGGGGAAAAGATGGAACAGGTAATGGCACGAGTGTGCCGAGGGGCACAAACAGGATCAGGAAGCAAGAAGGTATATATCTCCACCATCCCTGATCTAGCACTGAGAGTAGTTCTCCACACCATTACGCGGGCTGCTGGGTCGTAGGCTCCGCACGAGGCCACGAAGACCCAACTCCTGTTGGCCTCAGAATGCATGGGTCCCCTACTGTTCAACTGGGCAGAAGCAGTAACCATCAACATGAAAAGGCAGCTCACAAAGTGCAAACAGGGGAAACTGAAACAGTTCGGGTATGGTTCCATCTTGGTATCGTTCATTCTAGAACGAATACCAATCTTCCAGGGCCAAGGGGCCGCAGTGGCGAGTCCGATACCACGAGAGCCACGAATGGCTCGCTGGGCAGCACTGATGCCCAGATCTGGAGGTGGCCAGTAGATGTCCTGGAGGCCAGAGTTCTTTAGGTGGCTACGGCGCCAACTGATCGTCGTGGAAGATTGGCCCTATTCGGGAACTGACTTTACCGGGGACCCAGATCTCCCACTACCAGAAGGAGATGACTGGGACGAGGAGCTGGGTAAGACCTCATATTTTTGATTTTATGTTTATATGTTTTTTTTTTGGTTAATACACATTTGTCTTAACACAATTATATATGCATGCAGATGTAGGACCTGTGAGACCAGCCGGGATGTCTCCTATCTTCCGGAGGACACAACTCGCCCCTGAGATCCAGGGGGAAGGCACCGGAGGAGAGGAACTGATCCAGAACCTCGAGGGGATTGCCCATGGGATCCCAGACTATGCCCGACTATCAGACGTACCGATGGCATACCAGCGCGACACGGTGGGGGTTCCGAACCGGATCCACCGAATCCTGAGGCGCCTAGTGCGTGCAGTGACGTGCTATCATGAGCACCATGCGGATTAGTCCTTAGGGTTTATGCCACACCTATTTTTTGAGAGACACAGTATCTCGGGATGTATTAAGACAATTATGTATATTTTTTGAGTTTTATGTGACACACTATGTAAACATTTCGATATCTATATATATACATATCTATTTCTGGACGAGTCTTTCTTTACATGTGATGATGATTTATAAATTGCGCAAATGCCTGTCTAATACCAAATTTGCTACTGCATCTGTTAACGTATTCAAATGCCTGGGTATATGATGATATGTAATGTAGTCAAAATTCCTTTCCAGTAATCGAATACGCAAATACAGACGTAAAATGGACGGGTTCCTTACCGAATAGTGTCCGTTCAGCTGTAACACTACAAGTTGTGAATCTAGGTACACGAGCAATTCACGGATACGAAGGTTTACTGCCTCGGTTAATAATTCCAACACGGCACTATACTCCGCGATATTGTTCGTGGTACGTCCTAAACACACACCTTGCAGGTTGATCAACTCACCAGCAGGATCGTAGATTACCCAGGCTGCGGAAGACAGATTCCTGGTACTGCGGGAGGCACCATCCGCGAAACCAACAAATGGATGAATAGACATCTGCACAACCAGGAAGACCCAATCAGCAAAAATATGTTTACAAAGCACACCACACTATGCACACAAATGACAATCACACACCTATGTACACACACCACACCAAGAAATCACTTCAGGCGTAGTACTTTTTAAGGTACAGCCCATTTCTGGGCTGTGCCAGCGGAACTCCTTCGTAATCTACAAGCTCGTAGGCCCCATTTTTCAAAACGCGCTTTACTATATAGGGATCGTGCCACATAGGCTGGAGTTTACCGGCTCCAAGCTTATCATGTGCCTGATCGTACAAGAGAACGAGGTCTCCTTCAATGAAAGAACGGGGAGAAACAGTTTGATCAAAATGAGTTTTGACCCTCTTCTTTTGTGCTTCGATGATCAAAGCAGCTAGTCGACGGGTTTCATCCAATCGTTCGAGATACAGAAGACGTTCTTCCTCAGGGGAGGTATCCGGTAAGAGCTCCACAGCTAATTTAAGCGAAGGAATTTCACATTCAACCGGCAGAGTAGCTTCCAGGCCGTACACCAATTGGAAAGGTGTGAACCCGGTTGCACTCTTAGCAGATGTTCGGTATGCCCAGAGAGCTGAGAACAGTTGGAGATGCCAACTGGATTTATGAATCCCAACCGTTCGCTGAAGCATGATGACCAAAACCTTGTTCACCACTTCAACCTGACCATTCACTTGAGGGTAGTATGGTGTTGAGCTGTCGTGACGCAAGCCCAACATTGAAGTCAGCTCCGTCATCATGTAATCACGGAAATGAGTACCATGATCAGTGACGATGGCTTGAGGAACCCCGAATCGTGCAATAACGTGGTTGAATAAAAATGAAGCAGCCGTTCTTCCGTCAGCAGCTAGTGTAGGCATCGCCTCGGCCCACTTAGTGAAGTAGTCGACGGCGACAATGATATACGCATGCCCCCCGGCTGAGTGAGGGTTACACGTCATAAAATCGACGCCCCATTTCGCAAAAGGGCCGACGGTAATAATGGGATGCAAAGGCAATGGCGGCGCGCGCATCTTGCGCTGAAAAATCTGGCATGGATGGCATTTACGGACTGCAGTGATACAATCCTTGAATATGGAAGGCCAGAAATAACCTGCCCGCAGAATCTTCTGGGCAGTAGCATACCCGGACATGTGTCCGCCACAGGCGCCACTGTGGCAGTCATTCAAGACTTTCTCAGCCTCTTCCAAGGTAAGGCATCATCGGAGCACCGAATCTACTCCAATACGATACAAGGTATCTCCTACGATACGTTAGGGTTGGGACTGGTGCCAAATCCGACGGCGGGCAGTTTTATCCAACTCAGACCGAAATGTCGCGGTCTGAAGATACACTATAATGTCACCGTACCAAGGATCACGAGTATCGATAAGAAACAGTGTTTCGTCCGGTATGTGATCTTCAGAGTCCGTAGGGAGAGAGCATATCAAATCCGCGAAGACCAGTGATTTAGTTGACTTGGCAGTAGTGAACTCCAAGTCAAACTCCTGCAAGATCACGATCCATTTGGAGTACTTGCCCCCTAGTAATTGTCTAGAAAGAATATACGTCATAGGGTTGCAGTCTGACACCACTGTTATGGTACGCAACAGGATGTAATGGCTAAAGCATTGTACGGCGTGTACGGCTGCTAAGGCCAACTTCTCAACATGTGCATAACGCGTTTTCGGGTCGAGAAGGTTCCGAGATAGGTAATAAACAACATGTTCGTCACCATTCTCGTCATCCTGCACCAAGACCATGGCGATGGTGCTTAATGCGGCGGCTAGACACAAAGTAAAGTCGCGGTGGTAGTCCTGGAGATCAAGCAACGCAGCATCGACTAGCAATGTCTTCAGTTCTCGGCGATTCCTTGCCACCCTCGTCTCAAATGAAAGGAACTAGGAACCTTCGATGCAACAAACGAGTGAATCTCGGCCACCCCCAAGACACCTCGGGATAAAGCGCCTAAGAAAATTCGCCTTCCCTTGTAGACTCTGTAACTGATACAGGGAGGAGGGTGATGGGAGATTTACGATGGCCTCAACCTTTAGAGGGTCGAGGCAAATTCCGTCTTTCGAGACTATAAAGCCTAAAAGACGGCCAAAATCAACGCAGAAGACGCACTTATGAGGGTTGAGCCTGATATTGTAGCGTCTGCAACGAAGGAATATCTGGCGGAGATGCTCAGGATGGTCCTCTCGCTTACCTGAATGGGTTGGCAAGTCGTCCAGATAAGGCTGGACGATATGGCGAATATCATGAAAAGCATAGGACATCGCGCGCTTGAACGTGGCGCCAGCGTTTTTTAAGCCGAACGGGAGTTTTTTGTACGCGAAAGTGCCCCACGGACAGATGAATGTGGTCTTATGTTGATCCTCAGGTGCAATATTGATTTGGTTGTAGCCTAAGAAACCATCCATTAAGGAATAGATCTCACTCCCGGCACATTCGTCGATGATTTGGTCGATAAACGGAGTGGGATAATTGTCCTTAGGACAGGCGCGATTGATATCGCGATAATCCACACAGACCCGAATTGTACCCTGCTTTTTATCAACAGGGACGATATTGGACACCCATTCTGTAAGGGGGATAGGATAAATAAAACCCGCGTTCAGAAGTTTTTCAACTTCTGCCTTGATGGCGGCGACTTTCCGAGGATGCATGGGACGTAAGCGTTGGCGCACGGGCTTCGCACCTGGGTAGGTTGGAATCTCGTGCACGACAATACTTGGATCAATTCCCGGCATTTCCTCGTAAGACCATGCGAAAACATCTCGGAATTCTTTGAAAAGCTCCGTATAGACTTGAATCTCCTCGGAAGAACAAGTCACACCCACATGAATGTTCTCAACAATCCCCGGTTTAATGGAGATGTTGATTGGAACAGTTTGAGTAATGTTACTCAGATTACCCTCTGAAAAGACCTCGTGCATCAAGATCGGTGTTTGAAGAGGAGGAAAAGGAACCTGAGTAGCATAACGCTCTAGACAGTCAGTCATTGCCCCCAAGCTAGGCATAAACGAGGAGCGATGATGCCCATCGCCCCAGGGCAGCTCTTCAAGAGACATAGTTTCAATGATAGCCTCATCCGAAGGAAAAGTCTCTCTAAGAGGATCAGGCGAATCAGCCTGACCAAGCCAGGGGGATTGTGAGTAGACGTCAAGAGCCATGCTCATCGGAGCATGCTGAGGAGGTGGAGGGTCCGATGCGTCAAAAATCTCACAGTAGCTGATCTCTACTGGCGTTAAAGGCATGGATTCTCCAAACTCATATACCTGCTCAGGTGTAGGAATCATCCAGGGGTCATCAGTCCTGGACAACATGTTAACTTGAGCGGTATTCGGTGGCGGCGCAGGGAAAATACCCATGAGGACTGGGTCTTTGAAGAGACCAGGTCCTATGCTGTCTGGGGGATTCGGAATTTGATCCACATACGGCACGTTGTTCTCAGAGCTCGAGGTGAAAAATGACAACTGATCTACTGTGACAATCTTGCCCTCATGGGGGAACTTAATGAATCGAAAGACAGTAGACGGCACGCAGAGCATGGCATGGGTCCAGCTGCGGCCAAGAAGTATATTGTAGTTGAGCTTAGCGTCAACCACTTCCACTTCCACGTTGACAGTTTTTCCCTGTAATGTGATCGCAAGACTCTCAAGAACTCCCAGGGGTTTAGACTCCCGACCATCAAATGCCTCGAGGGCATTGGGAGATGACGACAAGGCCGGAGAGCCAATGGCCTTCCAGCAAGCGGAGGACATAACGCAAGTAGATGCACCCTCATCTACGACGGCTCTATGAACGTTCAGACCGTTAATCCCGACTTGAATGACCAAAGCAATTTGATGTGGAAGCCGGGGAGTAAAATTCTCCAGATCAAAGGTGAGAAGGCTTGAGTCGGCGGGATCGATACCACCGATGGCAGACAGTAAAGCCTTCCGTTGTGAAGGACAACTTTGAAGAACCTCAAGTGCAGACATGGCACATGGCGCCTGTGCCAAATCCTCAACGATACTGTAATGTTGAGCGGCACGAGCATTTGGATTGTAAGAGGATCTCCGAAGAACACCCTTGGGAGGTGGTTTCACAACGGGTTCGAGAGTCGGCTTCTCGATTTCCAACGGACCAGAAACAGGTGGGGGAGGCGGCCCTTCCGCAACTGCCTTCCCGGGTGCCTGCTGCTGACTGTTGTAATCCTTCGATCGTGTAGCGATAGTGATAGGTGCATTAGTCTTCATCATGAAAACTTGAGACCCAACCGGTGCAGATGGTGACCCCTGTTCGACCATCTGGGTCTGCTGAGATGGAAATGGCTCTTTTAAAACAGCCGGAGTTCCTTTTGAGCCTTTAAGAAGTTAACTAATTTCGGATCGTCGTGGACAATCCTTAGTGTAATGGTCACCTTCACAGATGAGGCAAGGGAATTTCGGCTTACGTTGGGAGCCATCCTCAGTCCGAGATTTAGATTCCGGTTTTGGGGCATCAGATTTTGATTTGCCTTTGCCCTTCTTCTTCCCTTTGGAGGATTTGTCCGCAGGATTAGCCTGGACGGCATTCACCTCCGCGGTTTTACCAGAATCGAATGAGGCGGGATTAGCAGAGGTATTGTTGGAAGAATTAGCCTTCTGCTTCCCATTCGAAGACTTCTTCGAATTTTGAGAAATGGAACCAATGACACCATCCACCGTAGGGGTGGGCAGAGCCTTAGTGGTTTCGGGCCGTGGAGCATCAGTCAAGATGTCATAAAGCGTGCCAGACTGCGAATAGACAAGATCCAGGTACTGGGCACGCGCGACAGCTTGTTCCTCCGTCACACACGCTCCCATCACGATATCCTGAGCGATTTTATTCACAAAGGAGGTGGTGAACCAGTGAGTCAAAATCTGATCAGGTATGTGAAACTTGATCAGTCGACGACGGCGCCGCCACTCATGGATGTGATCCGAGATGTGAGTGGTCGAGTCCTGCTTCAGGGAAGACAGGAGGTGCGTCCCAGTCTCATACCGGACTGGTAACTGGAAATGTGTGAGGAAAGCCATAGCTAACGAGTTGAAATCCTGAAAAATACCACGGGATAGCTCTATGTACCACTTAGCAGCAGCTCCTGTTAAAGTACGCTGGAAAAGATGTAGACGAATCGAATCGTCGGTCCAAGAGTTAGACGAACACCAGAGGTGATACGTCATCACATGCGCCTGGGGGTCTTCTCCAGCTTTGCCCTCAAACTTGGGACAGTCACCTGGTATCTTGGTTGGAACCGGAGGCCAATATGGATTATGTGCAATCGGATCATTGGTCAACTTCGAGACGTCCGGTAATTCCAAGGTAGACAGGAACGGCAACGGAGGGTTAACTACCATGCCAGTCCCAGGATAAGGTCCGGTACCTGTGCTCCACGATGGTTGTGAATATCCCTGCCCCCACGGGTTCTGTCCCGCAGGATTCTGGCCGTAGGGGGCATAGTTCGTATAACCAGACTGATTTGGCTGCTGGTAACCATAGTGCGGGGCTTGATAACCAGGGTTCGGGCCCTGATTAGGTGTCTGCCCTGTATAAGCAGCGTTCGGATTTGGCTGCTGAGCGTAGGTAGAACCGGGTGGAGGAGGATAATACTGAGAGCCTCCAGAATGGTTATAGTTCAGTTGAGACTGACCATGAGGATAATAACCACTCTGAGGATGAGTAGGCTGCTGATAAGTGGAACCCTGCGGAGCCTGGTACGTAGGACGCAGCTGTTGATTTGGCTGCGGCATTGAATGAACAGGCTGTTGAGCAGAGTGAACGGAATGAGAGGGCTGCCCTGAATGAACAGGTTGACCCGAGTGAGGGGGCTGGCCTGAATGACCAGGCTGGCCCGGGTGACCAGGCGGTGTTGGTTGCGCAGGCTGACCTGGTTGTAAGTGGGCCCCAGGTTGTGCCGAATGGGCTGGCTGGCCTGGAGGCGGGACACCGGGCTGTACTGGATGAATCGGTTGCCCTGGTGGAGGAACAGGACCAGGTGCTTGCTGGAAACCAGTTTGACCTGAAGCAGAACCATAGGGTGGTCCTGGCTGATATGCAATGTTAGAAACAGCAGGATACTGCGGTTGCATTGGTAAAGACGGCTGGATTTGCCCCCCAGGACCATAGGCCTGTCCCGGTTGATACCCTAGCTGAGGTTGAGCAGGTTTCCCAGCAGGGCTATAATATGGTCCTTGCGGATTGTATAATGGCCCTTGCTGGCCCGCAGGGTAGCCTTGGATGGGCTGTCCCTGTGGGTCATACAAATAGCCAGGTTGGCCCGCAGGTTGGCCCTGAAAGGGTTGTCCCTGCGGGTTGTAAGCCTGGTTGTATGGTAAACCTTGAGCATACAGATAAGCCTCAGGAGCAGGAAGGCGCAAAACCTCCCCGTGCTCGTCGACCTGACCTGGGAACGCATACACGGGAGTGCCATCCTGTGCATAGTGCGAAAAGAAGGATCGATAAGGATCTTGGGGAACTTGTCCAGCTCCGGCGTTCGGTTGCTGTAAAAACAACCGATACTCCTCCGGAGAGATATTCTCCGGTATAGCAGTAGCTAGGTAAATGTCTTCGGGAGTTGGCCCAGCCCTAGTAGCAGATGCTGAGACAACAGCAGAAGAGGCAGCCACACAAACAGTGGGCCGAACGGGAACAGAAGTGACGGGCGTCGAAGGGGACACCCCGGGTGTAGTGGCAGCTGGTCTCGACGCGGGAGATGATATCCCCATAGAGGCAGTAGCTGAAATGATCTGACCCAGAGATCTGTATCCCTGTGGCAAAGAAGGACTGGCTGACGATGTGGTAGCCAGCTCGGAACCGTCTCCCTTAAACAATCTACAAGGGATGCGCTGATAGTCATCAGACCCCAGAATTTCCTCACCAGAATCACTCATGGTTGATCCTGCCGTTAAATCACGCAGAAGACGGCGAGGACTAGGAGGAAAAACAGCAGCAACAAACGGTGAACCCGATGTAAGAGAAAGGAAATCAGCTCCTAATCTCAATTCAGACACAGGGTCCGAAAAGGGCCAATTGAACTCAACTGGTCCTCCAAAGGGTTGCTCGGCGAGAACCGGTCCCCCGTCAGGAAACTTGGAAACAACAGGCTGTTGTGGTTCAACAGAAGGCTCAGAAGCCTCTGAAGAATCGTCCGTGTAAGGACTACCAGTAGACGAAACCGATGGTTCCGCCACCGTGGCAAAAGACTAAAAGAAAAGGGCACACACACACACGGGCTGAAAATGAGTTAAGACACATGCTCAAACGGTTAACAAGCAATGTCTAAATAGATGTGAAATCGTGGGCGATTAATTTTACCACATTGGAAAGTAAGAAATTCTACCGTTTCATGTTTCAAGAGTCGAGAAACGATAAAAAGATGACTCTATCTCTTTCAGAGTTGACACAAGCGTGAAAGGACAAGCGCTTGACGGTCTTTTCAAGTTTAGGGAGTCAGAGAAGACCAAATGACTGCTCAGGAAAAACTAGGCACAAAGGGTGTACCAAATATCCGTGAACTGCAATATACACCTTGGTTTCAATAATGAAACAGAAATCGACCAAGGACTTCCCGTACGTGCAGGTAGTCTCCCCGAATGCTGTGTTCGGTGTATCACGGGTATAGGGCGGCAGACTCGGCTTCCTGTGGATAAAGGATTGAAAACCTATAGGGGTCTCCCTTTATATACGCGACGGTACGGGGAGCACAAGTCCGTACTAGCGCTGTCTAAAGCCAACAGGCGAACGACAGCTGTTAGGTTTAACGACGCCGGAACACGTCTCTAGCCTAGACCTTCTAAATATGTTTCGTTAAGTTCCAATGCTGCCTTAGGTTAATTGAATAAATTTTACGGTTGATCTTCAATTAAGTTTCAATTTCCAGGCCCTATCGTATGTAGTGTCTCCTAAATGCAAAGCTATATGCCACAATGCAACATTTCGTTCGATGAAAACTAATTAGAGAAGAGTTGAGAGCTTTTATACAAACGAAATGAACGGAAACCAAACAATGAGCTCTATAATGCAACTAATGCAATTGACAACTTTTCGTGCAAAACACTAATCACTAGCGATATGGAAAAGATCACAATTTGCACTAATTAACAAAAGCAAAAGAGATTTTTTTTTTGATTTTCAATGTTTAATGGCTAATATGCACTAATCAAACTTGAAAATGAATGGAGCAACTTGAGAAACGATATCCAAGAGAGCGAAAACAAACACATTCCACTCAACAACACAAAAAATCAGATCCTCAAATCGACCAAAGTCTCTCAAAGCAAGAAAGAGACTCAAAAGCTTCCAATGGACCGTGTGATCCAAGTCCAAAGCAAGACCAAACGAGTTTCGAATGAAGAAATGAACAATCACCCAAAAATCGCAATAAAACAATGAACAACTACTTAGAGAATGTGGAGAATCAATCAGATAGTTGACAGGACAATCCAAACACCAAAACTCCCAAGGAGGGCTCGATGCACTAAGCCACTAGATGACCTAGGGCTTGAAAAGTGAAATCGGTAGATAAAAGCAAACAACCAAAGGACAGAGGTGAATTCCCAGCCAAACAAGACTCCAACACACTCAGGTAGTCGGAAAATCAAGAAGAAAAACACTGGTCAACTTCAGAGAGCTCAAAAATGAGAAATCTCAAAAAACTTACAGGGGTGGCGCGACTGTAAGAGTGAAACTGGCGCCAGAAGGCGAGTGGCGCGGGTTGCACAAAGGCAACATGTGCCAAGTGGCGCGACTGTCGGGTTAAAAACCGCGCCAGTCGAGTTTCTCAGTAAAAAATTAAAAATAAGCTACTCCAGAAACAGACCAATGCAGGCTAAGAAATCCAAGAAGCAAAAACACACAAAAAATCCAACCCAGAAGGTTCATCAAGCAAGGAAAAACAAGATACAAACGGCAAGGCAAGACAAAGACTCCAAGTCTTTCAGTCTGCAAACCAAACCGGAGATCGACTGAAGTAGCGTTGATCTACTCCGCTAATGCAAAGCAGAAGCGTTTCGAAGGCTATCTGGTTGTACTTCAGACTCCGTCTACAGTTTACAAATTAAACAACAATCAAACAACAAGCTCGATCCCCAGCGGAGTAGCCAATTTGTTGTGGAGGTAAATCCCCTCTGCGGACAGAGGCGATCCCTACTAGCCCAGCAGGGGTCTAGCAACAAACAAACAATGTCATGACGCAGGTTCCTAATTACGAATGAAAAGGCTAAAGATAAGAGCCTACCTGGATTCCAACGCTAGGATCTGAAGAAGAAGCGTCCCCGTTCCTCAAGCTAGGCAAATCACAATCCTTCCACGATCTCCGCGGTTGAACACACTTTTATAGAAGAAACGAGCGGATACAAGCATAGAAACCGGCCATACGTAACTAAACATCGGTCGAGAAAGGACATTACTCGCATTAACATGATGGAAAGCGGTGGAACCATAATCAAAGTCATCATTAAATAACCGGCGAGTGAGATTACAACCAAGTTAAGACGTCGCGGTCTCCTTGAACGGGTCTCCGGTAGTCCACGTCTGCAAAGCTCATAAGGAAAGGGAAAACCTCTCCAGAGTCTCGTGACAATGGTCTCCTTACTTGAGTCAGCCTTAAGGGAAAGAGAGGTTGCTTTACAACACAAAGGCTCTTGGGAATATGGAGATTCAGAGCTTAGGCACTTCAAGACTAGCTTGCCATTGATTTGAGCAAGCTTTTATAGATGGGGAAGGAGTAGTTGGGATCCCTATTATTATGGGATTGGCCCTATCAACAAGGAAGGTTCCATGGGAGGTGGCAAAACCACTTCCCTCCGCAGAACTCCGCGACCAACCTCCCAACTCAAGATAGGTGATGGTTTGTGAATTTGTTAGAACTCAACTTCCGCCATCCATATTTAAAAAACAACTCCCAAATTGGGTGGCGCGACTACGGCTCTATGACAGAGCGCCAGGTGGCGCGACCCCTTTGCATTGATTTCCTCATTGGCACGAGTACTGAACTGCTTGCCCGCGCCAATGCCAAAAGGGATGTTTTTCATGACTTTTGCAAGGAGATGTCTCAAGGGAAAATGAATCTCATGTTCAGAGGGATGCATTGATGATGATTTCAAGGCATGACAATGTTCACAGGTCACAGAATGGGTCCTCCATTGTGCGGGATGGGGGAATGGTAAGGACAGTGACAAATTACTGTGTAACAATATCCAACATTGGATCATCGATTCAATAATCTCTACACAGAAATGTAGACTCAAATTTTGCACTGGGCATTGACATTCAACAATAATTCAATTTATCCGGCAAACAGAGGTTGAGCCATCGATTCATCAAATCGAATCTGGAATCGATTAAATTGAACAATGCATTCAGATGCTAATTAGACCAGTCTCATACCTATTTCTCAATTGACTTACCAGTACCACTTACAACTCTGTAATCTCACCTTTCAGCAGTTGATTTGTGTTCTGGATCAGCATTCACGTTTTATCGTTCCTAACTGTAACTTTATTCCAATACGTGTGCTAACTCTGTAATAAACTCTCCATCGTTGTCCCTTATGAAGCCCTACAGCTTCATATCCACTGTGCGTTGCGTTTATTCCAGCGCTATTAATCAAACCCAATGCCAGTTCTTCAACTTTTAAATTTAGATCCAGCATTACTGTGTGGATGTGTGCACCCTCTCCAGCATGTGAAAATCTTTGTTCAACATAAAATTAACATTTCACATCCGGTTTTGAAATGATGCGATGATCAATCGGCGATCGGAGATCGCTGTGGATCGACACCACCTCCAGCA